>JASDDO010000006.1:390488391-390835891 GCA_030015575.1 Agapanthus africanus | reverse complement strand
CGGTCCTATTGTGTTGGCTTTTGGGATCGGAGTAATGATTAAGAGGGACAGTCGGGGGCATTCGTATTTCATAGTCAGAGGTGAAATTCTTGGATTTATGAAAGACAAACAACTGCGAAAGCATTTGCCAAGGATGTTTTCATTAATCAAGAACGAAAGTTGGGAAATTTTTTCTAACGGGGGAGGTATTTTTAATGTGGAGTGTATATAAAATGAGGGGGGAATAGTGTCCAAAGGACACGTGAGCACCAGCGCCTCACGTGCTTAGCATGCGGACGCTGGGCGCTGGGCACCAGCGCCCCACGTGCTTGGCACGCGGGTGCTGGACGTCAGCAGGAAAAAATGGACTTTGTCCCTGTACTGGGAGCTATGCTCCCGATTTGACTTTTGGAGTTGAACTCCTAGAAAGAAAGGCTTTTTTTATATGGAGTTAAACTCCTAGAATCTTTGATTTGTGGAGTTAAACTCCAAGAAATCTTTGTAAATACTCAAGGGGGGCCCTTTCTTCTCCCCTGAGCCTTGGATCTTTCCCAATGGGTTCTTTGAAGATGGGTCTCCTTCTTCCTCCTCTCTGTTGGCCGGATCTTGAAGAAAAAGGGAGTTAAGATTCAAAATCCCCCCTTTAGATATCTAATGGGAGATCCGAGCTTCCCTTTATGGGTTTTATGGTGAAAAACTCTTTCTTTTTAAAAACGGAAGAGTTAAACTCTTGATTTAATTTAAAAAAGGGAAGAAGGTTTAGAATCTTGAGGAAGGAGAAGGAGGCACAAACCCTAGTATTTTTAAGAATGGAAAAGTCATCCTTTATTTTATGACCATGTTGCCTTTTATAGGCTTACAAATATACATATAGCCCATTGGGCTTTACAAAATGGCATTTTGCCCATCTCATACCTCATGTGCTCATTTCTTTTGCACATGAGCCATGGACTTAAATTTGGCTTTATGTCCATTTTCTTGCATCCATGCATAAAAAATCACATCAAAATTATTTATTACATGATTTTTTATTTTGGCATGGGGGAGGCCGGCCGCGAGGCTCGGCTTGGGCATGGGCCCACTTGGTTGGGCTTGGGCCCGCTTACTTGGGGTTGACCTTGACCTTGACCCGGTCAACTGGGGTGCAAATTTTGACCCCAACACACTTGTATACAATCTTAGGTGCACCTCACCAATGGCTGTGGGACCAATCCATTGCCCCTCATCAGGGTCTAGATATGTATACACTAGTCTACTCTGGAGTATCGATGTCCAGTCTCGATACTCCTACGACTATGGACACTTTAAGGATGTACCTATCGACTATCCAGCTCCCACATGTATGATTGCTATCACAATGCTGGTAGTTAGGCAAAGATCCTACGAGCTTTATCAACATATATATATAATATGAAATACTAAGTAAAACACATCACATGTTAAGATAAAGAAAAACCAAATAGCGTACTATCATATCGAGCAAGATTGTCCTATACATACATATCCCTAGCATCCTATACAATGAAGGCCTCTAGGGCATACATATCCAACAATCTCCCACTTGCACTAAGGCCTGTAATTGGCGCAATAAGTACCCACTGTCTGCACTAGAGCCAGTTGCTGGTGTACCACATGCCCAACATCTCGAACAGCCTCTCGAACTGGACTTGAGGGATGGCCTTGGTGAATGGATATGCCGTGTTGTCCTTTGTATCTACTCTCCGCACCTCGATCTCCTGGTGATCCACAATCTCCCTGATCAAGTGATACCGCCTCAAGATATGTCTGGATTTTTTATGGGACCGTGGTTCCTTTGCCAAAGCCATGGCTCCATTGTTATTGCAATACAAAAGTATCGGATTAGCAATGAATGGAACCACCTGAAATTCAGAAACGAACTTCCACATCCAGACAGCCACTTTTGCGGCATCGCTAGCAGTGATGTACTCAACCTCCATCGTCGAGTCTACTGTGGTATCCTGTTTGGAACTCTTCCAACAGACCGCCCCTCCGATGAGGGTAAACATATAACCCGAAACAGATTTAGAGTCATCCTTGTCACTTTGGAAGTCAGAATCGGTAAAAGCCTCAATCTGGAGGTCCCCGTTACCGTACACCAGGAATATCTCTTTAGTCCTTCTCAGATACTTAAGAATGTTCTTTACTGCTATCCAATGTTTCTCACCTGGGTTGGAATAATACCCGGTTACCACGCTAAATGCGTAAGCTACATCTGTTCTGGTACATAACATCGCATACATTATCAATCCTACCATCGAAGCGTAGGGTACTATGCTCATGAGAGCCCTCTCCTCATCAGTCTTGAGAGACATCTATTTGGAGAGGGTGATTCCGTGACAAGCGGGCAAACTACCGCGCTTAGAATCTTCCATACTAAATCTCTTTAGTACGGTGTCAATGTACCTCGACTGTGGAAATCCTAACATTCTTTTAGATCTTTTACGATAGATCTTAATCCCCAAAATGTATGAGGCATCACCCAGGTCTTTCAAAGAGAACTTCTGTGACAAGAACAGCTTGGCCGATTGTAGTATAGGAATATCATTTCCTATCAGGAGAATATCATCAACGTATAAAACGAGGAATGCCACAGTTCTCCCTACAATCTTTTTATAAATACAAAATTCATCTACATTTTTGATAAATTCAAATTCCCTGACCGTCTCTGTCATGACCTGCTTCCCAGTGTACGGGGAAGTAGACGTGGCAGACCACGACGTATTTACTCAGAAGTAAACACGTTAAGCGTAAATAAGCAATATAAATGTAAAGCACAAGAATGAAAAGAGATATAATAAAACAACAACTTTTTATTGATAATCATTCTTTACATACAACTGAAAAGTAAAGTACAATGATAGAAAGCGATGCATAAACAATGGCATATGAACAGAAAAGAAAATAATACAAGTAAGGCCTAAAAGTCAGCTTTCTCTGTAAACTGCTCCAAGTCGTCCTGGCAGGGCTCGATCTCCTGAGAGTCGGGTCCTCCTGACAACATTCCAAAGAAAGAAGAGACAGGAATGTCGTCAGCGAACTAGCGCTCCCAAAAGATAGAATGTAATAGATAGGTAAAGAGAATAGAATAGGTAAAGTATGTGTGTGTTATGCTGACGTAGTTGTTTTTAGCTTGGTACAGAATGTATCAGTGTATACGAGAGGAGTTCAACATGCTCCGTAGACTAAGGTAACATGTAAGTACAAGGCCCCGTCAAAACCCACGGGACAACGGCACAAGATGTTCATTTAGGTGTCTTTTAGTGACCACCATCGTACCACTTTTAACACATTCCGTACCAATCTACTCCGTTAAAACCCCATAGTGTATAGTGTATTTATTGTATTGATTTTTAGTTATCAGACTTGCCGAGACCATGGTATAAGTTGTTCATGTAAACTGATTCAGGATGTAAATGGTAGTCATGTAGTCAAGTTCGAGATATAGCCATGGTTCGGTCAAGTCAAGTTATGTTGCATGTTTGATATTGTTCTGGTATTCATGTTTAAGTATTCATGGTTAGATTCATGTTGACTTGGATTCATGTTTGGATTGGATTCAAATTAGACTGAGACTCAGATTGAGTCAGACACTTAAACAGATTTGGATCCTGAATTAGGTTTAGGAGTTATCAGTAACTGCTGCACATGGACGGCAGGATTTGTGTATTTTTCCAAGACAATTACCATTGATAATCTTGTTTTAGTTTTCTACCTTAAATAGGAAAGCATCCACTTTCTCCGGCTCCTCGAGGCTCAAGAGAATTGATCCCGCTTAAACCTATATTTACTAGGGTTCTTATTTTAATTTAATATCACTTGAGGGGCTTTTATAAAAATATTTTTAGTATACTTTCAAAAAAACCTCAAGTATTTATTTATGTTATTTAAGGTTTTCATGGATGTAAAATTTTTAAAGAATGAAGTATATTAGTGAAACTTAAATAGTTCAAGGTATTTTAGTGTAAAGTTTGACTTGTATTGATTCTTGATGGTATTTTCATGAAACTTGTAATTCGTTTATTTTCTAGAAAACATGGAATTTAATAATATCTTTAAAAAATGTGGTTTGCTAATATTTATATAATTATTAAAAATAAGTTTTTATTATTAAATAGAAATCTTCGTTTTTCTTAAAAGTTGTATTAAAATTCCATCGAGATCATATGCTCCGTGAGGAGGTCTGCATCTCGCTCTACTAGTCCCGAGAATGTACGATAATCCGCACCATCCAAACTGGGTTCCCCAAAATGGGTTGTAGAGGCATAATTGTAAGGAATTAAGTAACACAATTTTAAAAAATCCAATTTTTAATAGTTTAAGGTATTTTGATGAAAAGTCGTATTTTGCCACAAAAATATGAGCAAAATTCTCCACGAACCTTCTGTAATATCCGGTAAGTCCAAGAAAACTTCTGATCTCTGCTACGTTCTTTGGAATCGGCCAATCTTGAACCGCTGCAATCTTCTCGGGATCAACGATGATTCCATCTCCATATACGACGTGCCCCAAAAACTTCACTTCTTCAAGCCAAAACTCGCACTTGCTCATTTTCGTATATAATCTTTCTTGCCTCAATATCTGCATTGCGATCTTCAAATGTTCTGCATGCTCTTTAAGGCTCCTCGAGTAGACCAGAATATCATCGATGAACACCACTATAAACTGGTCCAAGAACGGTGAAAAGATTCGGTTCATCAAGTCCATAAATATCGCCGATGCATTCGTGACTCCGAATAGCACCACTAAATACTCGTAATGTCCATATCGAGTTCGGAACGCAGTCTTGTAAATATCCTCTGATTTAACTCGAACCTGATGATATCCGGATCGCAAATCCAGCTTCGAGAATGCCCTCGCCACTGAGTTGCTCGAATAATTCGCCAATGCGAGAGATCGGGTACTTGTTCTTAATAGTCACCCGGTTTAATTCTCGATAATCGATGCGCATCCTCCTTATGCCGTCTTTCTTCTTTACTAGAAGAACTGGAGCTCCCCAAGGTGAATTACTGCTGCGAATCCAACCCTTCTCTAACAATTCAGTAACCTGCTTCTTGACTTCTTCCAATTCCACTGGTGCCATCGGATAGTACGCCTTTGAGACTGGCGCAGCACCAGGAAAAAGATCGATCGCGAACTTTACATCTCGTTTTGGCGGTAAACCCGAGATGTCCTCGCACACGTCCATGAACTCTCGAACTACAGCTGGCGCTTCCTCCTTATCAACTTCCATTGACGAAAGAACGGCGTTTGTCGGCCTAGCCCTAAACTCGACTAGCTCAACAGAACTGCTACCTCCAGCAAAAACAAACTCCGGATGTCCGGGAATCTGGAAAATCACTTTCTTTGCCCTACAATCAATGCGAGTGTGGAAAGTGTCGAGAAAGTCCATTCCCAAGACAACATCAAACAATGGGATACACCATAATTGAATAATGCTAAAGCGGGAAACCATGAACAAGTAGGATACCGAAATTACTTCATCCAAAGCCAAGATACTGAAGAAGATTAAGCACAGTAAACATGATTCAAGCTGGCGATAAAACATGAACTGGTAAGCAATGAAACCGAGAGAAGCAAGGTAATATCACGGCTATAAAACAAGGAGATGAATCAAGACTAGGACTCGAAGTTACTTAAATAGAGTACCGCATTGTGACCATGCTGCAGTTCATAGTTACAATCACATAACTCTGCTCAAGTCGCCCAAATCCTAGTATCAGAATAGAGAGAAACAATAGAGAACCAAAAGGTTTCAAGCCGAGATGCAAAGTTGTTTGCATATCTTCAAGACAAAGGTCAAGAGAAAGATATGATTCAAAAATCACGATAACAATGTGGCAGGTCATGTTCCTAATCACGGGTTCTCTGATTCGTGTATTGGGTCCAATACCCAACTACAAAAGAATCAAACCCGATTAACCTAAATCCTATGGCTCCGATACCAAACAAACCCTGTCACGCCCCGCTTCCCAGAGTGCGCTAAGATCGGCAAGTGACAGAGCCAACCATGCTACCTGTAGCTAGGAAACATCTCTCCACAGTCACATTACGGCTGTCTATAAGATATCAAGAACAGTAGAAATGAAATAATCTATCTAGTACATGTCCATCAGCCAGAATAAACGAGTCAATAAATAATATGCAGAAGCAATAAATCCAATAAGCAATAACATTTGGAAAGTACGTCCCAAATACGGGCTCATAACAGGAAATGAAACATGCTGAAAGAAAACTAAACTAACTAAACTAAACACCAATATGCTCCTCACTGTTCGGCCTGTCTGCTGAAATACTCCTGGTCGGCCTGTGAAAGAGATAAAGGATCTGGGCCATGCAAAACCCAGATGTAATATCAAACAATAAAATATAATCAGGAGGTAACAAGATATGCAGGCATGAGTATGAACAGTAATGAGTGTATAACAGTAACACGAATATAGAACAGTGAAGTGTATGTGCATGCGGTGGTCTATGCTACTGGGTTAATTACTCTCAAGTCTTTGAAATCAATTTAATGAATCGTCGATGTAACTCAATAGTATCCCGTGCGTGCCCGGGACCACGGTCCAGATTCTCGGGCTCAAATCCGAGACATGCCGCTAGGCATTAAACAGGAAACATGTACAGATGAATGATGTAAGCAGCATCATCCCGGGGCTGGCCCAGCCCGTAAAACTGATCAGTATAAGCGTCGAACTGTTGAGTTACAAGTCAGGTTTCATCATTGATTTCCCCTTACCCCCAAATTATGTGTTCAAGTTAGGTATTGATAAATCTGGAGCTAATGCCAACACAGGATCAAGCAGGTACAGATTTGTCTATGCAGACAACAGGATACGTCCGTCAGGACAACATGTCAGGATTGTCGGCATTAGAAACAGGATAAGGTAATATGTCAAGTAGTGGTGTATCAGGTCATGCCAAGTAGTGCACAGTGTATCAAATGGGTGCCCAACAGTAAAATGTAGTAAGTATTGAATCAGGGTAAAAGTACGGATGTACGGTAAAAGCATGGATGCACAAATGTCTATCAGGGGTTACATCATGACTATGTAGGATGCACATTATCAAGCATGGGGTACTAATGTAACAATAATATGAATTAATATAATATGGCATGCAACTAGATATGAAGAATTAATGGTATGGATCACAATAAAACATGGATGCACAAATATCTATCAGGGGTTACAACTACAGCTCCATGACTATGTAGGATGCACACTATCAAGTATGGGGTACTAATATAACAATAATATGAATTAATGTGATCTATAGGTGCAGCAACATATATAATAAATGATATGGATACATACGGGTATCCGAAAACAGTGAAACATTAGTATGGATGTACAATGCAATCAACATGTGATATTTTTATTCATATGGATGCAAGATAAGATACATAGCATGTAGCAAGATGAACTTGCCTGAACGGATCACACGACGGGGTGCGCACACTGTATCCGACGTCGGGTAAACGTCGCAACGCACACACAGCATACGGGACAGGTCCAGGCAAAGCAAGAAGGTAACCACGCTGGCTGGGGACGTATACTGGGTTGGCTGGATCGACGACGGCGTCACGGCTCCGGCGGTGATCACCAGAAATGGAATCAAGAAATCACGAAAAGAAAAAGAAGAAAGGAGAAGAAGAGAAGAGTAGGAACAAGAAGAAGTTGGTCTAGGATTAGGTGCTCTGTAGTCAGAAGGGAGGCAATGGGAGACGACGACGACGAGCTCCGGCGGGGTGCAGTGTTGGGTTCGGGTGTGCAGGTTCTGGTGTTGGGTTGCAGGGTTTAGGGAACTCGGGAAAAATGTGATGAGGTGGTGGAGGTGAGGAAGAGAGTGAGAGGGAGGAGGTCGAGGAGGAGATGAGGTCGGGGAGATGGGCGAGGGTGAAGGTTAGGGTTAGGGTTCTTTCTTGAAGACGAAGCGGTAACAGGTTTATAAAGAAGAAGAAGAAGAAGAAGGAGAAGGGAGGTGAAAATAGGGGAAGGTGGTGACGGGATCTCGCGCGAGAGGAGATAGAAAAGGAGAGAGAGAGAGAAAGGAACTGTGAGATCGAGAGGGGGGAGAGAGAGAGAGAGAAAGAAAGGAACAGTGAGATCGAGAGGAGAGAAAGTGAGTGTGTTCTGTTTAAGAAAAGATTTAAAAATCTTTAAAATATTTAGAAAATTTTAAACGTAAAATATTTAACAGTTAAATATAATATTAATAAAATTTGATATTTTAGCTAATACAAAAATAGTCCAAAACACGTCCGGATCGGGTCTAAAAATCCAGTTTTAAAATACGGAAAATATACGTGTCGACCGACATCAAAACAGGATATCCGGGTCACGAAAAAGCATACCCCTAAGAATGGATGCACGCACGTGCACGTAGCCATCCAAACGAGTCTGTTTCACTGAACGGGACGCGAACAAGATGCACGGATACTACGACAGGGTTAGGGGTATCATGCAGGTCATGCTATATATTTTTAAAATATCTTACTTGACTTTATATGTTATATTAAAAAATGCAGATGCCAGATATAATACTAGTATGCAGTATAAAAAAAATGAAAGTGCACGGATCCACATAACAAGCCGGGATAAACATAAACAGGAATCAAGACGGGTTTCCAGTAAGCGGGTCGGCTCGGATGCAAATACAGATGTCAAATACACTATTCGCACCCAAAACACAATAAATCAAAAAAAATACCATAAATAAAGAAATACTCGAAATAGAACTGGTATAAATGAATTAGGGTGTTACAATTTTAGTTTAAGGACATCACGGTCCATTATCGCCAAGTTTGAGGTGAAGTTTTAGTTTAAGGGCGTTTCGGTCCATTATCACCATATTTTGGGGCGAATATTAGTTTAAGAACGTTCCGTTCCGTTATCGCCATTTTTGAAGTGAATATTAGTTTTAAGGACGTTTCGGTCCATTATCGCCATTTTAAAGGCGGATATTAGTTTAAGGATGTTTCGGTCCAACATTCAACTTGCGCGCACGTGTATTTTGTACGTGACGAAGTGAACGTTGTTGATATAGAACATGCCCAATTTGGGGCACGATCCGATTTGAGGCATGCACGTCAATTTGGAAGTGCATTAATAGGAGTTGTTGGTCGTCGGGACCCGCCACCTCTCTGAAGACGTTGAGGAATTACATCAACATATATCAGAGGTGTGAAAGGATGTACCCTTGAACCAAATCCCGTATTTGAGGTAGAAGGGTTATGGTGGCCTTAAGAATTTTTGTTAAGGATACGTTAGTCTAATTTGAGACTAAGATCCACTTAACAACATTTCAGGATCTTCCTTATTTAAGATCCAACAATAGAGCACTTGGACTCAGTTGCAAGACTTTAGCAATTTAGCCAATTTGGGCTTTAGTCTGCTTAGTCTCCCCTCTTTTTTTGAAAAAGTGCTAAACACTTGTTTGGGCTCTGTTTAATCAGTCTTTTTTTTATGCAAAAAGTGTTGAGCACTTATATGAGTTCTGACATCCATATATGATCCTGTGGAGTTTTCAGTCATGGGGATTGCCTAACAAGTGTTGAACACTTTACTCTTTTTGTCTTTATATGGAGTACTAGGCACTCTTTATGGCGTCCACGTGGGGAACACGTGAGGCGCTGCCCAATGAGTGTTGAACATTCAGCCGTTTTGGGCTGTTTATGGAGTGCTAAGCACTCTTTTCTTTTCTTTTGCGGCGCACACGTGGGGAGCACGTGCGGCGCTGAGTGCTAAGTGCTACCTATTGAGTGCTACGCACTTTTCCCTTCTATGGCGTCCATGTGAGGAACACGTGCGGCGTTGGGCGCTGCCTAGTGAGTGCTAAGCACCCTTCCCTTCTGTGGCGCCCACTTGAGGAACACGTGCTGCGCTGGGCGCTGTCTAGTGAATGCTAAGCACTCTTTCCTTCTGTGGCGTCCATGTGAGGAGCACGTACGGCGCTGGGCGCTGCCCAATGAGTGCTAAGCACTCTTCTCTGTGGCACCCACATGATGAACACGTGCGGCGTTGGGCGCTGCCTAGTGAGTGCTGAGCACTCTTCAGTGGCGCCCACGTGAGGGGACACGTACGGCGCTGGGCGCTTTTGTCCTCTGTTGATAGCATTTTTGCCCATTAATGATCAATTGGATCTTTGTTTTGCAGATCTAGGATCAAGCTTTCATTTTTAAGAACCAAGTTCATTTACGAGAACTAGATTTCTCTTATATGCTTTGTTTTGAGGAATTCAATTCCTAGTTCTTTTCTGTGTCTTTGATTCTCAAGAACAAGTTTCGCCCGATGAGAATTAAATTCTCAACTTATGGAAGACTTATCTTTTAGATCTCAGATCCAGAGAAAGAACTAAGTTCTTCGAGAACGGTTAGACCCATAGATATGCAAATGAGATATTTTTATCTCTGTTTTTTTTTCTTTACCTAGAGTCTTTAAGGGAGATCTTCTTTCTTGAGAACTTAATTCTCTATTCCTTTTTGATGCTTTTTGTTTTTGTTTTTGTTTTTAGAAGCCTATGGGGGGTTCTTCACTTTTAGACTTGAAGTCTTCGGTCCTTTATATAGTGGAGGCAAGTTTGTTAATTAGCTTTAAAGAAATCTCTCATTAAGATATCCCAATCAATTTGGGACCACCATTAGATCTTTGATCCAAGGGTTTCTGTTTTACAGAACATATTGTTCCCCACCGGAAGATGCGACCGGGACGTTGGGACATCGGGGCCTGAATTCCGAAGGCAGATGCTAATTGGTGCTATCCGTCCACCTCTCCGAAGATGCTAAGTTGATTTATGACAACATATATCGAAGGTTTAAATGGATGCGGCCGATGTAGCAGACTTCGTCAGATTCCCCCTCATTCGAGGGGTTTTTTTTATTGTGGGGACGCTCTTCCCTGTAGGCACAAGCCCCTGTAGTTAATTACGCTACCGCATCACGGTAACCACTTTCTCCTTCTCCAAATGGTCACTTCGTGTCGTGTGTGTTTGTTTTGTCTTCGGTTGCCCGTGGATTGTATACGGAGACTAATTTATGTTGTCGCCCACAGGACATGGATTAGTCCAAATCCGTATTTTCTTAGATTTGGGTTTGGGGATTAGTTTAAGGATACGTTAGTCTCATTTGAGACTAAGATCAACTTAAACGTTTGTTAAAAATACGTTAGTCTAATTTTAGACTAAGATCAACTTAACGGGATCGTTTAGATCCAACAAAAGAGCAACTGGACTCTATTGTTTAGTTTAGGGACATTGCGGTCGAATAGTTTAAGGACATTACGGTCCATCGTTAGTTTAAGGACATTACAGTCCATCATTAGTTTAAAGATATCACGGTCGAATGTTAGTTTGAAGACATCTCGGTCAAATGTTAGTTTAAAGACATCTCGGTCAAGGTTAAGGACATCATAGTCCGTGAGTTTTAAGACCTCACAGTCAAGGTTAAGGACATCATAGTCCGTGAGTTTTAAGACCCCACAGTCAAGGTTAAGGACATCATAGTCCATGGGTTTAAAAGGACCCCACAGTCCGAGGTTAAGGACATCATAGTCCATAAGTTTAAGGACCCCGCAGTCCGTGAAATGTGTGGTTGTCAGGATCCGTCACCTCTCTGAAGGCGTTGAAGGATTACAACGACATATATCAGAGGGGTTCAGAGATGTACCCTTGAACCAATTTTGATTGAGAAATCTGTAGTCCAATTTTGGACTAAGATCTGGGATTTATGAGCATATGGGCTCAATTAATCTGAATTGAGGACTTATGGCCAATTTGGGCTAAGTCCAGTCAATTAAAATGTTTAACATTTCTTTCTGGGCTGTTGAGCCTTTATTTGGGCTTGGCCCTTTTAATAATGCTGAGCATTAGATCTTGACATTTTTTTTATCTTGTATTGAATGCATAGCATTCATCAGAACAATGTATGTTCTGACAGCACGCCACGTGGTGCGCCAGGCGCTTTGCGCCAATTAAAGAGTGCATTGCGCTTCTGCCAAGTAGCGCACACGACAAGGACACTTGCGCGCTTAGCGCTAAGCACCAGAAGATGGGCGCATTGCGCCAGTTTATGAGCGCTGAGCGCTGATTTATGAGTGCATTGCGCTATCAATTTAGAGGCGCACACGTGAGTGACACTTGGCGCATTTGGCGCTGAGCGGCAGCCCATGAGCGCAGTGCGCTGTTTCAGAAGCGCAAAGCGCAAGCTGCATGCGTGGTTGACACGTGGCGCATTTTGGCGCTGAGCGCCAGTCCAAGGAGCGCAGAAGCGCAGTTCATGAGTGCAAGGAACTTTTCAGTAGCGGAAAGCGCATTTGATCAAATTTATGATCAAAGAACAAATTTATGTTCTTTTAAAAGAGGCTTTGTCTCAACATTCAAGAACAACAGTTCTTATTTTTGAAAGGGCTTTGCCTTTGTAGATCAATGATCTGTGAAAGAAGTAAATACTTCTTCTTTATTATGTGATGAGATTTATCGATCTCTTTTATGAAAGCCCTTGGTCTTTATTGATCTATGATCTTTTAAGAAGATAATTCTTCTGTTTATGAGATGATTTCATCTCTTTGTTCAAGAATCATTCTTTACCTTGAAGAAATGATCTTCCTTTCTAAGAGCTTGCTCTTCTTTCTTTTTGTTTTCTCAAAGTTTTTAGGGGGGTCTCTCTATATCAGACTTGAAGTCTTGGGGCCTTTATATAGGGCAAATTAATTTGTTAAATCAGTTAAAGAAATTTTTCTCTGATTGATTTGGGGATGTTTCCCCACCGTTGGATCTCTTGATCCTAGGGCTTCTGTTTTACAGAAGGTAATCTTCATGTTTTTAACAAGATTGGAAAGATCTTTCCATAACAGAATTTTAATTCTGATTAATTAATGATTTATCATTATTATTAGATCTTTTGATCTAACGGTGGGGAATTTTATAATTCCAGCGCTGGCGCACCCGTGCTTTGCACGTGGTACGCTGCTCAGAGCGCAGTGCACTTTGCGCTAGCGCACCTACGTTTGACACATGGCGCGCAACGCAGAGCACAGCGCACCCGTGTTTGACACGTGGCGCGCAGCACGCCTAGCGCTAGTGCACACATGGTGCACTGCCTAGGGCGCAGCGCACCTGGCGCTAGCGCATCCGTGTTTGACACATGGCGCGCAGCGCGCCTAGCGCTGGATCTGAAGCGTTGCTTCAATTTTTAAATTTTGAATTTTAAAACAGAACTTTGCTCTAATTGGGGGTGCGCTGCTTAGGGCGCAGCGCACCTGGCGCTAGCGCATCCCTGTTTGACACGTGGCGCGCAGCGCACCTAGCGTTGCTTCAATTTTTGAATTTTGAATTTTAAAACAGAGCTTTGCTCTGATTGGGGGAAACAAATGCCCCCCCCCCACCGTTGCGCTCACATGGCGCACACGTGAGTGCAGCGGTGGCAGCATCTGAGCCCTTGGATCAACTCAGAAGTTGAAGAGGCGATTCAATGCCTATAAATAGGACCTTTGGTCCCTTAGATGATTATCATCTTCTTTCTTTGAGAATTTTTTTTCAGAGCACAGCTCCTCTGTTTAAGAACTTCTCAAGAGTAAAACTCTTTCCAAACTTAGGTAAGGTTTTTAAAAAAATTAATAAATTTTAATGAATTAGGGTTTTACCCATTAACAGAGCCTTGCTCTTTATAAATCTTTGATCTACAGAAAACCCATTTAGGGTTTCATTAGCAGAGCTTTGCTCTCATGAACCCATAGATCTAAAGAGATCTTTTGGGGTTTCTTAGCCCATAAACAGAGCCTTGCTCTTTTGAATAACATGTACATTTTTTAATCTTTGATGAAGAACTCTTAAGAGTTTTTTCATGGATCTTGAAGATCCCAGGATTTTTATTCATAAAAATTAATTGATTTTAATTTTCTTTTCTGATGGGTTTTTCCATTATCATTACAGAGCCAGGCACTTTAAGGAATTTTATTCCTTCATGATTAGAGTTTGACAAGTGTCACTCTGTCATAGAGCTTTACTCTCAAAGGGAGATTTTCTCCTTTTCCCGAGGGATCTCTCATTCAATGAGAATTTTCTTGAGAATTTCCTCATTAATCAACAGTCTCATCCAATGATGAGGCTGTTTTATTAATTGATGAATTGTCATCTAGATTTTGTGGGTCCCCCTTTGGTCCCATTTCCACTGCATTGCAGTGTTGAACAAATTTTAAAGTACCGAGTGTCAGAATTTTTTAAATTAAATTATAGTACTGACAGTAGATTTCCATCCCTCCTTTTTGCAGGCGACATGTCTTTCGATGCTACGTCTCCATTCGTCCGTTCAGAGGGAGGATTCCCTGAGGCACCTGTGGACCGGGAGGTTCTCGCGCTCATCAAAGACCATGACCCGTAACACAAAAATCTTCACTTGTGGGGTAGATGGTATGACCAGATGATCAAAGGTCGTCAAAGCTTCTCTTGTGCGACGCTGTCGGAGCCTATCTCGGCGATTACGTATGCAGATGCACCCCCGGTGAACTATGCCGTGGAGGTTGTCAATTGGACTTCGGATGGTCTTCTTCAGCCATCGATTGCCGCCGTACCCATGCAGCCGTCGGCGGCTTTGGATATCCTGGGGCGGATTTCTTCTCATTTTATTCTGAGGAAACGAGTAAGGACATCCCAGTCTTTCCTCGAGGGATGGGCGCGGACGCACGTTGTTTTGGCGAACGACTGGCTTTGAGTTGCTCGGCTGTTGTTGAGCATTGGCGACGACGGTCACTTTCCCTTTTCCTTTCTCATTTCGAGAATCTGGTTTTGGAGGAGACGGACCATGGCCCTATTAGTTATATGTATGCCCTAGAGGCCATTACTATACATAGGATGTATATTGTAGTGGATACTTGGACATATATAGGGAGGACTTTCTTGCTCGACATGATAGTATGCTATCTGGTTGCTCTTTACCTTAACGTGTACACTGATTGTCTCTCTGATACATGTTGGTAAAGCCCTTAGGATGTGTACTTGACTACCTGGACTGTGATGCAGATCATACTAGTGAGGACATGGTAGTCCATAAGTACATCCTTCAAGGTCCCTAGTCGTGGGTGTATCGAGACAGGGCATCGATATACCAGTGTAGACTAGCGTGTACCTTCTCGACCCATACAGATGGGCGATGGATGATCCCATATCCATTGGTGTTTGACATCAGAGATGATATACGGGTGCTCAGTGGAGACTGGGTACACTGGATGGACTCGCCGAGAACTCCCAGATGGTATTATACCTTACGTCAGATGGCAGTTCTCTGGTGACACTGGTACAGGTTAGTCTGTTGACCCGAGATCGTCATAGAGTCTTGTGTGATTCCCACAGTGCTTTGATTTCAACCTTACCACGTCTAAGAGGGCGTGCAAAACGGTGGTTTTTGGATACAGTCCCGAATCACATGGAGGCAATGAGTGATAGGAGGGGATTCGTCTCTCCCGGTATAGGGAGTTGATGTTGCACTGTGTTCGATTGGCTATAACCGGAAATCCCTGGCCAGGGTTGCTGAGATTTACTGGTAAGTGTTACCAGTAGTTTCTCGAACTGTTATAGACCTTATATCGACACGACTTATCGAGCTACTGGGGTCTGACGTTTACTACCCCTAGACGAGATATGCGACATATCAGACGAACAGACCGGACTGTACGGTAAGTGTTGCTCGTTGGATTCATAGGAGTGTGAGCGGGCTTGCTCGTTGATCTTCTGATCACTCAATACCCGGGTGGCTGTTATGTTTAGCAGACCGCTTGCGGCTTGTGGGTGTTTGATATGATCATCACCTGCTGCCGGCGTATTGACGAGTCTTTAGAGTCCTACACAGAGGTTTCCTGGCTCAAGCGAAACGAAATAGGAGCGCATATGAGATATGTGCGGGGCCGAGAATAATACCAGTATGTGATACTGTATTCTATTCTCGCGATATGTGATATTGATCGGTTATATGCGATATAGCCGGGTTATCGGATCAAATGTTGATTCGATAAGTTGTTACTATTGATATTAGTCGGTTATATGCAATATGACCGGATCATTAAGTCAAGTGTTGATTTAATGATTTAAGGTATAATTATATATTTGATATATTACTTTACATTAACTAATATTGGTTCACTTAAGTTGTTTTTCTCACTTGTTTGTGCACATTGTATATGTGATATATTTTTGTGCACAAGATTGTATCATGTTTGATGATACATGCAAACTTGGGTGTGCATGCCTTAAACCATAGTTTAGGTTAATGGTTAAGGTGTTATTTATTTATTTATTATGGCAAGAAATAAAATGGTGGCTTATTTTGTTTCATACTTGAAGCTTCATGAAGCTTTGAAAAGCTTTGACCATTTTGTTTCTTTCCTAAACCTAACCATTACCTAAACCCTAGTTTATTCTCTACATGAGTTTACTAACCCATGGTTGCATTATGATAAGGCATCACTTGATTTTCTATTTGAAAAATTCATTTTTTTTTCTTTTTTTCTTTCTTCTTCTTCTTCTTCAAGAAGAAAGAAAACCTTTACTACAAAATTTCAAGTGATGAATCCAAGTGAGAAATCCAAATCCAAAGTGAACCCATTTCCTATGTCTTCATCCTCTACCACTTGCCATGTAGTATAGGGTGTTTTCTTCACAAGTTTCATGACTTGGTGAAGTTGGAGCTCGAGTTAGAGTCGCCTCGACGTAGATCATCTTCGGCATCGAAGCAATCGACCTAGCCCGATCATTTATTCGATGAAACCACCGCGAGAGTCCGGGATTCCGATGATCGCAGTGGAGGGACGTCTTCACGGAGCTTTGGAAGTGGAGGACTGGATCTACAAAGGTTGTAGTCCCTTTCACTTTAGAGTAAAGTTGTTTATTTGCATTTGTTTTCGTCTAAACTCTAGTTAACGATCGCATTAGGGTTTCTCGGCACCGGAAAAATTTGAATTCGGCATGGTTGATGCCTTGTGAGACCTCTAGAGTGTGCCTAGGAACCCTACAGGCCCATCTGGTCCATTTGGGCTAATTTGTCGATCAGGGCCTAGAAGGTGGTCGGCCTGAAGAACATCATGAATTGCGAGATGGTCGCTTGCGAATCAAGAGTGCCCACGAACATGGCCACCGCAGGTGCCTCTTCTATACGTTGTTCGCATTTCGACCATAGGTTCCGCCATCGTGTAGCGTACTGGACCCACGTCTCGCCTGGCTTCACCCTGGCATTGATCAGTGCTGTTATCGAGGTGCGTTCACTAGCACTCGCGAATCTTTGTGTAAACAATAGCTCCATCTCCGCAAATGTTTTGACAGAGTCGTTAGGTAGCTCCGAATATCATTCAAAGGCTGTTTCTGCTAAGCTGCCGACGAATTGGCGAAGCAACAATTTGTCATCGCCTCCAGTATTGCCACAAAGAGCCCTGAATTGAGCGATATGCTGTTGAAGATCCCTGTTCCCTTATATACGTGGAACTTAGGGATCGTGTATCCTGGCGGGTAACTGATTTGGTCATACCAGCTTGGATAAGGTCGTCCGGTTCTAACAATTTGCCCAGCCGCTTCATTCGCCTGATAAGTCCGTATTTGCTGAGCTATATAGTCATCCAGTGCGGCTTTGGAAATGGTTTCTTCCTTGGCTGCTGACAGGGCTGGAGGAGGATTAGATGTTTCCCCTCCGTCGTTTCCCACAATGATTGGAGGGTCTTCAGCTGGAGGATCCGGCTGTAACATCATCCCTACCATATCTTGGAAGAGGAGCGTCATCTGTTTTATGTTAGCCGCTTGCTCTGCGGCTTCTCTATCCTTCTTTTCGAGGACTCTGCGTAGGTAGTCAGCATCAGTTTCTTGTTCATGACGCTGTTCTGGTGATGCCTCCGAGCTTTCTTTTGGCCCGGTAAGTGCGGCCATTGCAGTCATCATTTCCTAAAGCTTCTGTTGCTGCTCCTGGGCTTTGGTCACGGATCGGGTGAGCGGTCGGTGACCTGTTGAAGTACGGCCTTCCTCCTTTTCGGAAGCCATGTAAACAGTATGCACCACCATGGCCCCAAACTTGGGATGTTTAGATTCAGTGTCTTTGCGATTTGCCAAAGGCACAGGGATCTTCCCCAACCTCCTTCTTTTTTGAGTGGTCGAAATTGAGGGGGCCGTTGTAGTGGGCACCCAAGTGGCTGTTGCTTTTTATGGCTTGACAAAGTGATCCTTCTCCTGCCCAACCTTCATCTTTTTCTGTCGGCGGAGATAGTCTTGATTAATCACCGACTCCTGGACCTGTCGCCAGACCTTGTAAACTTTAGAGGACAGCTGTTGAGGGGGCTGCTCTAGCTTCTTCTCTGGAGTATTTTCCATAGGTGAAGGAATCCGCTTCAGCACCGCGGTAGGAGAGTTTCTATGCACCATGTTCAGCAATTCAAAGCTGTTCCTGGTTGGAACAGCAGCATCGATCCCCACCGTTGGAGCTGGCGAAGTTATCCCGGATGGGGAATTGCCCCCAGCCTTCCTCACTCGGCGCCAGTGGCGACGTCGAGCGTGTCATGCGGATGGAGTCACCTCCGTTGTTGGATAAGCTTCTTCATGCCCCCTGCTCTGGGCAGGGGAAGCAGCTTTGAGGACCTCGCCTGGAGCAGCAACCGGAATGGCCAGCCTTGTAAAAACTGACTTCTTGGAAGGAGGAGCCTTTCCAATGATTTCGTCCACTTGAACCGGGATGGCTATCTGCTTTGGGATGGCCGCTTCCTGTATCGTGGGCTTGTAGACGTTCTGGCCCAGTCTGTTGAAAACTGAAGTATTGGAGTTGGGCGACCCGTTGAGAGGGGCTGCGGCAGTGGTAAGTCGATCAAAGACCGACTTCTTTAGGGTTTCTTGCTACGTCATTGGGGCATTGAAGCTCATTGGTGGGAGCAGGGTCCCGAAGAATCGTCCAGCAGTGGCTTGAGTTACCTGTTCCACTGGCATCTTGAAAAGGGAGGCCGCTTGGGGCCCATAAGTCACTTCTCCAGCGTGGACGGAGCGAGAGTTGCAGTTGCAGACAGTGCAGTTTGAAGCCATTGATCTTCTGTTTTCTGCACGGAGCAAGACACCAAATCTTAGTACCTCGAATCCACAGGCAACCACAGCAAACCGCGATTCGTTCGTGAACACGACACACGAAGTGTGGAGTGGAAAGAGGAAAAGGTCCCACCGGGCGTGCCAGAATCTGTTCCCCTCCGAACTGCGGCGGCGACGACGTGAGAGACGTCTTGCCTGAAGTTCGGGGCAGATACTATTTGGTTTTATCTGTCCACCTCTCCGAAGATACCAAGTTGATTTATGGCACTATGTATAGGAGGTTTGGACGGATGCGGCCGATATAGAAGACTTCGTCAGATTCCCCCTCGATTGAGGGGTTTTTGATTGTGGGGACGCTCTTCCCTGCAGGCGCAAGCCCCTGCAGTTAATTACGCTACCGCGTCGCGGTAACAACTTTCTCCTTCTCCAGAAATTTCACTTCGTGTCGTGTGTGTTTGTTTTGTTTGTGGTTGCCCGTGGATTGTATACGGAGACTAAGTTATGCCGTCGCCCGTAGGACGTGGATTGGTCCAAATCCGTATTTACTTAGATTTGGGTTTGGTGTTTTAGTTTAAGGATACGTTAGCCATATTTAAGCTAAGATCAACTTAAACGTTCGTTAAGGATACGTTAGTCCTATTTGAGACTAAGATCAACTTAACGGAAGAGCATTTAGGGGCTCTAATGTTCCAGTTTAGGGACGTAGTGGTCCATTTAATGTATGGCCATCGGGACCCATCACCTCTCTGACGATGTTGAAGGATTACAACGACAGATGTCAGAGGAGTTCAGAGATGTACCCTTGAACCAAAGTTGTTTGGAGGATCTATAGTCCAATTTGGGACTAAAGTCCATTCGAAAGTTTAAGGATACGTTAACCAAATTTGAGGTTAAGATCAACTTAAACGGGATCGTTTAGATCTGACAAAAGAGCGTTTGGAGGCTCTAGTATTCCAGTTTAGGGACATAGTGGTCCATGTTCCAGTTTAGGGACATGGGGGTCCATGTACCAATTTAAGGACGTGGGGGTCCATTGCCAGTTTAGGGACGTGGGGGTCCATTTCATATATGGCCGTCGGGACCCGTCACCTCTCTGACGTCGTTGAAGGATTACAACGATAGGTGTCAGAGGAGTTCGGAGATGTACCCTTGAACCGGATGTAAATTGATTTAAGAGAGCAGCCGTGCTCAGTCAATTTAATTTGAGGACTTATGGCCATGATTGGGCTAAGTCCAGTTGAGAATACTCAACGTTTTTCTTGATTTTTTTTGCCTATTAGGCCTGTGCTAGGGCTTTGCCCATATTTGATAATGCACTGCATTTTATTCTGGCCTGCTAGGCCTTTTTGATTTGGGCTCTGTCCCTTTATAAATGATGCAGAGCATCTGTTTTTTTGTTTGGGCTCTGCCCTTTTTAAAATAATGCATTGCATTTTATTAGGCCTGTTAGGCCTTTTTAATTGGCTTGGCCCTTCTGTAAATAATGCAGTGTATTATCTAACAGTGACTTTTCAGGCGCTTTGCGCCAATTATTGAGCGCAAGCGCATGTGGAGGTGACACGTGTCACGCTCTGGTGAGCGCAAGTGCAACAGCGCAGTGCGCTGCGTCAGTGCGCTGCGCTGTTGCGCTGCTGACACGTGGCGCTCTCTGGTGGCTTGCGCCAATCCAAGAGCGCAACAGTGCAGTTTTTGCAAGTGCAAGGCACTGTTTCAATAACTTGATCCAATTTTGGATTCAAGAAAAGAATCTTTAAGATTCCAGAACCAATGGTTCATAAAAAAGTGCAAGGCACTGTTATTATTTTTTTTATTGAAGATCATTGATCTTGTTCTTAGATAAATGATCTATTTTAGAAGAAATTCTTCTTCTTTTTTATAAAGTTTTTTACCTTTTTCTTGAGTTCTTTTCAAAATTCTTCAGAGTTCTCTCTGTTTTGAAGTTCTTGATGTCGATGATTTTTGAATTGGGGTCTAGAGGCCTTTATATAGTGCCCATAAATTTGTTAAATTTGTTAAAGAGATTTTTCTGTGAGTGATTTGGGGAATTTTCCCCACCGTTGGATTTTTGATCCAAGGGCTTCTGTTTTACAGAAGACAATCTTCTTGTTTTAAGAAGAACAGAAAGATCTTATTAGAATTTTAATACTGTTTGGCGCAGATGCACCAGCGCTTGACACGTGTCACGCAGCGCACAGAGCAGCGCAGCTGCGCTGGCGCAGCTGCGCTGGCACGTGTCGCGCAGCGCACAGCGCAGCGCAGCTGCGCTTGCGCAACTGCGCTGGCACGTGTCGCGCAGCGCAGCGCTTGCGCAGAAGCAACTGCGCTGACACGTGTCGCGCAGCGCTTGCGCAACAGCAACTGCGCTGACACGTGTCGCGCAGCGCAGCGCTTACGCAAAAGCAACTGAAGATTTGCTTCCTTTAATTTTGTTTTTTAATAGAGCCTTGCTCTGATTGGGCGCACTACCTTGGGCGCTGCGCTCCCTGCGCTGGCCTGCCTGATTTTGACATGTGGCGCTCTGCGCGCAGCGCACGGGATCTGAAGCGTTACTTCAGTTATTAAAATTTAAATTTTCAGAGTAGAGCTTTGCTCTGATTGGGAAATCAGAAGCGTTGCTTCATTTCCCGCCTTGGAATTTGAATAGAGTTTTGCTCTGATTGGGGTAAACAAGCCCGTTGACCTCCTCAATCTTGTCCTGAATAGCCCGGTTGGATTCGGTCAGGATCCGATGAGACTACTTCATCTTTGCGACCGTTAGGCCCTCCACGACCAACCTCGAGTCCAGGGAGGCCACCTTGTCCCCGTCTCCTTTAGCTTGGCGAGGAGCACTTCCTTACGCGAGGAAGACTTTTCGGCCTTTTTTATCACTGGGCCATCTCATCGGCCTCCATAGCGACAAGAAGGGCGCAATACTGGAGGACCTGCGGAAAAACATAAACCATTTTTAGAAGCTAAACAGAGGGGAAAAACACTTGGAAATTTTAGAAAATTACCAACATGAACGGCCTCCTGAGCTATCGACGCTACTTGGGCCTGTTTCCCCAATATTTAACCTAATAAAAGAACAAAAGCTCTGTTTGAATTAAATGAGGCAGCGCCTCACGTGTTCTCCATGAGGGCACCAATGCCAGGATTAAATCCTTTGGCGGCGGCGCACGTGTTCCTCACGCGGACGCTAATGTGCAAAGCACCAGAGAATCTATTAAATAAGAGTTAAACTCTTAAATGGCGCCGCACGTGCTCCTCACGCGGGCTCCAGTGTGCAAAGCACAGGAATACCCATCTTTAGAATTAAAGTCTTAAATGGCGACCACGTGTACAACACGTGAGCGCCGACGCCCAAGTAGAATTAAATTCTACTCTCTGTCAAATAGAGTCGTCGGATCAAAGATCCAACGGGGATGATAAATTATCAAAATATAGAATCAAATTCTATTAGGAGAAAACATCTTCCAAATCGTTCTAAATAAGAAAGATGCTCTCAGTTGGATCAATGATCCAATAATAGAATAAAATTCTATTTTGGGAATATATTCCCTCAATCTTTCTAAATAAAAAAAAAATTGCTCTCTGTAAAACAAAAAACCCTTGGATTAAAAATCCAATGGTGATTAAAAATCGTCACTTGACAGGATAAATTCTGTATATTGGAGAATATTTCCCTGATCTTGTTAAAAACAAGAACAGCATATTCTGTAAAATAGAAGTTCTTGAATCAAAAATCCAACGGTGGGTAAAATTCCCCAAATTAATTTTGAGACCAATTAAATCAATTGGAATCTCTAAATGAGAGATTTTTTCAAAACTAATTAACAATTTGGCTCTACTATATAAAGAACCCGAGACTTCAAGTCTCATATAGAGGGAACCCCGTATAAGCTTTTAAAAAAAATACAGAAAGCTTCCAAAACAAAAAGAGAACTCATTTCTCAAGAAAAAAAGAAGAGCTTCATTCTCGAAACTCTAGGTAAAGAAAAGACAACAAAATATCTCTACAATACCACATCTAAGGGTTTAACCCTTTCAAAAGAACTTTGTTCTTTCTCTGGATCTGAGATCCACAAGATAAGTCTCCCACATGTTGAGAATTTAATTCTTATCGGGAAGATCTTGTTCTTGAGAATCAAAAAATCAGAGGAGAATATGGATACAAGAACATAAAAAAACATGGAATCCATAATACACCAGTAACTTAGTTCCTTCAAATCAAGAAGTTAGTTCTTAAAAAACCGACCTAAGATCCTCAAAATAATGATCTTGGTGATCGTTAATGGTCAAAATACCATTAACAGAGATTTAAGTTCTCTAAAAACATCAACAGAGATTAAATCTCCATATAAAAGAAACTAGCGCCTCACGTGTTTCCCACATGCGTGCCCCGCTTCAACAACGCCTAGTTCCTCACATGCTCCTCACATGGGCACATAAAGAGTGCTTAGCACTTCATAAATAGCCAAAACAGTCGAGTGCTTAGCATTTGATTGGACAGCGCCTCATGTTCTCCTCACGTGGGCGCCACAAAAATAATAAGAGCAGCTGAATGCTTAGCACTGATTGGACAGCGCCCAACGCCTCACGTGCTCTTCACGTGGGCGTCACCAAAAAAGAAAATAAGAAAGAAAAGTGCCTAGCACATCATAAACATCCAAAATGGCAGAGTGCTCAGCGCTCATTGGGCGGCGCCCATAATTAAATGCTTCACATAACACCCATGTGAATTTCAGAGCGTCAAATAAGTGCTTAACACTTTTGCATAAAAAGAAAAGGGCTGAACAAACAGAGCCCAAATAAGTGCTTAGTACTTTTTGAATAAAAAAGAAGAAGAAGAGTAGGCAGAATAAAAACCAAATTGGCTAAGTCTCTAAAGTTTTCTTGCAGCTGAGCCCAAATGCTCTTTTTGCTGGATCTTAAGTAAAAGTGATCCCAAAATGATATCAAAAATGATATTCATTCTATATCTCCTAAGGTAATCTTAGTCTCAAGTATGACTAATGATTCTTAAGTCCACAACAACCCCTTTCCCCTCAAATACGGGATTTGGTTTAAGTGTGCATCTCTTCACATCTCTGATATATGTCATTGTAATTCCTCAACGTCTTCAGGGAGATGTCGGGTCCTGACGACCAACAACTTCTTTTGTTGATGCACTTCCAAATTGACGTGCACGCCTCAAATCAGATCGTGCCCCAAATTGGGCACATTCTATATCATCATTGTTCACTTCGTTAACGTAACAAATACACGTGCGCACAAGATGGATAATTGACCGAAATGTCCTTAAACTAACACATCGCCTCAAATATGGCGATAATGGACCAAAATATTCTTAAACTAACACCTCGCCTCAAACATGGCGATAATGGACCGAAATGTCATTAAACTAACACCCAGTCTCAAACATGGCCATAATGGACCGAGATGTCCTTAAACTAATATTCGCCCCCAAATCCGGCGATAAAGGACCGAAACATCCTTAAACTAGCACATCGCCTCAAACATGACGATAATGGACCGAAATGTCCTTACACTAATATTCGCCTCCAAAATGGCGATAAAGGACCGAAACGTCTTTAAATTAACATTCCGCCCCAAACATGGCGATAATGGACCGCGGTGACCTTAAACTAAAATAATCGAGCCCAAATGCTCATATGTTTAAGCTGATCTTAATCTCAAACCAGATTCACGATCCTTAAATCAACTCAAACCCAAATCTAAAAATATACGGATTTGGACTAATCCACGCCCTACGGGCGACGACATAAATTAGTCTCCATATACAATCAACGGGCAACCAAAACCAAAACAAAACACGACACGAAGTGAACCTCCGGAGCAGGAGAAAGTGGTTATCGCGATGCGGTAGCGTAATTAACTGCAGGGGCTTGCACATGCAGGGAAGAGCGTCCCCATAATCAAAAACCTCTCATAAAACGAGGGGGAATCTGACAAAGTCCGCTACAACGGCCGCATCCGTCCAACCCTCCGATATACGGGGCCATAAATCAACTTGGCATTTTCGAAGAAGTGGACAGATAAATCCAAATAGTATCTGCCCCCAGAATTCAGGCCAGATGTCCCAACATCCCGGGCCATCTTCCGGCGATGAACAAGGCCTTCATGGTGCCTCGGGGAATCTTGGCCCCCGCCGCCTTCTCCATATCCGCCAGCAAGTTGTCGGCCACAGAAAGCCCCAAAGGCATATCTGAAAGTATGTCTTAGCACCTCTACTAGGTTTATATAAGTACCAAGTATACAATTTTAAGAAAATCTATAGGTCTAAGCCATACTAACCTAGAATCTAACTAGAGAATTAGGGTTATAGTGTAAGCAAACAAGTTCTATACTAAGTGATGAGGGTTTACAACCTTTGTAGACCGGTACTTCACTTCTAAATCTTTAACTAGCAGTCCCTAGAACCCTTCCTTGACTCCACTTGATGAAAGGAATGAGCTTGCTCGTTTTCTTTGAGGCCGAAGATGATCCACCTTGAAGTCTCTCTAACTTAAGCTCACTCTTCATTAATCAAAGTATTAGTGAAGCAAAAAACCTAAACTAATGGGCTAGATTAGTGTAGGTTGATGAAGTAGGAGATTTTCTCACTCTAAATATTTTTCTCTTTTCTTTTTCTCACCTCAAGAAATTTCTAAAGAAGAAAAATGAAGAAGAAAATGAGATGAACTTGGATGAGAGAGTGAGGTTCAATGAACCATGAGGTGAGTGATAAGATGAGATAAGATGTATATAATAAATATCTTAGAATAAAACAAGGAATGGGAGATGAGTCATGGTTTCTCAAGGCTTCTACAAGCCTCTCAAAAATGACTCATTTCCTTTTTCTTATAATTCTAAAATGTTTAATATTATCTCTTCTCATTTCACATCAAGTGTGATTCTCATACACCCATGTTCTATATATCATCAACCATGATACAATATAAATCCATATATATATATATATATATATATATATATCACACACACATATATATATATGTAAAGAGAAGAAAATCTTTAGTGAGCAATAATATTAGTTAATATATATATATATATATATATATATATATATCAAATGTATAAATATATATCAAATTATTAAATCAACACTTGATTCAATAATCCGGTTATATCATATATAACCGACTAATATCATATATATATATATGTATATCACATTATTAAATCAACACTTGATTCAATAATCCGGTCATATCACATATAACCGACTAATATCAATATTCGATATTAAATCAACACTTAATTTAATAATCCGGTCATATCATATATAACCGGCCAATATAAAATATATATACATAAAACAAATCATTGAATCAACACTTGATTCAATAATCCGGTTATATCACATATAACCTAACCGATATCAAATATCGCTAGATTGGAATACGGTATCACATACTCGCATTCAATCAAGCTCCTGTACATATCTCCATATATGCCCTACTTCGTTTCACTTAAGCTAGGAAACCTCTGTGTGGGACTCTAAAGACTCGTCAATACGCCAGCAGTAGGTAATGATCACGTCAAATACCCGCAAGCCGTCAGCGGTACTAGCTGGACGTAACGGTTACCCAGGTATTGAACGAATAGAAGATCAACAAGCAAACTTGTCCAAACTCCTATAAAGCCAATAAGCAATACTTACCGTACAGTCTGGTATCTTCGCCTAATATGTCACATATCGAGTCTGGGGTGGAATCGTCAGACTACACTAACTTGATAAGTCATGCCGCTGTATGGCCTATAACCGTTCGAGAAACTACTGATAACACTTACCAGTAAATTTCATCAGCCCTGGCCAGGGACTTGCTGTTATAGCCAATCGAGTATAGCGCAACATCAACTCCGATACCGGGAGAGACGAAACCCCTCCTATTGCTCATTGCCTCCATGTAACTCGGGACTATCCAAAATCCACCTGTTTGCATGACTCCTTTGAGCCGTGGTAGAGAGGAAATTAAAGCACAGTGGGAACCACACAAGACATTATGACGATCTCAGATCTACAGATTAACCTGTACAAGTGTCACAAGAGAACTGCTATCTGACGATAGGTATGGTACTATCTAGAAGTTCTCGGTGAGTCCTGTTCGGTGTACCCATTCTCTAATGAGCACATGTGTACAATCTTTGATTTCAAACACCAATCGTTGTGAGATCAACCATCGCCCCATACAGGGTCAAGAAACATACACACTAGTGTACTGTGGAATATCGATGCCCTGTCTCGATATTCTTTCGACTAGGAACTGTTAAGGGATATGCTTGCGGACTACACAAGACCCACTAGTATGATCTGCATCATAGTCCTGGTAGTCAAGCCAACAACCTAAGGGCTTTATCAACATGTATCAGAGAGACAGTATACTAATACAAGTGTACATGTTAAGATAAAGAGCAACCAAATAGCATACTATCATGTCGAGCAAGAAAGTCCTCTATATATATGTCCAAGTATCCACTATAATATACAATAATGGCCTCTGGGCATACATATTCCTAATAATCTCGATGCAGAAGTCGCCCTCCTACACCTGTATCCCGGTCGAGAGTGACCGGGAAACCACTCTCTTCTGCCTCTTGAGCGGAGACTTGGCAGAAGATGACACTTCTGTCCTGGCCCGGGACGCCGGATCCCGGGCATGCTTCTACCCTCCGCTACGGCGTTCCACCGGGACGGGAGGGGCCACGGAGACCTTGGAGGAAGAGGCTTCCCGGGGGACCTGTAGGGTTCTTAGGCATAACCACAAGGTTTCACAAGGCATCAATCATGCTATATTTAAAAATTTAGTGTGCCAAACAACCCTAACCAAGGATCTAACTAGAATTTTATGAGCTAAACTAGAAAGTAAATACATTTACTTCTAGGTGATAACGGAATACAACCTTTGTAGACCGGTCCTTCACTTCAATAGCTCTTTGTAGTGGTCCCTTGCTGCAATCAAGGAACCCCCGGACTCTTGCATGTCTTCTTAAGGTGAAAGGAACGATCTTGCTTGAAGTCTTCGAGGCCGAAGATGATCTACGTCGAGGAGACACTAACTCAAACTACTACTTCACTAATTAGAGATTAGTGAAGCTAACACCCTATACTAAAGTGCTAATCTAGTAGAGGATGATGAAGTAGGAAGTGGGCTCACTTTAGTTTTATTTTTCTCACAATATTTTCTCACTTTGCAAAAAGCTAGTGAGCTTTTTCTCAAGGTTGAAGAAGATGAAGCAAAGAAATGAGAATGAACTAATGAGGTGAGAGAATCAACCATGGGTGAGTTTCTATTATATAGCTAACTCATGTAGAGACATAACCATAGCTAAATTACAATGGTTAGGTTAATAAATATCTTAAGTAAAATAAAATGAGTGGACTTTGTCAATGCATCCACAAGCTTCTACAAGCTTCATGCATGTGAGCAATTATCCACTAATTTGGATTTACTTTAAATACTTAAAACCCCACATTATAATTAGTATAGTGTAAGTCTCATATACCCATGTAGTGTGTATCAACATCATGACACAAAAATAACACAATTAATATATATCATATATATATTAAGTGTGCACATGTGAAAAAAATAAATGCTTAAGTGAGCTAATATTAGTTAATGTAAACTAGTATATCAAATATACAATTATACACTAAATTATCAAATCAACACTTGATTTGGTAATCCGGTTATATCACATATAACCGACTAATATCATATGTACCATCTTATCGAATCAACACTTGATTCGATAACCCGGCTATATCACATGTAACCGACCGATACAAAAATCACGAGAATAGAATACGGTATCACATACTAGCATTATTCTCGGTCCCGCGCATATCACATATGTGCTCCTACTTCGTTTTGCCTGAGCCAGTAAAACCTCGATGTAGGACTCTAAAGACTCGTCAATACGCCGGCAGTAGGTGATGATCACATCAAACACCCATAAACCGTCAGCGGCACTAGCTGTACGTAATGGCTATCCGGTTATTGAGTGATCAGAAGATCAACAAGCAAGCCTGCTCTAGCTCCTGTAAAGCCTGTCATTAATACTACCGTACAGTCCGGTCTCTTCGTCTGATATGTCGCATATCTCGTCTAGGGGTGGTAAACGTCAGACCCCAGTAACTCGATAAGTCGTGACGATATGAGGCTCATAACGGATCGAGAAACTATTGGTAACACTTACCAGTAAATCTCTGAAATAGCCCTGATCAGGGACTTCCCTGTTATAGCCAATCGAGCACAGCGCAACATCAACCCCCAATACCGGGAGAGACGAACTCCCCTCCTATCGCTCATTGCCTCCATGTGACTCGGGACTGTACCTAAAAAACACTGTTTTGCACGTTCTCATGAACGTGGTAAGGTGTAAATCAAAGCACAGTGGGAATCACACAAGACTCTATGACGATCTCGGGTCGACAGACTAACCTGTACCAGTGTCATTAGAGAACTGCCATCTGACGTGAGGTATAATACCATCTGGGAGTTCTCGGCGAGTCCGTCCAGTGTACCCAGTCTCCACTGAGCACCCGTATACCATCTCTGATGTCAAATACCAATGGATATGGGATCATCCATCGCCCATCTCATGGGTCGAGAAGCGTATACGCTAGTCTACTCTGGTATATCGATGCCCTGTCTCGATACACCCACGACTAGGGACATTAAAGGTTGAACTTATGGACTACCATGGCCCCACTTGTATGATCTCCATCATAATCTAGATAGTCAAGTACGCATCCTAAGGGCTTTACCAACATGTAACAGAGAGACAATCAGTATACATGTTAAGATAAAGAGTAACCAGATAGCATACTATCATGTCGAGCAAGAAAGTCCTCCCAATATATGTCCAAGCATCCACTACAATGTACATCTCATGTACAGTAATGGCCTCTAGGGCATACATATAACTAACAATCTCCCACTTGCACTAGGACCATTATAGCAGTGGTTGTAGTATCTCATGCTCAACCATCCCATAAAAGTCTCTCTCTGGGAAAAGGTCTTTGTGAGTGAATCTGCCGTGTTGTCCTCTGAGTCTACTCTCCTAACCTCGATCCCCTGGAGATCAACCATCTCCATGATCAGGTAATATTGCCTTAGAATATGTCTGGATCACTGATGGGACGGGGGTTCCTAGGCCTAAGCCACAGCTCCATTATCACACAATGGTAGGAACGAAGTTCATCTCATGAACTAATACACACCCAGATTTCCTCTTTGGTAGCATTTTTGGTAGCGATGTATCCAGCCTTTATCGTCTAGTTTACCACGGTATCTAGCTTGGAACTCTTCCAACATACCGTCCATCCACTGAGGGTAAAGACATTGCCTGTGACTGACATTCAGTCGACCTTACCACCCTGGAAGCTATACAGTGATTCTCCTCAGGATTGATTGATACCATCTCATTATACTTAGTGAGAATCCTAATATCCACTTAGATCTATCTCATAGATCCAAAACCCAGGATTTAGGAGGTATCACCTTAATCCTATATGAAGAATCCTTGTGATAAAAGGAGATTGACCGAGCGTAGCATAGGAAACACCTTTCCTATCAAGAGTATGCCATCCACGTACAATACGAGAAAGACCACCTTACTCTCTACTACCTTTTTGTATATACAAGGTTCATCTACCATTTTGATGAAGTCAAACATTTGGCTACCACATCAAAACAGATGTTCCAAGTCTGCGATGCCTGCTTTAACCCGTAAAGCAACTTGCACACGTTTCCGCTGCTCCCACTGTCTATAGACGCTTTGCTTCTAAATCAGTATTTAGAAAAGCAGTCATGACACCCAACCACCAGATATCGTAGTCGTGGTATGTAGCAATGGCAAGTAGGATCCGGATGGACTTAAGCATAGCTAGCGGAGAAAAGGTTTCATCATAAACCACACATGGTCGATGACGAGAACCTTTTACAACAAGTCTAGCTTTGAAAGTCTCAACTTTTCCATGTACACCAAGTAATCTTCTCAAGATATACTTGCTCCTGATGGGGATTTAACCCTTCAGATAAAGCAACTAAAATCCATACTTTGTTGGTGTATATGGATTCCATCTCAGATCGCTTAGCATCTAGCCATTCTTACAGAGTCACCACTCCTGATGACCTGCTCGAAACTAGTAAGGTCATCATCTCATGATGCAATCCTTGTTCCCACTATCATTGAGAAAACCGAAGTATCTCTCAGGCGGATGAAGAACCCTACCAGATCGGCGGAGAGGCTGGGGTTCGTTAGGAGCTATTGAATCCTCCAGTTTTACCAAATCGTCAGCTGTAGTTTGTATAGCTGGAAATCCTTCTAGCTCTACCTCATGACCATAAATTTCTTTCAAAATAAATTCCTTTTCTAAAAAGGCGGCATTCCGAGAAATAAAACAACCTTTTATTCCCCGGTGCGGTAGAAGATGTTCCCTTGCGAATTCTTGGGATATCCAACAAACATCCACAGAACTGACCTTGCCTCGAGCTTGTCCGGATTTTTCTTTTGACATAGGCCGGACAACCCCAAATCTTAACTCACTTAAGACATGACCTCTTCTCATACCATATCACATATGGAGTGGTAGGCATCTGATTTGGTTGGAACCCAAATCAATAGGTATGCAGCTTCACAAGTGCATAACCCCCAAAAGGAAATAGGAAATTCGGTAGTACTCATCATAGAGCGCACTGTTCCCCTCCGAATGGCGGCGCACAAGACTGCGATGTCTTGGCACTGAGACTCGGGGCAGATGCTAATTGGTGCTATCCGTCCACCTCTCCGAAGATGCCAAGTTGATTTATGGCGCCATGTATCGAAGGTTTAGACGGATGCGTCCGATGTAGCAGACTTCGTCAGATTCCCCCTCGTTTGAGGGGTTTTTGATTGTGGGGACGCTCTTCCCTGCAGGCGCAAGCCCCTGCAGTTAATTACGCTACCGCATTGCGGTAACAACTTTCTCCTTCTCCAGATGGTCACTTCGTGTCGTGGGTGTTTGTTTTGTGTTTTGTTGCCCGTGGATTGTTTACGGAGACTGAGTTATGTCGTCGCCCGTAGGGCGTGGACTAGTCCAAATCCGTATTATCTTAGATTTGGGTTTGGGGGTTTGGTTTGAGGATACGTCAGCCATACTTGAGACTAAGATCAACTCAAACGTTTGTTAAGGATACGTTAGTCTAACTTTGAGACTAAGATCAACTTAACGGGATCGTTTAGATCCGACAAAGGAGCGTTTTAGGCTCCATTGTTCCAGTTTAGGGACATAGTGGTCCATCGTATGTATGGCCGTCGGGACCCGTCACCTCTCTGACGACGTTGAGGGATTACAACGACGGATGTCAGAGGAGTTCAGAGATGTACCCTCGAGCCAGAGTTAATTGGGGGGATTCATAGTCCAGTCTGTTTGAAGGTTTAAGGATACGTTAGCCATCTTTAAGGCTAAGATCAACTTAAACGGGACCGTTTAGATCCGACAAAAGAGCATGCGGGGCTCTATTGTTCTAGTTTAAGGACATTGCGGTCCATGGGTAGTTTAAGGACGTTGCGGTCCGTGGGTAGTTTAAGGACATTGCGGTCCACGGGTAGTTTAAGGACGTTGCGGTCCATTGTTAGTTTTAAGACATCTCGGTCGAGGTTAAGGACGTCGTAGTCCATGGGTTTAAGGACTCCATAGTCCGGTATGTGCTCTGGATGCTTCACACGGGTTCACTGCCGTGCTTGGCGAGGACCAGGCTCCGCTCTGGGCGTTTTCCACGGGGTCAAAGAGTGACGTTATCCGCGTTCCACGTAACCAGGAATTTTGCACTAGATGCTTCACACGGGTTCACTGCCGTGCTCGGCGAGGACTAGGCTCCGCTCTGGACGTTTTCCACGGGGTCAAAGAGTGACGTTATCCGCGTTCCACGTAACCAGGAATTTTGCATTAGACACGGGTTTAAGGACCCCACAGTCCATATCAATGTGTGGTCGTCGGGACCCGTCACCTCTTTGAAGACATTGAGGGATTACAATGCCAAGTATCAAAGGAGTGAAGAGATGTACCCTAGAACCGGAATGGCTTAAATAGTCCTTGACCCAATTTGGGATCAAGACCGATTAATTATGTTATGAGCCCATTAGCCCAGTTAATTACGAATTGAAGACTCATGGCCTAGCTTGGGCTAAGTCTGATCATGTCTGGAATATTGGCTTCTTGTTGGTCCATTGAAGGAGAGGCTTTGCCTCTATCCATTTAGTCAATTGGGCCAAAGTCTAGTGTTAAACACTACATAGCAATCAGTGTTGAACACTGGGAATGAGGTTGACAAGTTAGTGTTTAACACTAAAAGATAATTGGTGTTAAACACCAGCAACAAGGCTTTCAAATTATCATAAACACTAAAACAGATCAGTGTTGAACACTGGCAATGGAGATCTCAGATTAGTGTTAAATACTAAGATAATCAGTGTTGAACACTGCGAATAAAGTTCTTTGATTAGTGTTGAACACTGGGGCCCAACAGTGTTTCAATACTGGATTCGAGAGTTCCAATTTAGTGTTGAACACTAAGGCAAGAGGGGTCACGTGGCAACACGTGAGAGCGCCCTCCCTTCATTTATTCTGCTGAGATTATCGCATCACGTGCCCTCACGTGAAGGGCATTTAAATGCTTATATGTTAAAGCTTCTGCCGAGGGTCACGTGGGTCACGTGGGGTGCTTCCTCAAAGGGGCTTTCTGTAGATCTCTTGGGGGGTCACGTGGTGACACGTGACCCTGCCTCTATGTATGTTGTTTAGAGGATCTGTTAATCTTTTCCAGGAATTAAATTCCTCGTAGGGTTAAACCCTGACAGTAATTTCAGAGGAATTAAATTCCTACTTCCCTTTGAAGATTTATATTCTGAATAGAGTTGGACTCTGAATTTTCTGTAGGAATTAAATTCCTCATACATGTGAAGAACTAAATAGGGTTAAACCCTAATAAAAGCTTTTAAGGAATTAAATTCCCATTCTCTGTTAAATTATGATCAAGGGAATTAAATCCCCGCTGTTCCAACAGAACTAGGTTCTTAATTAGGGTTAAACCCTGTTTCTTTTTGTTCTGAAGGAATTAAATTCCCATAACACAGGGTCAAGCCCTAGTTTTATTTTAAAGGAATTAAATTCCTATAGTTCTGTGAGAATTAAATTCTCGTGCTTCCGTTCCCTCTCTATGTTTTGGATCTGCATGGCAGGATCTCAACCCATTGAGAATTAAATTCTCAACTTCAAGGGGAGATGTGCACTTTGCAGATCCTCTATCAAAGAGAGAAGAAATATGTTCTTCTGTTTTATATATCAGAGTTAAACTCTGTTGAGAATTAAATTCTCCTTTCTTTCAAGGAGCCTTCCCTTTCTTACCTAGGGTTTTCTTTTGCAGAAGATCCAAGTTCCTCGAAGTATCAAGGCTCTCTCTCCCTTTCTTCCCTCTGCGTATATATATCTTTTTTTGTGTCTCATGGCTCCTATTTATAGGAGAAGCAGCCGAATCAATTAGTTTTTGACGGATCTTCATTGAGAGATTTGATTTTCATCCATCATTCGTTTTGGACCTTTGGATTATTAGGTGAATTTTATTCACCATTGGATTTCAAGTCCCGGGATTCTCCTTTGTTATCTCGGTTAGATTTAAAGGGGAAATCTTTCCAAACCCGAGATTTTCCCATAAATAGGTGATATTTAATCACCTCTGAACCTTTAATTTAATTGTTTCTAGATAGTCGCTTTCCTTTGGAAGGATTTGAATCTCCTTCAGAATTTAATTCTGTTAACAAAATGGGCTTTGAAAGCCGGTCACGTGTGACCACGTGACCCATGGTCACGTGTGGGCACGTGACCCCCTTTGGAATGAGCCTTCTTCTTTCTTTCTGCGCTTTGCTTTCTGTTCTCTGTTTAGCTGTCACGTGCCACCACGTGATAACTGGTCACGTGTGAGCACGTGACCCTGGCATGGAGCCTTCTTCTCGATTTAACCGGAGAATGAGCCTGATGTTTTGAGTGTCACGTGCCAACACGTGACCCTGGTCACGTGGGAGCACGTGACCTCTTCTGAAGCCTTTTTCTTGATTCGATCAGGGAACCGTTGTGTCTTTGCCGCTGCTTTTAAATGTCACGTGCCGACTCGTGACCCAGGTCACGTGGGAGCACGTGACCCTTTCTGAAGCCCCTTTCTTTGACGTATTTGGGAAACTGAATTTGCCTTGTCGATACTTTTAGGTGTCGCGTGCCCACACGTGACTGCTGGTCACGTGTAAGCACGTGACCCTTTTCTGAAGCTTTTCTCATAAGCTTTTCTGATTTTAAATCAGGAAACAAATGCCCCCACAGCGTTGTTCTCACGTGTCAGCACGTGAGTGCAACGCTGTCACCTTTTGTGACCGTTGGATTCCTTTAGGGATTTGGGGAGATGAAGCGTTTCCATCGCCTTCTATAAATACCACCGTCTCTTCCGAGGAGCCCTCACTTTGCTCATCTTCTTCTTCTGAGAACTTTTTCCTTGAGAATTTAATTCTCGCTTCCAGAGCTTAGTTCTCTGTCTTGAAACAATCTTCAGAGTTTAACTCTGTTCGAAAAGAATTCTATTTCTCAGGTAATGTTCTTGGACAAACGATGGACCTTCACATTCCTCTGGATTTTAAATCCAAAACAAGGGTTTTTACCCTTTTTTCTTCATGTTTTTCCATAAGAACATGAAACCGCTTAACCTTCAAACTGTAGATCTTTTAGGGTTTAGATGATCTTTGGGGAGATGATGATGGCGTTTCAACTCCATGGAATCCAAAAATGTTTTTGGGAATTTAATTCCCTTTTCTTAATAAGGAATTTTAATTCCAATGAAGGACTTGATTTCTTCACGCGGAGGCTTCCTGGGGTCTCTTGGCCTGAGGTTGTTCTTCTGCAATTAATGCAATGGGAGTTTTGTAATGATTCTCGTGACTTTTACTTCAGGTATCATGGATGCCCATCTGTATAGTCTTGACGAGATCATTTCCTACGGGAATATTCGTGCGCTGGGCCGCAGTCAGAACCAGGAGCTCACCGATGCTCAGTATGCCGAGATCATGAGCCGCTTTGACGAGTACAACCATCGTCTACTCCCCCGTCGCTCTTCTCTTCTGAGGCTGATCGTGCTGGCGATCCGGGAGGCACTTCCTCTCTTTTGCACCGGCATACCGCTCGGGGCCTTGGACACTGCCGAGGATAAGGTGCATTCGGTGTACCTTATGGGCTTGATCTCAAAGAGGAGGCGAGATCACCTCATCGATCTTTTGCACCAGGCGTTCCAGCAGTCGGCCATACTTGCCGCCTATCGGAGGGTGGAGGACATTCGTGAGGACCCCGATGCTTGCGACCGCGAGAGGAAGCATACTCGGGAGGTTCGAAGTGCTTGGAGAATTTTGGACAAAGTTAATCTCGAGTTTCTCAACCCATGCCCCGCGTCTGAAGCCTTGCCATTGTAAAAGTTTTCTTTTTATTTTGTATGACCTTCTTGAAGTCTGGATGATAAGTTCTATTGTGTTTTTGTATGTTTGCATGCTTTTTGTAGGATTTTGTCATTTCACTATTGTTGTTGCTGGTGCTTTTAATATGCATGGTGCTATTCTATTTTCTAGTGCACGTCAAATTTGGGCCTCACGTGTTCCGCACGTGGGATCATTTGATGGGACTGTTCACAAAATTTTCCATGCCGCATCTTTAGCGCGCAGTATCAGATGCAGAAAAGGAGCCTTGGAAATAGTTCCATCTCCTTGATTTTCGATGCCTTTCCTTTTTTGGGCCTTGGAAATAGCTTTCGCATGCAAGATTTTCCGCGCATAGCACTTAATGCACCTCTTTATATCTGAGGCAATGGCCTTCCTTTTCTCTTCACAGAGAACTTTTATTCCCATTTTGACGCGATTCAATTCGAGAATAACTAAGTGCCATGGCCTGCAATCGTTTACACGCCCGTCGACAGCCATGGGAAGTGCCTATCGAGGAGATGATTCCTCGCTTTGCTGCACGATTGGTGGACCCTCTCCTGACCGACGACGAATGTGACTCAGCGGCATACGAGCTCTCGACTCGCGGGGGGTCCCCTCTTCCAATGGGCTCTCTCTGGCTCCGAATGATTCTTGCTGTTGTGCTTGCCGACGTCCCTCCTCACCCGGCGGAGATGACCCTAGCGATGCTCGATGCGGCTGAAAAAAAGCTCGAGGGCTTTCATGAAGCGTGCCTGATTACTCAGGCTTTGAAGGATTGCTCAATTCATCTGCTGAGCCAAATCAAGGCCCGGCGAGCTATTATGTCTGCTTTCGCGGACGAACACGGCACCAATCGATGGGGAGCGACTCCTCGTGAGAACCGTCGCTTTGATGTGCTGGAGAAAGCAGAGAGAGAGATGGAGAATTTTATCCTCTGCTTCGTTAACCCCTGTGCCGTTGATCCCATGTTTGGTGACCTTTTCCGTTAGCGTAGAACATTTTTAAATTAGTCCCTCCTTTTCTTTTTTTTTTTTACGCTTTATGCCGAACTTCCATGTAGGCTTGGTACTAGTATGTATGTTTCCGCTTGCATAAATAAACTTCATATTCTTCTCATGAGAATTTTCTTTAGTTGCAAATGCTATTATTACTTTCTTGCGCATCAGACCTTTTTGGGTATTATGATCGTTCATGCGATTGCAAATGCTATTATTATTATTATTCTCTTTTTGAATACTCATATGATTGCGAACGCATGCTTGAAATATGTCGGAAATCTTTCTTGTTGCCTTTCACGTCAGGTGATGTGAGCGCGTTTTAGATCGATTATTCCCGTCGATTGGAAGCCCATTTATACGGTCTTGTAAATGTCTTGTTTCCAAGGCTGTGGTCACGAAAGCGAGCTTACGTGGCCTGATAGAGCGACACGTAGCGAACATATTGTTGTGCGAGAAGAGGGTCCGGCCGTAAATTTTCGGAGAGAGAATTGGCTTCTAAGGCGCTGAGCGAGCTTCAGGCCAGCCTCACAGCTAAGGCCAACAAAGCATACGAACTCTGGTGAGTGCTCCAGGAGTCCATAAAAGAGGTGGTGGCCCTCGATAAAGCTGCCACGTTTACTCGTGAGAGGGTCGAGGCTCATAAAGCCACCGAGAAAGAGCTCGAAATTCGGCTTGCTTCGTATCAAGCTCAGCAAGCTCAGGCGGAGGCTCGTCTTCTGGAGATCTTGCGTCATGAAGCCGTGGTCCAACAAAAGTAGGATGAGCTGACCAAGCTGCTGAATCGCCCGCCGGCTTGAAACATTTGTATCTTTTCCTTCCTTTTTGTACATACTCATGGATGAGAGTATTTTCTTTTTGTTTCTTTCATGAATTGTACTTTGTACCCATTTTGGTTTATGAATAAAAGATACATTTTTCTTCTCAATGATGTGTCTCCTTTTCATTGAATGTATTTTGCGGAAAATTTTATCTTGATCTCCTTGCGGAACAGCAATGGCTCAGGATTCAAGGCTAAGATCCGATTTTCAGGACTTTTGCATTTTATGAGCCACGAGGGTTTCATAAAGAGTTTTTCTCCCTACAGGTCGAGAGGATCCCATAGGTGTAAGTTCTTCTTAGAGATCGTGAGGATTCTTAAGCGGGTTTTCCCTTGAGAGTCGTAAGGATCTCACAAGGGAGTTTTTTCTTCCTCGCAGGTCGTGAGGACCTGCAAGTGTTGGATGTGGTCGCCCTTATCCGTGTTTCACGGGGTCAGGGGTCGCTCAAGGTATCGTAGTTTAAAGACATCACGGTCAAGGTTAAGGACCTCATAGTCCGTGGATTTAAGGACTCCACAGTCCGCTGTTAGTTTTAAGACATCATGGTCAAGGTTAAGGACCTCATAGTCCGTGGATTTAGGGACTCCACAGTCCGATGTGTGGTTGCAGGGACCCGTCACCTCTTTGAAGACGTTGAGGAATTACAACGCCAGGCATCAAAGGAGTGAAGAGATGTACCCTTAAACCAAGGCAAAATCTGTAAGGAATCGGGGTGTTTGATCGTTAGTTTTAAGACATCACGGTCGAGGTTAAGGACGTCATAGTCCGTGGATTTTAAGGACTCCACAGTCCGGTATTTGCTCTGGATGCTTCACACGGGTTTACTGCCGTGCTCGGTGAGGACCAGGCTCCGCTCTGGGCGTTTTCCGCGGGGTCAAAGAGTGACGTTATCCGCGTTCCACGTAACCAGGAATTTTGCACTGGATGCTTCACACGGGTTCACTGCCGTGCTCGGCGAGGACTAGGCTCCGCTCTGGACGTTTTCCACGGGGTCAAAGAGTGACATTATCCGCGTTCCACGTGACCAGGAATTTTGCACTAGATGCTTCACACGGGTTCACTGCCGCGCTCGGCGAGGACTAGGCTCCGCTCTGGACGTTTTCCACGGGGTCAAAGAGTGACATTATCCGCGTTCCACGTGACCAGGAATTTTGCACTAGATGCTTCACACGGGTTCACTGCCGCGCTCGGCGAGGACTAGGCTCCGCTCTGGATGCTTCACACGGGTTCACTGCCGTGCTCTGCGAGGACCAGGATCCGCTCTGGACGTTTTCCACGAGGTCAAAGAGTGACATTATCCGCGTTCCACGTGACCAGGAATTTTGCACCAGATGCTTCACACGGGTTCACTGCCGTGCTCGGCGAGGACTAGGCTCCGCTCTGGACGTTTTCCACGGGGTCAAAGAGTGACATTATCCGCGTTCCACGTGACCAGGAATTTTGCACTAGATGCTTCACACGGGTTCACTGCCGTGCTCGGCGAGGACTAGGCTCCGCTCTGGACGTTTTCCACGGGGTCAAAGAGTGACATTATCCGCATTCCACGTAACCAGGAATTTTGCACTAGATGCTTCACACGGGTTCACTGCCGCGCTCGGCGAGGACTAGGCTCCGCTCTGGATGCTTCACACGGGTTCACTGCCGTGCTCTGCGAGGACCAGGATCCGCTCTGGACGTTTTCCACGGGGTCAAAGAGTGACATTATCCGCGTTCCACGTAACCAGGAATTTTGCACTAGATGCTTCACACGGGTTCACTGCCGCGCTCGGTGAGGACTAGGCTCCGCTCTGGATGCTTCACACGGGTTCACTATCGTGCTCTGCGAGGACCAGGATCCTCTCTGGACGTTTTCCACGGGGTCAAAGAGTGACATTATCCGCGTTCCACGTAACCAGGAATTTTGCTGATTGTATCCGCATTTCACGGGATGGAGGTTTGACTGTTGGCGATATGTATACCACCGAGCCGTGGAACTGGGAGTTGCCGTTGTTCCGCTTAGCTTGAAGTTGTGTCCGTCGTTACGAGACGAGTGTTGGGATGATCTCTAGGTCCCTTGTGGCCCGTCGAGATTTAGCTTCTTTCTTTGGTGAAACCTGGGGGAGGGAGGTATGTTCCCTTTTTGTTTATGCCATTGGATTGTATACAGGGTGTGATGGAACATCACCTGTAAGGCATACATTTTATTTTTATTTTATTTCTTTTTCCGCGATGCTCTATCGTTTCAGCTTTTATATCGCGAAGGTCGCGATTGCCCCATCATTTCGGCTATTTTTCACGGTGCCCAATCATTTCGGCTATCTATTTATTTTCTACTCGCTGCTTTTTATTCCGAGTTGCCCCATCGTTTCGGCTATTTTTCATGCATACATTTTTACTTGCTGCTTTTTATTGCAAGTTGCCCCATCATTTCGGCTATTTCGTAGGCATGTGTGGCTTGCTAGCTTTTTCGCCGCAAGCTTGGATTTTAGACACCGATTTCGGCATCAGCACCGCTGCAACTGGGATGTTGCCAGGAGCGAATCATCATTTGCCTCTGTCGATATTGAACAAAGGTGGCTTAGTAAACAGGGTTAAGGGTCCTGTCGACCAAGGCTTTTGACTTCATGAGCCGTAAGGGTCTCACAAAGATATTTCTCCCTACAAGTCGTGAGGATCTTGCAGGTGTATTTTCTCCTTAGGGATCGTGAGGATTCCTAAGTGTATGTTCCTCTGCAATTCGTAAGGATCCTATAAGAGGGCTTTCTCCTTATGGGTCGAGAGGATCTACAAGGGTTGCTCATCATATGGACATATCCCTAGTCACGGTGGGACTTTGCTGGGGAAATGTTTTTTCGCGCCCGTGGATTGTATACAAGGGTCAGTATTGAGCCTCTTGTAGGGCAATATCGAAGGTTGTGGAGGATTTGCTTAAGAACAGGTTTAGGTTTCTGTAACTTAAGACTTTCAAATCTCATGAGCCGTGAGGGTCCCATAAGAGAATTCTCCTTACGAGTCGTGAGGATCTCGTAAGTGTATTTTCTCCTTAGGAATCGTGAGGATCCCTAAGTGTGTTGCTCCTTTGTGAGTCGTAAGGATCTCACGCAGGTGGTTTCTCCTTACAAGGTCGAGAGGACCCTACAAGTGTCTTTTAACGAGGTTACGCCCTTTCGGGTTTTCACAAACACTCGCCGGTAGTCCTGCTGTTTTTACTCACGGAGCCCTTTCGGGTTTTCATCCGTGCCCATTTTGCTTATGGACATACCGTTTTTTTTTAATTCTTTTTCACTTTTTTTTTACAAGGTCGCGCCCTTTCGGGTTTTCACGAACACTTGCCGGCAGCCCTGTTGTTTTTACTCACGGAGCCCTTTCGGGTTTTCATCCGTGCCCATATTGCTTATGGACATACCGTTTTTTTTATTCTTTTTCATATATTTTTTTTTATTTTTTCTTTCTCCTTTTTTATCTCGTCAGCCTAAAGATACTGCGGTAGTAGTTTTAGGGACGTTTCGGTCCGTCGATAGTTTAAGGATGTTTCGGTCCGTCGTTAGTTTAAGGACGTTTCGGTCCGTCGTTAGTTTAAGGACGTTTCGGTCCATCGTTAGTTTAAGGACGTTTCGGTCCGTGGCTATGGGAAGGCCGGCTGCTGCTTGTAAAGTCTGAGCCTAGGAAGATAGTGAGCGGACATAGTCGTCGTCATCTATCATTGACCCAGGCTGTGGCTTATTAAGCATAGTATTTCTTTAAGAAGCGGCCGTTTATTGGCCTGAAAGGCCTTTCACCGTGCATGTCCGTGAGTAGGTAGGCTCCACCCTGGTAGACCTTGTCTATGACGTACGGGCCTTCATAGTTTGGCTCAAATTTTCCTCGCTTGGCACGATTGGGGATCATAGGTCTTTTGACCACTAGTACGAGTTCGCCTTGGCGGAATGTTCTCGGCCTGGTCAATCTTTCGTACGAGCGCGTCATCTTTGCTTTGTAGGCCTCTAGATGTTGTTGCGCTATGAGCCGAGTTTCGTCGAGGGCATCAAGCTCCTCAAGCCGAAGGTGAGCATTTTCTTCGTTCGTCAGCTCGTGGTGGACTGCTACTCGTAGAGAGGGTAACTCTATCTCGAGGGGGAGCACTGCTTCCGTCCCAAATACTAACGCGTACGGCGTTGTGTTCGTTGCCGTCTTGAATGTAGTTCGATAAACCCAAAGGGCTTCTTGCGGCCTTTCGTGCCAGTCTCTTTTATTCCGGGAAACGGTCTTTTTTATGATCTTCGTCAAGGTCTTATTGAAGGCCTCGGCCAGACTGTTAGCTCGTGGATTGTAAACCGAAGAATATCTCAAGTCTATATTGTGCTACTGTCCGAAGCGGCTAATCTTATGGCTTCGGTAGGCCGGCCCATTATCGGAGATAATCCGCCGTGGAGTTCCGAACCGATAGATGACGTGCGTCTTGAAGAAATGGAGGATATTCTCCGTCTTCACTTCCCTCAGCGGTACTGCTTCTGCCCATTTGGAGAAGTAATCAGTTGTCGCCAGGATAAAACGGTATCCCCGGGATGATGCTGGCTCAATGGGGCCGACTATGTCAGTCCCCCACATTTCGAGCGGCCAGCTAGCCACCGTTGGGTGCAGTGGATTCGGATGTTGGTGGATGAAGTCTTCATGAATCTGGCATGAGTGGCATTGCTTCGCATACTCGAGGCAGTCCTGGATCATCGTGGGCCAGTAGTAACCCATCCGTTTAATTTTTAACTTCATCTTTGGGCCTGCTTGGTGAGAACCGCAAAGTCCGTCATGAACTTCCTGAATGACTCTTTCTGCTTCGTCAGGTCCTAAGCATCTCAGCCATAGAGAATCAAACGATCTCTTGCATAGAATATCATTGACGAAAGCGAAAGATAGAGCTCGTTTCATGAGCTGATGTCTTGAGGACGCTTCTTTGGGCATTCGGTGGGACTTAAAGTAGTCTATGAGGACTTCCCTCCAGTCTTCGGCCTTCTCATGGTCTTTTATTTGTAGGGTCGTCTGCTCAGTCGCTCCCTTCTCTTTATATAATTCCGGAGGTATTTCTGCCGGGGCGAGCACTCGACGGCTTTGTACCACGATTCTGACGTCATCAAGGTTCTCGTCAGCCAGTTCTTTAGCAAGTTTGGCCAACGCGTCTGCTTTGCTGTTTTCCGCACGCGGTATGTTCTCCAAAGTATAGGAGGGAATTTGGGTCAATAGTTATTGCACCTTTTCACCGTACTTCACCAATTCTGGTTTGCACGTTTGGTAGTCACCATTTACTTGACTAACGACCAATTGGGAATCCCCGTATATAAGAAGATTTTCGATTCCCATGTCGATGGCGATCTCGAGGACTGCTATTAGAGCTTCGTATTCAGCTTCATTGTTTGTCCTCGGCTCTGTTAAGGAGAAGGCGAAGCGCATTATCCCTCCTTGTGGAGTTGCGAAGATGAGGCCTATCCCCGATTTGATCATTGGGATACCCTGTTTCTGTTTCTTTACGGAGGATGCTCCATCGAAATAGAGTTCCCATCGGGTACTACCGCCGCCAATCGCATCAAATGCATGCTCGTCTGGCAACTCGCAGTTCAGAGGAGAACCAGCAGGTACTGGATGCTCAGCGAGGAAGTCGGCAATGGCCTGGCCTTTCACTGCCTTAAGAGGTCGATACGTTATTGAGAACTCCATCAGGAGTAGAGCCCATTTAGCGAGTCGACCCGTCAATATAGCCTTTGACATCAGATATTTAAGAGGGTCCACCTTCGAGATGAGACGGACTTCATGTGCCAACGCATAGTGCCTGAGCTTTGTTATCGCGAAGATTAACGCCAAGCAATGTTTTTCAATGGGAGAGTAGTCGCTTTCTGCCCCCAATAGAACTCGACTTAAGTAGTAGAGTGCCCTCTCTTTCCCCTGATCGTTCTCTTGTGCCCATAATGCGCCCAAGGAACCTTCGAGGGCGGTTGTATAAAGAATGAGGGGTTTTCCCTTGACCGGCGCAGCCAACACCGGAGGGTTCTGCAGGTACTGCTTGATCTCGTCTAGTGCACCTTGACATTTGTGATCCCAAGCGAATGGAGTTCCCTTTTTCATCAGGTGGCTGTAAGGACGGCATTTGCCCGAAAGATTAGCGATAAACCGCCGGATGTATGCGAGCTTCCCTTGGAGAGACCGCAACTGCTTGAGGGTTCTTGGCGGAGGCATTTCCATAATCGCTTTAATTTTTGACGGATCTATTTCAATACCTCGGTGTCGAATGATGAATCCCAGAAATTTGCCCGAGGAGACTCCAAACGCGAATTTGAGGGGATTCATTTTCAAATTATATTGCCGAAGGCGTCGAAATACAGTCTCCAGATGCTTTAAATGATCTTCGTATGACATGCTCTTTACTATGAGGTCATCGATATAGCACTCGACGACGTCGTGTATGAGGTCATCAAAGATCTTTGTCATGGCCCTTTGATAGGTAGCGCCAGCGTTCTTTAGACCAAAGGGCATAACCCTGTAGCAGAATATACCCAAAGGGGTGCGGAAAGCGGTGTGCTTCTGGTCTTCGGGATGCATCTTTATCTGATTGTATCCTGACGAACCATCCAGAAAGGAGAAAACCTCGTGAGTGGACGTGTTATCTATCATTAGCTCGGTTACTGGTACTGGGAAATCATCCTTTGGACAGGCTTTATTGAGATCCTTGAAATCCACGCATATGCGTACCGTCCCATTCTTCTTCATTACCGGGACGATATTGGCGATCCAGTCGGGATATTGGACTTCTTGGATAAATCCAGAATCGATCAGCTTCTTGACTTCGGCGTTGATGCCCATCTCAAGCTCGAGTCGCATCCTCCTTGGCGCCTGCTTGACTGGCTTGATATCTGGGGATATTGCTAATTTATGCACAGCAATCTCCGGATCTAATCCTGGCATCTCGGAGTAGTTCCACGCGAAGCAGTCTTTATGCCGTAGAAGCACGTTCTTTAACGCAGCCACCCTTTCTTCGGATAGCAGCTCGCTGACAAACGTCGGTCGCGGGTCGTCTGCCGATCCCAACTCAATCTTCTTGATGTTATCTGCGGTAGTATGTATACCATCTTCCAGTTCTTTCGGAGCGGGCGGAAATTCTGAGATCACCTCATCATCGCTGTTCTCAAAGCACCGGGGAAGGTCATCTACGTTCTCGGGCTCTTCTCTTAATATCGTAATCGTATAACAGGTGCGAATCCGCTCCCAGGACTGAGGTGGATCCGGTCCTGCTCTTGCGGCCTTGGGTTCATGCTTTTGTGGCGGCGTTACCCTCCAGCCGTCGGATAAAGCGAATCTGCCATGTTGGTACTGGTCCTCGACCCAGTTCTTGAAGGTGAAGCAGTCTTCGGTAGGATGTCCTATGGCTCGGTGATAAGAGCAATAGATCAGATAAGAAGCCTTGTTAGCTTGCTCAGGATGTCTAGACTCTGGAAGCGCGATCATTTGATATTTTATAGCGAGCTTGAGTAACTTCTCCGTCTTGTCTCGGGAGAAGGAGTACGCTCGACTCATCTTCTTCATGAGGGACAAATCCGAGCCGTGCAACACCCGACCACGTAACCCTCTAATCCTGCGTCGTTGTTGTCGGCTCCTCTTTTCGCTTCTTGATTTATTTCCGTCTCTGCGTCGGGCCTTTCGTACAACGGATTGACGAGGATGAGCGTCTTTGTCTTTTACAGCCTGTTGAAATAGACGTTGCTTCCTGGCCTTCTCGTAGATGGCCATTTCGCGGTTGTGGTCTTCCCGAGCTTTCTGACCCACTTTCCTGATAGGCTTGCCCATTCGTTCTTCAAACGACAGACTCGGCGCTTCAATCGCGGGGTCTAGTTTTGATGAGGGGTTGGCATCTCCCGACGAGGCGTCCTCTTCTCCATCAAAGGTATATATGGCGTAGCTACTGTGGGCCCGTTCCCGTTTTCCGGCTCTTGCGTATCCAAGCCCGAGTGTTTCCATTTTCCCGTTGGACAATTTGCGTTGAGTCCCGGGGACATCCCAAATCCTGTTGTAGAACCGAGCCTGCCGAACAGTCTGTTTTAAGGGTACTCCTTGGCGCTTCAATAGCTTCTTTAATCCATTTGTATAGTATCTGGGCAGACGGATGGGTTGGAGCCTGTCAAGTGTAGCATCCGCGCCATGCCAGATCTCTTTCTCTATTTTCGACTCTGAGGATCGGTAGAATAGGATCACCGTCTCACCCCTTTGCCTGGGAGGGACGTAAAATGTTTGCAGGTCCTGCACATGGTGAGCCTGAAGCGTGTCGAGATCCTTATAGTGTTCTCGCGGTACCATGGTGATTTGCAAACTATGGTCATCGCCAAGGGGTGCTTGTATTGACAGCCGATTGGAGAACACAGCATTAACTTCATCTTCTGAATCACTTTCGAAGACTAACATGGGGGCGGGCGTCCCCAGGTTGTTGCGTTGAGATGGCCCTGCATAAACTATCTCTTCCTCTTCTTCGGTATCGCTCCCGAAAACAGGGATGGTGGCGGCGGTTTTGTTCTCCGGATTGCGACACCTTTCTGTATCCTCGAAATCTGGCAAAAAGTACTTCGCATCTTCGTATTTGCGGACTTCGTTCACGGAAAATGGGTTTAGCTCTCCTGTTACAGTATACTCGAAACCATCCTTAAAGTATTTCATACACTGATGTTGTGTAGAAGGGATGATGTTGTACTCGTGTAGCCAAGGACGACCGAGCAGGGCGTTATAGCAGGTCTTGGCGTCAATGACATGGAATTTGATGTCTGTGACGAGAAGTCCAAAGCGTAATGTTAGTATCACAGATCCGAGAGTCCGTGACGATTGTGAATCGAAACCGGAGATAGTAATTTTGTCACGAGCGAGGTGTTGCACACTCATGCAGATTTCCTTCAACACCCGAACATTAAGGAGATTGACGGAGGATCCATTATCCACCAGGATCTTGCCTATCTTGATATCATGGCAGTATCCAGAGACATATAAGGGACGGTTGTGGTCGCACGTCCCGAGAAGGAGGTCTTCATCACCGAAAGTGATGTCGGCCGTATGCACTTCCTCCAGTTCATCCTTCATCTTTTCAGGGGCGAGGAAGGCTTGGAATTGCTCAGGCTCTTGTAAGGCCTTAATTAGTGAGTCTCGCGCTTCTTTTGATAATAGGAGGGCATCGAGAATGCTAAGCTGAGAAGGTAGCTTCCTTAGGTGCACGAGGATGTTATAGTCCACCTTACCCTTCCTAGGAGGGTCTTTGGCAGCCAGCTCTCTCATGACTTGGTCATCTAAAGTAATATCTTCAGCGACCTTTTCCTTTTCCTTATCTTTTCTACTCACGGGCCCGAGATTCTTTTCTGGGAGTGTGCGATTGCGCAGCTGAATGTTCTCGCAGGCCTCCGATTTCTCCTCTTTCCCTAAAGCGGATTCTTTAAAGAGAGGGCCCAGAGCCATTTCTTCATCAGAGTCGCTCCCAAAGGTGAGAACTTGTGACCCCCTGGCGTTAACCATGTAACAGTTGCCAGTAGTTCTGTTGTGCCCATCGACGGTACTTCTTCGCTCCCGACGGATCTTGCGTTTCATGCGCTTAAAATGTTGCCGATGAGCAACATATCCTTGCCACCATATCTTAAAGGCGTCGCACTCCTCCGTGGGGTGCGATATTTTCCGATGATATGCGCAATAATCAGGGTGCCTCTCCGCCCCATTGAGCGTGTTTTCTTCCGAGGGTGGTAGCTTCATTCCCATTGACATGGCTTTGGCAAACCTTTTCCTCGTCTTGAATATCTTCTTGTCTGCCTCAGATGCCTTTCGATCTGGCGGGGGTACTTCGACTCTTTCGTTCAGTCGCCTGCATTTGTCTCCTTCCGATGCGGCCATCTCACGCTCCTGATCCGCTTTACTTTTTAGACGAATCTCGTCCAGAAAGGCATCGATCATTTCATCTGTTGGCCACACACGCTCTGGTTCAGGATCTGCCTCCAGCTTCTTAGTGCCAGGAGGTTTCCCATCATCGGTAAACGAGTGGGAGATTACGTTACAACTCGCCACATATCCTTCGGATTCATCCGACGAGCTCTCTCCATCATCTTCCTCTTGAAAGATGTGGTTGAGGAACTCTTGCAGCGTGACAGGAGTTCGCGCCTTTTGATTGTACTCTTCCAGTGAGTCGATTTGCTTCTGCAAGTTCGTGCGCTTGTCTCCAGGCTTCATGGGCTTCTTGGATTTCTTCTTCTTTTTCTTCGAAGATTTTGACGGTTGGGCGTGAGTATTTGGGCCCTTATCGCGAGTCTTCGTAGTTAGGCGGGGCTTCAACATCCCTTTGATAATTTGAGATTCAAGAGGGTCCTTCCATTCGATCGCAGGTCACGCATGAAGGTCTCTCAGCATTCTTTTGGTTTTAGTTGATAGCACGACCTCCCATGGAGCTTCTTCAATAAAGGAGCAGGTTGCCCCCGGTGTATCTGCTTTCTTAGGAGTATGCGGTTGTGGTGGGTTCACCTTCCACTTTTCGGACAGTACAAACTTCCCCTTGAGGTATTGATCTTCAATCCATCTTTTGAAGACGAAGCAATCTTCAATCGGATGGCTTACCGTTTGATGGTAAGGGCAATAGTTAGGGTTATTCATCTCGGTGGGTTGCGGCGGTCGCCTTGGATTTGGTAGGCTTATAAGTCTGTTGCGTATTGCCAGCTCGAATAACCGTTTCGTCTTGTCTCGTGGGAACGAGTAGGGACGCTTCATCTTCTCATTATAATACCGGCGTCTTTCCTCCAGTTGATCTGCCGGTTTCGGGGCGTTAGGTTGCTGTTGGGCATTCGCAACGAAGGTTGCCCTTCCTTTACCCTTGTCATTTCGAGGTTCCGACTTCGGGGGAGGTGGTCTATGACCCATCTGGTCCATCTGAGCCAACTTGTCGATTAAAGCCTGGAATGTGGTTGGCTTAAAGAACATCATAAACTGGGAGATAGTTGCGTGGGGGTCTAGGGTTCCCATGAACATGCCCACTGTGGGTGCCTCCTCAATGCGTTGTTCACATCTCGACCACAAGTTCCGCCAGCGTATAGCATACTGGACCCAGGTTTTGCCTGGTTTTACCCTGGCGTTAATCAATGCAGTTATTGGAGTGCGTTCGCTGGCACTTGCGAATCGCTGAGTGAATAACAACTCCATTTCAGCGAACGTCTTGATAGAATCGTTCGGGAGTTCCGAATACCATTCGAACGCTGTTTCTGATAAGCTGCCCACGAACTGGCGAAGCAACAGTTTATCATCACCGCCGGTGTTACCGCAGAGGGCCCGGAACTGGGCGACATGTTGATGGGGGTTGCCAGTCCCCTTGTACACGTGGAATCTTGGTATCGTATAGCCTTGCGGGTATTTGATTTGGTCGTACCAGCTTGGATACGGCCGCCCCGTTTTCACGACTTGACCAGCTGCCTCAGTCGCGTGATGAACCCGGATTTGCTGGGCTATGTAGTCAACCAAGTCAGCCTTAGAGATTGCCTCCTCCTTGGCCGTTGAGAGGGCTGGTGGTGGATTTGACGTTTCTCCTCGGTCGTCTTCAAGAACGATTGGGGGATCCTCGGCGGGTATGTCCTGCTGGATCATCATTCCTATCATATCTTGGAAGAGAAGGCCCATACGTTGTATGTTGGCCGCTTGTTCAGCAGCCTCTTTGTCCTTTTTCTCCAGTATCCGGCGAAGTAATTCAGCGTCGGTTTCTTCCTCCTGGCGTGCGTCTGAGGACGTTTCTGGGTTTTCTTTTGGCCCAGTAAGTGCGGCCATAGCATTCATCATTTCCTGAAGCTTTTGTTGCTGCTCCTGGGCTTTCGTCACGGATCGGGTTAGCGGTCGGTGGCCCGTAGAAGTGCGGCTTTCCTCCTTTCCAGAGGCCATGTAAACAGTGTGCACCACCATGCCCCCAGACTTAGGGCGTCTGGGCTCAGTGCTTTTAGTCGTCGTTGCATGCTGGGGGGTCTTCTCTGGCCTCCTCCTTTTATGAGCCATGGAGGTTGAGGGGGCCGTTGAGGTGGGCGTCCAGACAGCCTTTTGGGGTTTAGCCTGGTGACCAGCTTCCGGTTGGATTTTCAGCTTCTTGTGCTGGCGGGAGAAGTTTGGATCGATGATCGAGTCTCGGGCCTGCCGCCAAACCTTATAGATCTTGGAAGACAGCCGTTGAGGAGATCGGGGCTGTTCTGGTTTTATTTCCACAACCTTTTTTAATGGGGGAGGAGACCTCTTCAGCACTGCAGTAAGAGAATTCCTTCGCACCTTATTTAGCATTTCGAAGCTGTTCCCAGTTGGAACAGCAGCATTAACTTCTGCCACCGGGGCTGATGGAGTCAACCCGGAGGGGGAGTTGCCCCCAGCCTTCCTTACTCGGCGCTAATGGCGACGTCGAGCGTGTCGAGCGGACGGCGTAGGGTCAGCGGTGAGAATGGCTTCATCTTGCCCCCTGTGTAGGTGGGGGGTCGTTGCTGGTGTTAGCCTGTCAAAGACCGACGTCTTTTGGGTAGCAAGGACGGGAGCTGAAGACGTCAATCTTGTAAAGACCGACTTTTTGGCCGGGGAAGCCGCCTTGGCGACTTCAGGAGCAGGACCGGTCACTTTCTTAGAAGCAGCCTTCTCTGGGATTGTAGGCCCCATGATGGGTCCACAGGATTTCTGGCCCAATCTAGAGAAGACTGAGGCGCTGATGTTGGGCGACCCGTTGGGATGAGCCACGACAGGGGTAAGACGATCAAAGACCGACTTCTTGGGAGCTCCCTTTGTCAGCACTGGCGCCGTGAAGCTTGTTGGTGGGAGTATAGTCCCGAAGAACAATCCGGTAGTGGCCTGAGTCACCTGGTCCACCGGCATTGTGAATAACGAAGCAGCTTGGGGTCCGTAGGCTATACCTCCTGGCGAGGCAAAGCGTTGGTCGCAATTGCAGTCTGAGCGGTTGGAGAATTTTACGGAAGTAGAAGCCATCGATCCTTTGCTTTCTGCAATAAGCGAGACGCCAATTCTTAGTATCTTGAAACCCAAGGGCAACCATTAGCGAACCGCGATGGGTTCGCGAGTCACGACACACGAAGTGTGGAGTGGAAAGAGGAAAAGGTCCCACCGGGCGTGGCAGAATCTGTTCTCCTCCGAATGGCGGCGCACAAGACTGCGATGTCTTGGCACTGAGACTCGGGGCAGATGCTAATTGGTGCTATCCGTCCACCTCTCCGAAGATGCCAAGTTGATTTATGGCGCCATGTATCGAAGGTTTAGACGGATGCGTCCGATGTAGCAGACTTCGTCAGATTCCCCCTCGTTTGAGGGGTTTTTGATTGTGGGGATGCTCTTCCCTGCAGGCGCAAGCCCCTGCAGTTAATTACGCTACCGCATTGCGGTAACAACTTTCTCCTTCTCCAGATGGTCACTTCGTGTCGTGGGTGTTTGTTTTGTGTTTTGTTGCCCGTAGATTGTTTACGGAGACTGAGTTATGTCGTCGCCCGTAGGGCGTGGACTAGTCCAAATCCGTATTATCTTAGATTTGGGTTTGGGGGTTTGGTTTGAGGATACGTCAGCCATACTTGAGGCTAAGATCAACTCAAACGTTTGTTAAGGATACGTTAGTCTAACTTTGAGACTAAGATCAACTTAACGGGATCGTTTAGATCCGACAAAGGAGCGTTTTAGGCTCCATTGTTCCAGTTTAGGGACATAGTGGTCCATCGTATGTATGGCCGTCGGGACCCGTCACCTCTCTGACGACGTTGAGGGATTACAACGACGGATGTCAGAGGAGTTCAGAGATGTACCCTCGAGCCAGAGTTAATTGGGGGGATTCATAGTCCAGTCTGTTTGAAGGTTTAAGGATACGTTAGCCATCTTTAAGGCTAAGATCAACTTAAACGGGACCGTTTAGATCCGACAAAAGAGCATGCGGAGCTCTATTGTTCTAGTTTAAGGACATTGCGGTCCATGGGTAGTTTAAGGACGTTGCGGTCCGTGGGTAGTTTAAGGACATTGCGGTCCATGGGTAGTTTAAGGACGTTGCGGTCCATTGTTAGTTTTAAGACATCTCGGTCGAGGTTAAGGACGTCGTAGTCCATGGGTTTAAGGACTCCATAGTCCGGTATGTGCTCTGGATGCTTCACACGGGTTCACTGCCGTGCTTGGCGAGGACCAGGCTCCGCTCTGGGCGTTTTCCGCGGGGTCAAAGAGTGACGTTATCCGCGTTCCACGTAACCAGGAATTTTGCACTAGATGCTTCACACGGGTTCACTGCCGTGCTCGGCGAGGACTAGGCTCCGCTCTGGACGTTTTCCACGGGGTCAAAGAGTGACGTTATCCGCGTTCCACGTAACCAGGAATTTTGCATTAGACACGGGTTTAAGGACCCCACAGTCCATATCAATGTGTGGTCGTCGGGACCCGTCACCTCTTTGAAGACATTGAGGGATTACAATGCCAAGTATCAAAGGAGTGAAGAGATGTACCCTAGAACCGGAATGGCTTAAATAGTCCTTGACCCAATTTGGGATCAAGACCGATTAATTATGTTATGAGCCCATTAGCCCAGTTAATTACGAATTGAAGACTCATGGCCTAGCTTGGGCTAAGTCTGATCATGTCTGGAATATTGGCTTCTTGTTGGTCCATTGAAGGAGAGGCTTTGCCTCTATCCATTTAGCCAATTGGGCCAAAGTCTAGTGTTAAACACTACATAGCAATCAGTGTTGAACACTGGGAATGAGGTTGACAAGTTAGTGTTTAACACTAAAAGATAATTGGTGTTAAACACCAGCAACAAGGCTTTCAATTATCATAAACACTAAAACAGATCAGTGTTGAACACTGGCAATGGAGATCTCAGATTAGTGTTAAATACTAAGGTAATCAGTGTTGAACACTGCGAATAAAGTTCTTTGATTAGTGTTGAACACTGGGGCCCAACAGTGTTTCAATACTGGATTCGAGAGTTCCAATTTAGTGTTGAACACTAAGGCAAGAGGGGTCACGTGGCAACACGTGAGAGCGCCCTCCCTTCATTTATTCTGCTGAGATTATCGCATCACGTGCCCTCACGCGAAGGGCATTTAAATGCTTATATGTTAAAGCTTCTGCCGAGGGTCACGTGGGTCACGTGGGGTGCTTCCTCAAAGGGGCTTTCTGTAGATCTCTTGGGGGGTCACGTGGTGACACGTGACCCTGCCTCTATGTATGTTGTTTAGAGGATCTGTTAATCTTTTCCAGGAATTAAATTCCTCGTAGGGTTAAACCCTGACAGTAATTTCAGAGGAATTAAATTCCTACTTCCCTTTGAAGATTTATATTCTGAATAGAGTTGGACTCTGAATTTTCTGTAGGAATTAAATTCCTCATACATGTGAAGAACTAAATAGGGTTAAACCCTAATAAAAGCTTTTAAGGAATTAAATTCCCATTCTCTGTTAAATTATGATCAAGGGAATTAAATCCCCGCTGTTCCAACAGAACTAGGTTCTTAATTAGGGTTAAACCCTGTTTCTTTTTGTTCTGAAGGAATTAAATTCCCATAACACAGGGTCAAGCCCTAGTTTTATTTTAAAGGAATTAAATTCCTATAGTTCTGTGAGAATTAAATTCTCGTGCTTCCGTTCCCTCTCTATGTTTTGGATCTGCATGGCAGGATCTCGACCCATTGAGAATTAAATTCTCAACTTCAAGGGGAGATGTGCACTTTGCAGATCCTCTATCAAAGAGAGAAGAAATATGTTCTTCTGTTTTATATATCAGAGTTAAACTCTGTTGAGAATTAAATTCTCCTTTCTTTCAAGGAGCCTTCCCTTTCTTACCTAGGGTTTTCTTTTGCAGAAGATCCAAGTTCCTCGAAGTATCAAGGCTCTCTCTCCCTTTCTTCCCTCTGCGTATATATATCTTTTTTTGTGTCTCATGGCTCCTATTTATAGGAGAAGCAGCCGAATCAATTAGTTTTTGACGAATCTTCATTGAGAGATTTGATTTTCATCCATCATTCGTTTTGGACCTTTGGATTATTAGGTGAATTTTATTCACCATTGGATTTCAAGTCCCGGGATTCTCCTTTGTTATCTCGGTTAGATTTAAAGGGGAAATCTTTCCAAACCCGAGATTTTCCCATAAATAGGTGATATTTAATCACCTCTGAACCTTTAATTTAATTGTTTCTAGATAGTCGCTTTCCTTTGGAAGGATTTGAATCTCCTTCAGAATTTAATTCTGTTAACAAAATGGGCTTTGAAAGCCGGTCACGTGTGACCACGTGACCCATGGTCACGTGTGGGCATGTGACCCCCTTTGGAATGAGCCTTCTTCTTTCTTTCTGCGCTTTGCTTTCTGTTCTCTGTTTAGCTGTCACGTGCCACCACGTGACAACTGGTCACGTGTGAGCACGTGACCCTGGCGTGGAGCCTTCTTCTCGATTTAACCGGAGAATGAGCCTGATGTTTTGAGTATCGCGTGCCAACACGTGACCCTGGTCACGTGGGAGCACGTGACCTCTTCTGAAGCCTTTTTCTTGATTCGATCAGGGAACCGTTGTGTCTTTGCCGCTGCTTTTAAATGTCACGTGCCGACACGTGACCCAGGTCACGTGGGAGCACGTGACCCTTTCTGAAGCCCCTTTCTTTGACGTATTTGGGAAACTGAATTTGCCTTGTCGATACTTTTAGGCGTCGCGTGCCCACACGTGACTGCTGGTCACGTGTAAGCACGTGACCCTTTTCTGAAGCTTTTCCCATAAGCTTTTCTGATTTTAAATCAGGAAACACGCACCATATCTAATAGGGTACGATTGCTCCGCCCCGATACACCGTTGTGCTGTGGTGTATACGGAGGAGTAATGCTGAGAGAGAATCTCATTCTCCTTTTGAATAGTCCAGGAATTCCGTGCTCAAGTATTCTCCTCCCTGATCACATCAAAGGACATACTACTTATACCCGTTTTGGTTCTCTACTTCTAACTTATATTCTTTGAATTTCTTAAAAGCTTCAGACTTGTGTTTCAACAGGAACATATGTCCGAATCTTGAAAGATGATCAGTGAATGTAATAAAGTACAAAGAACCAGTCCTTGCATGTGTAGACAGGATGTGTTCTGTACGTTAAGAACTGTGGTTTGATTTAGAACGTATATGCCTTTAGATAACGTGCCTGAACTGATCAACTTTTAATATAGGAAATGTTCAAAATCATTATCCAACTATACAAAATTATATCCTTCTTTACTAAATAAAGAGACTGATATGATGTTGTATATCAGGTTCGGTATCTAATAACATTCGTTCAGAATCAATGTATTTGGTAATACAGGGTGATAACTGTCAACATCTTGGCTGCAACAATTGCACCGTTTCTAACACTTGAAACATTATCACACATTCCCAGTTCTCTACCTATCTGTAGCCCATGTAACAAATTACATATGTGGGATCCTGATCCGGTATCTCATACCCAGGACGTAGAGGATACTGAGAAACAGCTCTCGGTAATGAACATACCCGAAGAAGATGCATCATCATGCACTTTCTTCGTTTGGACGGCACGGAAATTGATTGAATGATTCTTTGTGTATCGTGTTTTGAAAATGTATAAAGATCACAATCAAAGAAATTTGTTAACCGCAATCAATAACGGTGTCGATGTAGTGCGTTAATGAATACGGATCGTCCACTGAGAAAGTGTGATTTGATCGTAATTGATTTAGATGAATTGAAAATTAAAGAGAAAAGAAAAGACAATTCAATTCAAGATTTATAAAAGTGAATTTCAAGAATTATTAAAATCTAGATCTAATATCAAGAATACTAAAAATCAAGAATCAAGAATTGATGATATCCAAATCGAATTAGTAATAAAGATTTGTAACGAGGCTCGTAGGAATCGATAAAATCGATAGTGAGGATGAAGACTTGTGATTACGTATTCTTATCCATTGATGATTTGTTTCTAGATCGATGACGATCAACGAGAATTAGGGATCTCTTGCGGAAACTAGGCTTTCATCATCTATCCCTTGTCCTTTCGTTGAATATCATTTAAACTCAAGCCTCTAGGAAATTCAATCATCGATCGTTGATCTCTAATTAAGAGCGAAAACATTCAAGAAAGCATCTCGCTCGAAACTAGTTTGTCGATGATTCAATTTACTAGAGTTTACAAAACTCATAGGACTTAAGAATCGTACAAGAATTTAATCATCGTCAACTATCAATTTTCTCGATTCCTCCACGAGCGGAGTTTTTACTCAAACATCATGATAAAGAAATCTATCAAGAATCGAGAACTCATCATAATGCTCAAATGTAAAGATAAACAAGATAAAGAAATTTCACCTTTTATTATTCAACAATTCCGTTACAATTCGCTCAAGAACTATAAGAATTTGAGGAAAGAACTCGATCGTCGAATTAGTTTCGCATCGTCTCCGTGAGTCGCGGATCGTCTTGGATCACTTGCTCGGTTGAAGATCGGCGTCGCTTCTAAAAGATTGATGGCTTCTTGCTTGATTTGTACTCGGAGATCTTGAATTTGGCTTTTGGAAATGGATTAGGGTTTGAATGCATAAGTTGTGTCACTCAACTTGTGTTTTGAATTGATGTGGAATGATCAACAACTTCCACAACAACCTTAGAATGAAGCCTTTGGGTCCTTTTTATAGCCTTCTCCTTTAGCTTCCCCTAGAAGCTTGATTAGGTTTAGCTTCCTTTAGATGCTAAGCTAGGTTTAGCTTCTCTTGCAAGCTTGGTAGTTGAGTAGAAACTTCTAGAGTTAGTTAGCTAGCTAGCTTTCTTGATAAGCTTGGTTGTTAGGAAGAACCTTCTAGGTTTAGCTAGCTTAATTGAGAAGCTTAGAGGTGTTTAGCTTGTACAAGAAACTTGATTGTTCGGACAGAAGCTTCTGGAGATTTCTGGAGAACGAGGTGGCCTGAAGAAGTTTGACCAATTAAAGGAGAGCCCTGAAATAGTGTTCGGCCGATGACGTGTCAAGGTGGCCGCGGATCCGCGGCCCTTTGATGGCTTCTGTGTATGGAATTTCTTGCACTGCTTTGTGCTAGCCTTGTGAAACTTTTCTAATGTGTGGAATCTCATAAATCTTTCTTATTCACTGCCAGATCATAAGTCTTGGACTTGGCGTATTTTTATCAGTACTTTTAGCAGTTTTGGCTCTTTTCCTGGAATTTCCTGCACACATTCTCGAGACAAGTATTACGATATACAAAAGATCATGCGTGCAATAATAAACACTCAATTTCCCTCAAAATGCCGGTTATAATATATAACACATGTTATTTGGTATTTTACAGATAAATTGCTAATATGTGCTATATTTATACCTAACACCTTTAGATGATTGCAAATAGTAGGGAAATTGATGTGTTAAAAATGCAAAATTTTCGACTGATCAAATTCCCCCAAACTTATTTTTGGTCGTCTCGAGCAAACTTGTTTTATTAAAAAGAGAAGGAGAAAATATAAGAAAAAGAAAAACTAACTAGCACACTTTCGTAGGCAACACGATTGCACTGAGCACGTGCAACAAGCCTTTAAACCTCTAGGTGTCCCTAGTAGGAGGAGTGTTGTCTCCTGAGGGTTTTCAGCGGATTGCACCCACAAAATCCAATAATAAAAGGAAGACCGTGAAAGTTACATATAAAGATAAGAATTGTAAAAGAAAGACTTTGAAAATTAGAGTTTCCAACTAATACTAATTTTTCGGTTGTCACGAGCCCTATCTTAATAGTCATGAAAAAATGTTAGAAATCACATCATCCCTCAATAAAACATTGTCTTTTTTCTTCATCCCTATCTTTCTTCCAAATATCGATCATATAACCCTATGTGTGTGTAAAAGACATCCCTACACCCGGAGAATTCAATTCAAGCTATCATACTCGTATCCATCTACCTCAGTACTTTTTAATTAATGAATATTTAGATGAGATCGCTCACACATTTTTCATGCGACCGTTAATACTTCTTGAGGTACAAACTGACCGATTACCCATGTGCTTGCTTATACGGTGTTTAATATTTTTCTCGTCTTGCACCACCTAAGGCTTAGCAGTGACTCCCAGACCAGTTGGTCTAAGGCACTAAGTGACGAAGCACTCTCGCTATATTTTTTTATTGCTGCCTTGGCGATAACAAAACCAATGTTCATTTTTCTGCACCATTTTATACTTTATTCATTTTTTTTTTATTTCCTTCATACTTTTGCTTTTAGACAAGAGCATTTCAAGGTATTCTCTACTATCCTGAGTTTCAAGACGTGTGTAAGTGCGTATAGTAGGATATCAACATTCAAATGTTTGGCTTCCAGAATAGGAACTATTTTTCTGACTTATTTTTATCCTCAGATTAGTGACTTCCTTCATCTTACTAACGCTTGGGACAACGGCTCATAACTACTTATTACTAGTTTGTTTAAGAAAACTTCTAATTTTCTAGGTTTTCTTAAATTTTTCCAATCTTTTGGATGTAATTTTTCACTATCCAATTTTTTATTATCTTATTTATGTACAAAATTAAATATTAAATATTTTTAATTTTTGAAAATTTTTAAAATTTTTATAGGTTTTTAAAATGTTTTGTGCTTATGCAAATGATGCGAAAATAAGCACAAACCTCCCCCAAACTTGTATTCAACAGTGTCCTCACTGTTGGCATCTGCTAAAGCTCAAAAACCTGTAAGCTTGGGAGAAAATTATTAATAGGGGCAAAATATAGTAAAGTGAAAATCCTCCCCCAAACTTATTCTCTTGGCTCAAAATATTGAGGACAACAGTTATTTTCAAGAGCCCAAAAATACACCCCCCCAAACTTGAGTTAAACAATGTTAATCTTTTGAAAATCACAAGAGGGGGTCAAGATTATTGGTCGATGCCAAGCTTTGCAAAGACCGAAAGTCATCACCAACCATTCAAAAAATTTATCAGTGTAGTGCATCAGTTGGTGGAAGAAGAGAGCCGGAAAGAAGTGGGGAAAAGGTAAGTGGTGGATTAGAATGTGTTTGCGTCTAGTTTTGGGGAGACGATTCAATGATTGTGATGGATTACTCGCATTCCTTTTACAGTCCAGAAGAAGGGGTGGAGTTTCAATTTCTTTGTTTGGGAGATGATTCATCTCAACACCCGTGTCGTTTAAAAATGCGAGTTCATCAGTGAAGATTTCCTCAAATGTCTCATCAATACCCTGAAGAATAATATCATCATAAAGCGCGGGGTGATCTTCAAACTCTGAAAACGGTTCATAATCAGTGTTAGTTGTTGACCCAGACAACTCGGTGGAAGAGTCCGTATGTGTATGATACATAGTTGGGTCAAACAACAACATATAAAAAGAGTCTAGATCGGTATCATGAAGATCGTTAAATTCGTTGCTGTCGGCATCCATTAATTCGACAGAACATGCATGAGCAGTAGGTTCGGAGGGTACACTTCCCAACTTGTAAATGTTCAGCTCAATTGACCTATTCCTGAAGGATAGGGTCATAGAGCCGTTACGACAGTTGATTATAGCATTGGAAGTGGCCAAAAAGGGGCGACCAAGAATCACCGGAATTTGATTCCGTGGGTTAGCTACAGGCTGTGTATCAAGTACAATAAAGTCCATAGGGAATACAAATTCTCCGATTTTTATCAACACATCCTCCAGCTCACCACTAGGTTTGGTGATTGATCGGTCAGCCATCTGGAGAGTGCAGTGAGCCAGTTTCAACTCTCTGATCCCCAACTGCTCATATACTGAGAAAGGAAGCAGGTTAACACTTGCGCCAAGGTCAAGTAGAGCACGGTTAATGTGTTTATCCCCAATAGAAATAGAAATAGTAGGATAGCCAGGATCCTTACGTTTCCTAGGTAATTGTTGGGGAAAAGCCGTGTCTACAGTCTTTGATATAAATACCTTCTTTGGCACTTGAGTCTTCCTCTTCCTAGTGCATAAGTCTTTGAGAACTTTCGCATATGCGGGGACTTGTTGGATAGCATCTAGGAGAGGGATGTTGATGTTAACCTATTTAAAAATTTCAATGATCTTCTCCATTTGCGGACTTAGTGTGTTTCCCCTTAACCGATTCGGATAAGGAGCTTGAGCAATAAGATCTGGGTCCAACATTGGAGAAGATCGTGTGGGTAAAAACAATCCAAGAATAGGAGTGGGGATCGTCTTGGGTGGAGTGGAAGAAGTGTGCTGAGGGTGCGAGTCTTGGGGAAAACGGAGAATAGGCTCAGAAGAAGGTGGTAGGGTAGACGAACTGGGGTTAGAATTAGAAGTAGAAGTGGAAGGAAAGGTCTCAGCCGGGGTATCATCGATTGATTCTTCATTATTATCAATCTCCTCACCAACATGGTTGTCAAGCACTCTTCCAGATCTCAACGTGGTGATAGCGCTCACATGATGTGAATAGCCAGAATTGGGTAAAGGTTGAGCTGGAAGTTTCCCTTTTTCTCTTGCACTCATTTCGGCTTTTAATTGTGCAATTTGAGTTTCCATTGACTTAATACTCTCGTTTTGGGACGCAGAGTTTTTCTTTATATCATCGACGGAAGACTGAAGATTTGCCGAAACTTGCATGAAATTTGTCAGAAGCAAATTCACGGTTTGAGCGAGTGAAGAGGATTCATCAGTACCGGTCAACTGCAAAGGATTATTCGGTGCGGGTGTGTTGACCGGATTTTGAAAGTTTTGTGATTGGTAGGGGTGCTGACTCAATTGAAGTGGTTGCTGTTGTGGTGGAGGACCCCTTTGGAAATTGTTTTGGTTAAGAACCGTGTTTTGATTTTGTGATTGGTTCCAAGCAAAGTTAGAGTGATTCCTCCAACCCTGATTATACGTGGAAGAAAACGGATCGTTTCTAGGTCTTTATTGGAAAGCAGAATTGATATGCTCATGACCTTGAAACGGAGAATTCAATGGACATTCTTCCGTAAGATGTGATGGATCAGAACAGCATCCACAGACAGTTTTGGAGAGTGACATCTGATTTAGAGCGGCCGCCACAAATTTATTTTCCATAGTTTCGAGTTTCTTTTGCATTGCTGACATTTCAGCTCTAACTCCTATGGAAACATCAGATTGATTATTGCCAACCCTAGACGATGACTGACTTACACTCTCCCACTGTAAAGATTTTTCAGCGAAATCTTCTAAAAATCTCCAGGCTTCACCATCATCTTTAGTCATGAAGGTGCCTTGACACATGGATTCAAGCGTCTGTTTTGTTGTAGGATTAATGCCCTCATAAATGATTCTGCACAGATCCCATCTAGGGATTCCGTGATGTGGACATTGAATTAACAGATCCTTGAAGCGTTCAAAACACTTCGAGAATGGTTCATTTGGAAGCTAGGTAAATTGATTTATTTCGCTACGGACTCGAGCTGTTTTATGATTCGGGTATAATTTCATTAGGAATGCTTTTACGAATTCTCCCCAGTTCGAGATGGAATGTGCAGTTATGTTATAAAATCACTTCTCGGCTATATCGCACAGAGTAAATGGGAGAAGACGAAGACGCATAGTATCCACAGAAAGCTGTGAAGTACCCATCATTGCGCATATATTTTCAAATTTGGTAATAAAGACATATGCGTTTTCAGACTCGAGACCATGATATTTGGGTAAAAGATTGATGTATTGGGGTTTTATTTCAAAATTATCCCCATTGGCTGGTGCAATGGTGAGTCGGGTCGAAAGAGGACCTCGCATAGGATAGAATCTCTCCTGGAGAGAGATGCGGGGTGGATTCTGCGCACCTGCGGACGGTGGCAAAGTAGTGGTAAAGAAGTTCGATGGAGAACCGTCCATCGATGTGGATGTGGTGGGGGTTAAAGAAGAAGTAGACGTAGAAATACCAACTTCGGAGTCGATCGAGGGAACGCGGACAAGACGGGCACTAGAATCCCGTGTCCAGCCGAGCTTGCACTAAAGGGTTTAGCACAAGTGGCACCATTGTGATAATTAAGAAAAATGTGGATTGGTGTTTGTTTTGAAAAGGATACGGATTTTTGAAAAAAAAACGCAAATCACAAACAATGCACAAGCAACCCTAAATCTAGTGGTCACCTAGGTCAAGTCTCTAGACCGCTTATAACTGCCAGAAGACAAGTCGCAAGATCAATCCTCTACCGCCTCTTTGTCTCTCATGTGGCCAGGTAAGTGCCAGGTAAGTGGGAGGTTCTCCACTACGTAAGTAGTGGGCCTAATTAAGTAACCACTTGCCTTAGACACCACAAAAGAAACGCGGATAAGCAATAGATTATCCACGACCTCCTTCTGTCCTAAGTGAGCGCGACGGTCCTTAAAGTCATGTCTAGATCTTTTTTAGTTAATGAGGGTAATGCGGATCCAGTTTTGTGATTTTTGGGGCTTAGGACGGGTAATGAAATCCCGACCTAATCTGAATTTGGTCTTTGCCCCTTAATCTCCATATTAAAAAAATGCAAACAACCAAGATCAAATACGCTCAATTTTTATATTTTTGCGGCGCTGCGAATTTTTGCAAAGAAACCTGCAGAAATTGGTTAATGGAGCAGATGAGGGAGGAGATAAGAAAGACGGAGATTCACCTAAAATTTTTCGTGCACTGAAACCCTCAACCCGCCGCGGAACCGCCGTGAGATGCTACAATTGGCCGAGGATGCGCGGTCTTCTAGTGAGATCCCTGCACAAAAATTTATACAAAAGCTCATGTTCACTCACTGAGCTCCCTGAGATGCTCTGAAAATTTTTTCTCTCGCTCCACAGATTCCAGATCTTCTTGCAACAAATCACAACAAATCGTTTAGTGTTTGTGCGAATTTTGATCTAAAAATTCTGATGGAATAAATTTTTCAACTCAAATTTTAAAAACGAACAAATTAGCACACTATCCCCGGCAACGGCACCATTTGATTGAATGATTCTTTGTGTGTCGTGTTTTGAAAATGTATAAAGATCACAATCAAAGAAATTTGTTAACCGCAATCAATAACGGTGTCGATGTAGCGCGTTAATGAATACGGATCGTCCACTGAGAAAGTGTGATTTGATCGTAATTGATTTAGATGAATTGAAAATTAAAGAGAAAAGAAAAGACAATTCAATTCAAGATTTATAAAAGTGAATTTCAAGAATTATTAAAATCTAGATCTAATATCAAGAATACTAAAAATCAAGAATCAAGAATTGATGATATCCAAATCGAATTAGTAATCAAGATTTGTAATGAGGCTCGTAGGAATCGATCGAATCGATAGTGAGGATGAAGACTTGTGATTACGTATTCTTATCCATTGATGATTTGTTGCTAGATCGATGACGATCAACGAGAATTAGGGATCTCTTGCGGAAACTAGGGTTTCATCATCTATCCCTTGTCCTTTCGTTGATTATCATTTAAACTCAAGCCTCTAGGAAATTCAATCATCGATCGTTGATCTCTAATTAAAAACGAAAATATTCAAGAAAGCATCTCGCTCGAAACTAGTTTGTCGATGATTCAATTTACTAGAGTTTACAAAACTCATAGGACTTAAGAATCGTACAAGAATTTAATCATCGTCAACTATCAATTTTCTCGATTCCTCCACGAGCAAAGTTTTTACTCAAACATCATGATAAAGAAATCAATCAAAAATCGAGAACTCGTCATAATGCTTAAATGTAAAGATAAGCAAGATAAAGAAATTTCACCTTTTATTATTCAACAATTCTGTTACAATTCGCTCAAGAACTACAAGAATTTGAGGAAAGAACTCGATCGTCGAATTAGCTTCGCATCGTCTCCGTGAGTCGCGGATCATCTTGGATCACTTGCTCGGTTGAAGATCGGCGTCGCTTCTAAAAGGTTAATGGCTTCTTGCTTGATTTGTACTCGGAGATCTTGAATTTGGCTTTTGAAAATGGATTAGGGTTTGGATGCACAAGTTGTGTCACTCAACTTGTGTTTTGAATTGATGTGGAATGATCAACAACTTCCACCAACCTTAGAATGAAGCCTTTGGGTCCTTTTTATAGCCTTCTCCTTTAGCTTCCCCTAGAAGCTTGATTAGGTTTAGCTTCCTTTAGATGCTAAGCTAGGTTTAGCTTCTCTTGCAAGCTTGGTAGTTAAGTAGAAGTTTCTAGAGTTAGTTAGTTAGCTAGCTTCCTTGATAAGCTTGGTTGTTAGGAAGAACCTTCTAGGTTTAGCTAGCTTAATTGAGAAGCTTAGAGGTGTTTAGCTTGTACAAGAAGCTTAGTTGTTCGGACAGAAGCTTCTGGAGATTTCCGGAGAACGAGGTGGCCTGAAGAAGTTTGACCAATTAAAGGAGAGCCCTGAAATAGTGTTCGGCCGATGACATGTCAAGGTGGCCGCGGATCCGCGGCCCTTTGATGGCTTCTGTGTATGGAATTTCTTGCACTGGTTTGTGCTGGCCTTGTGGAACTTTTCTAATGTGTGGAATCTCATAAATCTTTCTTATTCACTGCCAGATCACAAGTCTTGGACTTGGCGTATTTTTATCAGCACTTTTAGCAGTTTTGGCTCTTTTCCTGGAATTTCCTGCACACATTCTCGAGACAAGTGTTGCGATATACAAAAGATCATGCGTGCAATAATAAACACTCAATTTCCCTCAAAATGCCGGTTATAATATATAACACATGTTATTTGGTATTTTACAGACAAATTGCTAATATGTGTTATATTTATACCGAACACCTTTAGATGATTGCAAATAGTAGGGAAATTGATGTATTAAAAATGCAATATTTTCGACTGATCAGGAATCCTGGTAATCCCCTATTTCTTGCTTGGTCTTATAACAATTATAAGTTGGAGTGGGACCAACGTTCCCCAGCTCAGTATAACAAGCGAGTTCGGTCAATACATACATATTATTATCTTGATTAAGGCGTGACATGGTCGCTATCTGGAGAGAGAGAGAAGAAAACAGTCAGCGTATGCTTTTGCAAGATCAGATTGGTTATTATTTTATCTAATCAGGATGGCTCCCACTGTTTTTATCAAATCTTCCTTCAAATCCTAAAAAGAAAGCCTAGCCGGGATTAATTACACCCTACAGTTCGCCAATCTTTCAGCCAGGCTAGTGTCGGTACTTTGAGGGAGGTTCCCCATACTTTCTCACAGACCTAATTAAAATAAACCTCGTTTTCCCATGGGCGTAACCCCGTTGACACCTTTCTAGACACCTACTTAATCGACTAATTGTAAAGCGCAAAACTCTCCCAGGAGTAACTCTTACTCACAATGGGTATCGGGATCCAACTATCTCATAGAAGGTATGCAATCTCATTGCAAATTTCAACACTTGAAATTCCCGATAATATTTTGCCCCTAGCGTCCTATGACCTTGACGGAGGTCAACAAACCATAGGCTTCTAGTCAAGTTCAACCCGTCATTTCTTGATTGAATTAAACACACCTGCACGACCCTTGACAAAGGCCAACAAGGTCGTACGACTACCCTAATCCAATCTGCATCATATGCATAAGCAGATAAGCATCATTCAGCTATAGCACACTACGCCTTGACAAAGGCCAACAAACGCAGCACGAATACTAAATAGGACTTATCTGAAATGACGGAGGGCTACGACAGGTTTTTATCAAACCTTTTGCGTAATGAACTTGATATCATTGCGGAATCGAGTGATTTTGAAAAGGAGTGTTTTGAGGCTTTTGCTAGTTTTGCTAAAAAGGTCACTCCCGGTGAAGGGATCTCGGCTCTTTCCTTATCGAATAAGGTGCAGGATATATCACATATATCACTATGCAAAGCAAATACTCCAAAAGCAATCAAAAGACAAACCGTGTGTTATAGCATCTACCAGTTATTGCTAAAGAGGTCACTCCCGGTGAAGGGATCTCGGCTCTTTCCTTATCGAATAAGGTGCAGGATATATCACATTTTGAAAATTTGATTCTGCAACATTTTTTAGGTTTCTTTTCTTTCATTAATCATATTAATGAAGTCCCATCATTTAAGCTTCCTAAACATCACATAAGAAACGAAAATACAACGTACGCTTATGCCATCCGCATTCGCCACAGTGTCCCGTTATGCACTGTTAGGTTACTTAACTGACAGCATACCGGGACGGGACTAGCCCGAGTGTATAACAAAAGCAACGTCTACTATATATCTCATATATAATATGTATCCATTCGTCTCAGAATCCACAGTGATCACATCACAGAGCAGCAGAAGAAACATATGAAATATTGGATACACTAGGAGGTCCGTGTTTTATTTTGAGCCTGTTTAAAACACGGATTCCACGGTCGTGATGAATAGCCAAACCCACATCCCTAGACCCCTACGAGAGCAGCAAGCAACCCTACCAATTCTAGAGTTAGGAGACCCGGGCTCAACGCCTCGAGTTAGTCTCCCACTGGACTCTAGAACCCGGTTACCTGTGCTCCCCTCCTCGGGTCTATCCTAATGCGGAAAAGTAAATAATATACAACAATGGTGACATCATCCTCAACCCGGAAGTGCCCCAATAAAAGAATATTGCATACAATGAATTTTACATGAATGAAAATGAAAAGCTATCATCTCACATAAACCCCCGGCTATTCAAAACGCGATGATCCAATATAACATGTCACAGCAACACATAACATCGCATGTCATCAACATAAGTAAATATGAATATCCCAATTGTCGTTGACATATAGCAACGAAACCGGCGATACAACACATTTTACACTTACGGTCGCAGAAAAAAAAATGTCAAACTACAACATTTGGAATCCATAATAACCTTATACATCATAAACCCGAAATATCACATATTACAGATTTCATGCCTAACTATATGAATTTCACATATTGTATCACATTCCATAAATAGCTAGATGATGTTAAAACTTTCGATCGAATTAACGAATTCCCAAAATTTCCCAGAAAGCTCAACACTTGAGCAGTATTAAAAATACCCAGAAGCATGCTCCAGTACCAATGGACCAACCGTTGAAGTGTCGTCCCTTGCCTCCTTAGTGGCACCGCGGAACCGCCGCCAAAATCATGTTTTGGCCGCGGTTCCGCGGTCACTAAAGCGAGTTAGGGACTCGTTATTCAAGAGGATCCATACAATTGCCTGCATGATTTTCTGAGGATTTTTAATGTGAAAAATTCCAACATTTTGAAAAATTTCCAGAAAGTGGGCTATTTTGGGTTTTCGGAGTTCGTTCAAACTTCTAACTTCGCCTAGACTACTCCTAATGCTCTAGTAAGGCTCTGATACCACTGTAGGGTTCTTTGGCACAACCACAAGGTTTCACAAGGCATCAAACATGCTATATTTAAAAATTTAGTGTGTCAAACAACCCTAACTAAGGATCTAACTAGAATTTTAGGAGCTAAACTAGAAAGTAAACATCTTTAATTCTAAGTGATAACGGAATACAACCTTTGTAGACCGGTCCTTCACTTCAATGGCTCCTTGTAGTGGTCCCTTCGCTGCGATCATGGAACTCCCGGACTCTTGTATGGTTTCTCAAGGTGAAAGAAACGATCTTGCTTGAAGTCTTCGAGGCTGAAGATGCTCTACATCGAGGAGACACTAACTCAAACTATTACTTCACTAATGAGAGATTAGTGAAGCTAACACCCTATACTAAAGTGCTAATCTAGTAGAGGATGATGAAATAGGAAGTGGGCTCACTTTAGTTTTATTTTTCTCACAATATTTTCTCACTTTGCAAAAAGCTAGTGAGCTTTTTCTTAAGGTTGAAGAAGATGAAGCAAAGAAATGAGAATGAACTAATGAGGTGAGAGAATCAACCATGGGTGAGTTTCTATCATATAGCTAACTCATGTAGAGACATAACCATAGCTAAATTATAATGGTTAAGTTAATAAATAACTTAAGTAAAATAAAATGAGTGGACTTTGTCAATGCATTCACAAGCTTCTACAAGCTTCATGCATGTGAGCAATTATCCACTAATTTGGATTTACTTTAAATACTTAAAACCCCACATTATAATTAGTATGGTGTAAGTCTCATACACCCATGTAGTGTGTATCAACAACCATGACACAAAAATAACACAATTAATATATATCACATATATATTAAGTGTGCACATGTGAAAAAGATAATGCTTAAGTGAGCTAATATTAGTTAATGTAAACTAGTATATCAAATATACAATTATACACTAAATTATCAAATCAACACTTGATTTGATAATCCGGTTATATCACATATAACCGACTAATATCATATGTACCATCTTATCGAATCAACACTTGATTCGATAACCCGGCTATATCACATGTAACCAACCGATACAAAAATCGCGAGAATAGAATACGGTATCACATACTAGCATTATTCTCGGTCCCGCACATATCACATATGTGCTCCTACTTCGTTTTGCCTGAGCCAGTAAAACCTCCATGTAGGACTCTAAAGACACGTCAATACGCCGGCAGTAGGTGATGATCACATCAAACACCCATAAGCCGTCAACGGCACTAGCTGTACGTAACGGCTATCCGGTTATTGAGCGATCAGAAGATCAACAAGCAAGCCCGCTCTAGCTCTTGTAAAGCCTGTCATTAATACTACCGTACAGTCCGGTCTCTTCGTCTGATATGTCGCATATCTCGTCTAGGGGTGGTAAACGTCAGACCCCAGTAACTCGATAAGTCGTGCCGATATGAGGCTCATAACGGATCGAGAAACTACTGATAACACTTACCAGTAAATCTCTGAAACAGCCCTGGCCAGGGACTTTCCTGTTATAGCCAATCGAGCACAGCGCAATATCAACCCCCAATACCGGGAGAGACGAAATCCCCTCATATCGCTCATTGCTTCCATATGACTCGGGACTGTACCCAAAAACCGGGACATCGGACGGTTGGATCGGCTCCCATTGCGACACTATCCCAGCCTCTGGGGCGTCAGACTGCCTGACCCGTAAGCAATCCGCCCTATACCATTTGGTGGGCACCGGCCAATCCTATCCCTCCAAAGGACCTACGAAAACAAACTTCTCCTTCCACTCATGGATGGAAAAAGGGACGACCACTACCCCTAACCCGGCAGCCCTGCCCTTACGTTTTTTAAAAGAGAAATACACCCAGCTCGGTTCGTCCTTACGAGTGCTGGAGTGATTTTTGTAACAAAGAAAGGAAAGAAGAACACTCAAGTCGAAGGGGATCCGATCAATTTTCAATTGGACCAAAAACCCGTGAAGGATTCTCTACGAGTTCGGCGCCAGCTAGCCCGGGGCAAGACGGAAGCAATGATGTACGGCATAAATCTTGGATCAGAACGGCAGACGCATCCCAGCTCGGAACACTTCCATATGCAGGGCAATCTCATTACCCTGTACCTGGTCTACCCTCTTTCCTTCCTTAGCTAGACGAAGTGAATAGCCAGGGGGATGTGGAAGCGAGCCCGGATATCAGAAAGCTCGTCCGGACGATTCAACATTGAAGGCGCATCATAAGTATTTTCGATGTGCACCTCAGGAGCCCTCTTTGCCACCCGACGACGAAGTACAAGGGCATCGCCACCCCTTGGGGGCGAGCCCGGCGCAGAGGAAGAAGACGAAGAGGAAGAAGATTTTCCTCGAACATAGGAAGCCGAGGAGGAAGAAGACGACCCACTAGACTCGGTTTCAGAAGCTAAAGCATCATCGTCTGACTCGACCCTAACTACATCAATGGAAACTTCGGAAGAAAATATCTAACCTGATTCAAGAAAAGATTGGCCGAAGAAGGGTTTTGGGCTGAGGGCCCGACCTAAACGATGGTGCGCCAGGTAAATTTTCAGATGGCAGGAGACAACTAAAGCAAAATATCTGCCAAAGAATAGCCTCCCCTATTTATTCACTCGGCATATGCCATCCAACGGCCTAAATCCGTTCCCGCCGCAACGAAGTGTCGCACCGAACTGCCATGAGGACGTCACGTAGCAATCGATCATTGGACGCTTTGTCCCTCACTCGGATCCAACCGACAGATACGACACCTCACGGTCTACCATTCCATTGCGGCCATGTAGCTCGAAGATCAACGGCCTGAGTAAACGAAGCGATGACCCATTTATGGCGCCACCTTTTCGCCGATCCGCTGACGTCATTAAGGATACGCATATAAATTAAGGCGCTTCGTGAACCGCCACATGGACCCAGGAATCGAAGAAGCACAGCCGCCAAGCACCACGTCGTCCCCAAACAACCCCTACAAAGAATCCTCACCTCCAAGATGAACATTGAAGACCGAGCAGACCACTCTCGACCCGACCCATGAATAGGTCGGAACAAGAGTGGGGGACTAATGATGATGACCGTAAGTGGAAATTCCCCAGATCACGACACGTAGCTGGTGACATATCGTCCACATAAGCCCGCCAGATTCCTAGAGGCTACGGAGATAGAGTAAGTACGATGCATTGAGGACATTTCTCGGCACCTCATCTCCGAGATATCATCCGACCTTTGGGGGCCTCCCATGAATACACTCCCTAATTGCCTGGCAACCAGCCAACAGCTCGCTTCCGAGCCATCCTACAGCCGAGGTTACTCAGCCTCATCGCTCGTCTCCGGGCGATCACCGAGCTGAGCTTCCTCAGTTTCCCTGTCAAGCCGAGTGCACGGAGCCCAAGTGTCGCCGTAACGGCTCTGTGTATCTCTTCACGACGAGATCTCCGCCGCTCCACGTCCCACAGCTCACGCTAACGTATCTCACCATTAATGAACATAGCACACCATCAACACGAATGTGACGTAAGGGCGTAACAGACGGCGAGAATCTCGCCTCTGCTCGCTCCAATGCAACCACTATATAAACCCCTCCTCCAAACGACTCAGGTATGTCGAATCCATTCCCAAGACATCGATACTTTGTCCAATTATTTCTCGGTACTTACTTGATCGTCGGAGGGTCCTACGGTGGTTTCCCATCCCGGGACTTCCCTTGTAGGTAGCTCGGTGTCAGCAACAACCGACAACCCATTGAGACCCACACACTGAATTTCAACCGTTCAGTCCCGCCGGCAGAACAACTGGCCCATGTTCAATCCGAATTTTCTATAACCCAAGTAAAATGGACACAAGAGACGGCCCATACAGAACGATCGCTCCCGCCACACAGCAAGATCACAAGCTATTTTCAAGTCTCCTCTTTTCTGGAGTATAGAACTCCTAATCCCTTGTTTTCTGGGGATTAAATCACAAAAGAGACATTTATCTCACCATATACATGAAATTGACGGCACGAGGAACTAACTGTGTGCTAGATCTCAATACCACTTCAGAGAATTCCAATCAACGTATACAAAGTGTTTTGATGTCCTCTTGGTCAGTCCAAAATTAAATTGGCCCCATTCCTTTCTGTTTTATATATAATTAATGTGAAATGAACCAATGGGGGAGCAATATGCTACCAAGTACAAAGCAAATATGTCAAGAAATATCTTTTTAGGCATTAACCTAAACTTAGGCGCGTTTCAAGGGAATAAATACCGGTTATTTCTCAAAAATCTTAGTGGAACAGCTGTGATATATATAAGTCCAAACTTTATAGAATCACACAACATAAAAATCACACTAATTATGAGCTAAAAGTCGAAGCCATCGAACTCGTCCGGTACTCTCCCTTGAAGAATATCTTTCTCTAATTACTCGGTATTTTTCGCACTTACGATACACGATACACGTGATGCAAACATCTTAGTTATACTGACTAAAAGTTTTCGAAGAAACTATTATTTTAACAAAAAGTGTTTAATTAAAAATATTTTTAAACCACATCTTTCATGCTAATGTATTCATGTGGATCACGGGTGATAGTCCAGTTGGATTTGACCTGAACGTGACCCGATCTATAATTTTTCCCCAAGGTGTTTTAGAGATTCTATATCTGCCCAAACCCGATTGGGATGGTTGAAAGTTAGATACAAAAAAAAATCATTTTAGGTAATGGTATAGTATTAAACTCGTCCATCTGAACTCTAAATCCGGCCCGAACCAGCCCTGCCTACTATATTTGGCCTGACTCGATTTATTATCTAGACATTTAATTCTAAATATTATAATTAACATATTGGAGTTTTTTGAATGGTGCCTAGTTAATATAATTCTCTAGTGTAATTTATAAATGTGTCGTGTATAATTGTAGTATAAATTTTGTGTATGTACAGTTTCTAGTTAATATAATTCTCAACTGTAATTTATTATGTGAAAGCCCAAAAAATCCGTAAAAACCGATCCGTCCGTCTAAACCTGTAACCTATCCGAACCCAAATTTGTGGGTTCAGATTTACTGCGATGTAAATCCATTGTATTGGGACAGGTTTTGGGTCTAGGTTTTAATTTTCGGACCAGATATAAATATTGTCAAAAACCCATTCAGTCCGGCTCAGTTTTCCCCTAACGTGCATCACACATGCAAAAAGTAGATGACATGGACGGTCATAGATTCAAGCTATTTTTCACTCTTTTAAAATATTTAATTTCAATTAAATATGATAACCCGCGTGTATTCCCTCCTTTTTCATTATAGAAGTAGAAATATAAAAATAAATCAAACCGTGTTCAATGGTTAATTAATGGAAAGTTTTATTTCAGCCATCGGTCTGTTCTAAAATCAGTTGTTGGCACTACATTAAATCTAAGTGTGGAAAATTGCAGGGAGGCCCGTCGATATATATCCCTTAAACTTCACTCTTTTTCTCGTGCATGCATTCATGTAAACTTGAATATGCATGGTGACTTTGATCAAGTAGCACGCTTAAGGCTCATAAAATCAACACATTTACGTAAATGCTGTTAGGGTTGTCGGAGATGGCGGTGAAAGCATGCATGGTCAAATGACTCAAAACATAAGTAAGGGATCAATTGGGTATGGCCCTTATGCATGGGAGGAGATATATATTTGACCCCCCAAAAAAGCCCCCTAGCTAGGAATAATGTCCGGAAAAATAATATGTTGAAATCTTTTTTATTTTTGGGTTCTAATTAACAACAAGATGGAGTTAACATGTATACCATATTAACCTCAAAACGAAGAAGAAGAAGAAGAAGATTAGAGTTATCATTTATATCCTATTTGACAATTTGTTTCTTAAATATCTATTTGTTTTTATCATGTAATTTCCATCATTTCAAATTTTAAATAAATGTTTTATCTGGTTCGATTCGGCCTTTTTTACTCTATATCCATTTTTCTCAAAACAAATAAAAATTCTAAAGAATAAACATGCAGGCACTGTAGGTAAAAGAGAGTAAGAGAAGAACTAATGACAAGATCATAAGTTTAGGCATGCAAACAAACAGAAAGGAACTTTTTTAGTGAGACTAATTTTACATTGCCCTTTATTTTGGACGATATTTTGGAAGGATTAGGATCCCTGCTTTGTATTTTTTTTTCGTTTTTTGTTCCGACGAGTCTAAGCTCTTGGATTTCTCTCACGGTCCCACAACCTATATTTAGATGTCTGTTTTACGCTAATATCACTACTACAATATGGGATTGCCCCTACGGATAAAGGAATCCGCAGGGGCAAACTTTCTTGCCCCTACGGACTAAGCCGTAGATCACAAAGGTTGTCCCTACGGTGCCCGACATTTTAATTTAAAAATATTAAATAAGAATTTGTTGTTTATCTCTACGGACCCGCAAACCAATGACCTATGGTGCAGTCCGTAAGGGCATATAAATGGGAATTTAATATAAAAAAAAGGCACGGAAATGCCCTACGTACACCTCGATCCCGTTCCCTCGTTCCCAAAATTCTCTGTGATCATCTCTCCCGCGTCTCGATCTCGTTCCCGCATCTCCAATTTTCTCCTCGTCGCCACCGCCCTCCGCCCGCGGCCCGCCACCGCCCTCGTCCCCAAAACTTCCTCGTCGTCGACCACCGAGCGTCTCCGTCGTCTCCTCCACCGCCTACAGGTTAGTAAATCTCCAATTAAACATAATTTTGATGATGTTAGGGCTAGGGGTCAGGGTTCGGGTAGGGATGAGGGTTAGGGTTAGGCATCGGGTTCAGTTTAGGTTTAGGTTAGGGTTAGGGTTAGGGTTCGGTTGGTGTTGGGGTTGGGGTTGGGGTTAGGGTTCGGTTGGGGTTGGGGTTGGGGTACGGCTGGGACTGGGGCTGGGGTTCGATTGAGGTTGGGGCTAGGGTCCTCGAATATATCATCTTAAATGGGCTTGCAACTGACAAATTAAGAAGACTTTAGATTAAAATTATGGTCATCAGGCAATGGAATGTTTCTAATTTAGATGGCAAATACTTGAGCACCGATTTAATTGGCATAGATGAGAATTAAATCTTTGTTGTTTTCTTTATGGGCCTTTTAATTTGTTGGTTGTAATGATACACTTTTGTTTGTTTTTCATTAGTGATTAATTTTTAGTTTGCTATTTATTCTTTTTCAGTCTGGATACTTGATAGAATTACAATTTCTTTACTATTGTTTGCCTTTTTCCTTTTGTGTGGAAAATATATCCATTGTGTCATATGGACACTATTAATTTCACATCGATTCAAGGGAAAAGTTGAGGAAGGTTGTGTTTGTTATATCAAAAACCTTTTTGTTGAACCCAACAGGTGAAAGTTTAGAGTTGTTATAGATAGCTCTTACATGTTGTTTAATGCATGTACCATTGTTAAGAGAGTGCAAGGTGGAGAACAATAATTTGTTTCAACGGCACGTTTTTCAAGTTAAAACCAATATATGATACTCGATGATAATATGAAACTTTCATATTCTCATCGATACTCATATATGAAACTCAAAGCGCCACTTAGTCTCCGTCTATCGGTTAACATACGTTCGATGTTCGTCGTAACATAGAACTATACGAAGATTGTTAAATATCGGACGGTATAGCTCGGTACTAACAACCGTCGTGTAGTCTATGTGACGAGAATATTCGATCGTATGATAACTGATAGATTTGTCCCGTGTGGACAAATTAGGAATGTATAAAGCAAACACCTTCATTCACTTGTGTTTTCATCTGTTTCGAGATATTTCGATGGTTCTCCGTGTACAAAAATAGATTAGATGTACATTTCAACGTTGTTTCACAGCATTGAAATGATTATCTATTCTATTACAGTATACTCGGAGAACAGCGGGAAGGTACTGCCGAAATTTACTCGAAACGGTTGTAAACACAAGTGAATGGGTGTCCGCTCTATACATTCTTAATGGGATAGAAGCTTTACCCCCGATAGCCGAAACAAACACATTTTAATACCCGGTTCCTTTATATACACCAATATCCGTATTTTATAAAATGGGTTACTTACAAATCTATTTATTTATATTTACAAATTATTTGTAGTATTTTAAATCCCCAATCCTTTTTATTTTCCATATATATATTTTCCCTCTCCCTTAACCCAAATCCCACAGCCCAATCCAAATTAATTTTATTAACATTAAAATCCCCTCCCCAGCCCACTTCAATTTCCCATTCATTTAATTCCCCCGGCCCAACACTAAAATCCCCCCTCAGCCCACTTCAATTTCCCATTCATTTACTTACCCCAGCCCAGCCTGTTTCCCCCCAAGCCCACGCTCATGCCTTCACCGACCCGGCCCGTTTAAACCCGTCTTCTCCCCTCCTTCTATTCTTTTCCCGCTCTTTTTCTTTCTCTTCTCCACGTCGCCCCCATGTCCCCGCCCCGCTCGCGACTGCACCCTCGCGGCCGTTTCTCGCGCGCGCCCACGTCCCATGCCCCTTTGAGCCAGCGACGACGACCTCTTCTAAATCCCTCTCCCTCTCTTCCTCAACCTAACATTCGTCGCGGCCACGTCTCCCTCGCCGACCCACGTTCCCACGACCGTGCACTCTTAGCCCTCACCCTCGTCTCAACTCCTCTCTCCCTCTCAATCTCAACTCCTCCTCCTTTCTCTCTCTCTCTCTCTACAGAAAACACACTCACTTTCAAACTCTCTCTCTCTCTCCTTCAAACCCACTGCTCCGAGCCCCTCGCCGCCGACGACGACTACGACGACTACACCCCTCATCCTTCCTCCCTCGCTCTCTTCTCTCCAGCACGCACCCTCGCCGAGCCCCTGCACTTCCAGTCGCCACCCAACCCACGCCGAGCTCACTGCACCCGATCTCCCCCCTGCACCCTCACGCCGGCGAGCTCCCCACTGCACCTCGTCGACTCCCCCGCACCCTCCTCGTCATCAGCATCATCACCGTCACCTCCAAGCCTAAGCCTCACTGCCCCTCTCTCTCCAAAACCACCAAACTCCAACACACATCCAAACACCCTTACTGCGCCCATCGCCGGAGTGACACCGCCGACCGTCGTCGACCCCAGCACATCCCAGGAGATCGACAGAGCACCCCATTCCGCATCCGGCGAACGCGAGGCATCCCCGGACAACTCCGACGTCGAACCCGAACACGAGCCGAGGCCGCGAACCCTAGCCGCGCCGTTCGTCGCGCGTTCACGCCGCTGCCGTGCATCGCCAAAACGTCTCCAGGCAAATTCCCTACTTGCTGCATGCTATATTATATCCGTTACATTTCTTAGTACTATAAATTCCACGGTTACGTTTTGTGAAACCTTATATAACATAAGTGTTCGATGCAAGATCTGAATGAAAACCTTCATCTAAATTGATGGAACTCGATTGCATTTTCTGGCCCATCTGACAATGAGCCTTGGGTAGAAATTTCACTGAAAAATATGACTATTAACCACTTAAACGAACACCCCCAAATACATCCGTAAAAACTGGGAATTTCCCGCACCTGAAACTTGCTTAAATCACAATTAACTGTATACATATTGAAATGATGCGGTCGAGGGCTCAAATCGAAACCGACTCGACGATATGTAACCCTGTATAAGTTCTTAATTGTTTCTGTACTAATATTCTGACGAGAATCGGCTCGGAGAGCGGCGCTGGACTGTAGTCCAGGGCGACTCTGGTTATTGTTTTCTGTCCCGTAATCTTTACTACCTTGCTGTCTGAACTCGTATGTTGCGGAACCCTACACCTTATCGAAGATGAATCTGTTAGATAAATAACTCAAGTGATTTCACCCTGTTTTATCGTCGTTTACTATTTAAAATACAATTTAAAATATCGGGACGTATAGCAGTCCCAAACAGAACCAGAACTGGTATCCTAGTGTTGAACAGTGCATAACTTTTGACGTACAGACGCGATTGAGAATCCGTCTATTGCGTTTAAAACCCTATTAAAAACCCTAGATTTCATTCAACTATAGCGTCGCTAAATTCTGGTGCCAACTGTGATTAAAATGCGTTACGAAACGGACTTCCGATTCTGAAACCGGATTTCCAGCAGTGAACGCTTAAAATGAAATGGCCATATCTAGTGATTATGAAACCCGATTAAAGTGAAACCAAATTGTTGGATAGATAATCAAACATACTACTCATCCCCTAGTCATTGTTTCACTAAATTTTGCACGTAGGATTTATGATAATTTATGCAAGTGGAAGGACACCGACTTATGACTTCTTAATCATGCCTTACATACTGTTTTCTCATGACATCATATATATGTCATTGCATTGGTAACCTTGTGATCATGTGCATTACCCAGTGTTAGGTATTAGTGGTGATTGTGGCAAGTACGTTAGTGTTTGAGTATGAATGGATAAGTGAAAGTGACACATACTTGTACATAATCAGTGGACCTATTGTTCTATTGCATTGTCGACGTCTGTAGGACGTATATAAGTGTGACTATAAGTGGTATGGGACACTTATGGAAGCACTTGTATGGGTGTCACAGGTAAGGCACCAGACACTGTCAATTTATCTCGGGTATCAATCGGGACGTGCTTGATGGAGATCATGTCTCCAGTTCTCGCGCAGACTTGTCACGGACCGACCGGTATTTGAGATTATGGTTGGCGTTTGATGTAGACCACAGGGTGTGGGGTAGTTTGAGTGTGAGTTCAACAGAATCTCGGAAGTCCTATGCCGGCATATATATATGGAGATATATGGATATTTACAGGGATATTACATGATTATTACCGTGCGTTTTATTTGGGCCCGTGGTCCCTTGCTCTTGGGTCCTACCCTTGGGTGGGGGATACTCACGAGTGGTTGACTCTCACACTTGGACTGACGATAGGCTTAGTGACATGTACAATGAGACTTAGAGACTGATAGGGATAGTGACATTGACATGCATTGCTTACTGAATCGACACACCTGACATACTATTTTACTGCTTACTGTTCACTTGCTCTTTTAGACACCCGCATTGGCTACTTCATATTCATATCGTTACTATCTCGATTTACTGTTATATATTCATTATTACTGTATGAGTTACCACTTGCACCTATGTATTTATTGCTATCGCGTCGCTCTGACAACCTGAGTATGCATGCTCAGAGTGCGAAGTGGATCTAGCTTGGATCAGGACCAGACGTACCTCGAAGACATCGCGGACATATTGATCAGCTACTCAGAGCTATACCCTCTTGATCTCCTTCTGGTTAGTTCCTTTGTATTTGTTTTGATTTAGTTACTGCAATTCTCATTACCTGTGCATTGATTATTGATTACCACGTAAAGCTAGAAGCCGAAGTGTGACTACGGAAGGATATTTCCTCGACCGTAGGACCATGGCTGGCCTTGTCAACCCCTCGTATTCCTTATTTTGGGAAGCGGGGCGTGACATGGTTTTGTTGGTATCAAAGCCAGGTTTTGCTATGATTGGGATTGCGGTTTCCGAATAGTGCTTGACAATTTAAGTCGCTCTTTCGGCCCAGATTGTAAACTGTTATCTTTGACTTGAATCTTTATTATTCGTCATGCCATATTTTGACTCCATCCGTTAAAGTTTTGGATGACTTAGTAGAGTTACGTGGTTGTAATTATGAACTGCAGCATAGCTACAATACTGTACTCTATTGGGTAACTTGGAGTTCTGCATTTGTTTTTCGCTCGATTGAGTTTCACCTCACCTGATATTCTTATTTCATTGTCAATTTTATATCTTGTTCTGATTTTTCCCCCGTATCTTATACGTCCTAAAATTGTTGTTTCAGGATCATGTCTTCCAACGACTCTTTCCCTATCCCCACTTCCCAGAATCAGACCGTTGAGATTCTGAATGTACTGCAAAGTCTGAAGGAAGCCCAGGAGCGAACAAACGACCTGTTAGCTGAAGGATTGAGAAGGCAGGTGAATCAGGCACCAGCGGAAGTCTCCAATCGTAAAGGGATCCCTGTTAGACGAGGAAAAGAGGGGAAGATGAAGCACCCTCTTGTTCCCCCGCGACAGAAGCAGCAGAAGACCCAATGTTGTGGGTACTGCAAGAGACCAGGACATCTTCAGAGGGATTGTCGCCGCGCCCAAAGGAAATGCCTGATCTGCGGATCCAGCGAACACTTTGTCAATGGTTGCCCTGACAGGAAGGAGCTACAAGGAGGAGGTTCGTCCACACTCCTCACTCCTGTTATGTGATGGTTATTTCGTAATTCGAGCTTCGAGGATAGTGCGGACCCTGCGCAGGATTCAACTCGCGAGACAGGGATGCAGCAGTCCAGAAATCAAAGAAGAATTATCACGTTTTCTACTTTCAATAAAGATGTTGTCACTCTTTTATAAATATTTCTTTTCGTTTGAATCTTTTATCCGTCGAACGTTTAGCTGAATGCCATAAAACTCTGGGTTGTGATGTATGTATCGTCCTCTTGCTTCTCACTTTCTTTATACTATTCATTGCATCAGCATTTTTACATTTTAATTTTTTCGTCCTTGCCTCCAGCATATCCTCCCTGTGCCACCGTATCCTTGGATATCTTCTTAATGTGTCCCACTGCCTAATCATGACTCCCTCTTTTCAGGTCATGGCCCACTTTGGAGAAGCGCCGCCCCTAGATTGAGGACACACGGTCGTGCGTTTCCTCGGACTACACGCTGGTAAGATCATATGACGAGATCAACGGCCCACAGATTATTTTCGGGAACAGCGACTCCGAGGGCGAGGGATTCGCCGCCCCAGAAGTTGACAAGATCAGCGACTCGGACGACGAAGGAGAGGACCTCGGAGAAGACCCAATAGAGGAAGATTCCGAGGAGGACCCGATAGAAGAAAATCCAGAAAAGGAAAACCTTGGGGAGAAACCAGTGGAAGGAAACCCTATGGAAGAGAATCCAGAAGGAGAGAATCACATGGAAACAGATCTCGATGAAGAAGCTCCAGTCGAGACAGAAGGATCAGAAGAACAAGACCCCGCGGCAGAAGAACCTCCAACGGCGATCCCTGTGAGGCGATGTGGGGATGGACGCCCCTATCTGAGCGCGCGAGCTTACCGTAACCTGCTGGACCTCCACGACCGTGACTGACATGATTGAGGTTTTGTCTCCTCTCGCCAAATAAAATCTGTATATAGTTTAGGGCTATCTTTTTCGCCGTGGATGCCTTGTTCGGACTTTTCTGAAGCGAAATAATTTGCTGAGTTCGCTAATCTTGTGATTTTTGGTTCACATGATGCTTGACCGTTTTCCCCTATACATTTATTTTCCTCCTGAGATCCCTGACTGTCCACCCCTGCACCTCATGCTGTTTTGACCCTTGCTTAGATTAAAAAGTACCGCACCCCGATCTTTTGAGTGGGTCACCCTTCATCCTTCGTATGTGCCTCGTTTGAGATCCTTCTGGAGGAGAAATTGATAGTGAAATTTCCGAGTTAGCTAACCCTTCGGATTTTTGATTCACATGATGTATCGATCGTTTTACTTCCCATACATCCCTTCCCCTCCTGTGGTTCTTTGATGCTCACCCTTACTTCCTGTGCTGACCCGACCCTAATCTCTTCGACCTTCAGTCTAAAGCCGTCACACTCCGACCTTTTGGGTGAGCCATACTCCATTGTAATCCCTACCCTAACTAGCCCTATACATTTTGTGCTATTTCTTATTACCCTAACTAGATTTAGGGACATCGTTATTCGAAAATTTAGTTTTCAGTATTCTGTGTTTATCGAAAGGTGCGTGTTATTAACTACTCCCGTTTTGTGCATTTTAAGTACGACTACTCTTCCCATTTTTCCGGTAGCGCAACCATATATTGCACATATTATTTTGTGCTATGTTTCTTATTTTCACCAGGCGGTTTTTCTAAATTATGTTAAAATTGTTTGATTGACACGTCATTTTAAAATGTTTTAACCTACCGACAAATCCTTCACTATTTCATTATGGTTATGCCTTACACTTATTATTTTAGCTGCGCTACTTTTGAGATACGTATGTGTGCACATATTTAGGATTTCGATTTTATCTAGCACACCTCGAATGTTATTACTCGTTATTGTTATTTTATTCTTTTGTACATATAGGTTGCCCTCATAGTTGTTTCTGCCTTATATTTATTTAGACCTATCCTTTTAGTGTGTTATTCCTACATATATAGACCTTCAAAATTTTATCCACCTGTTTTAAGTAAATCATTATGTGTTAGTGTTCGATGTGGTAGCCTTTCGCTTATTATTTGGTAGCTGATCGTTTATTTTAAATTTCGAGGACGAAATTTTTGTAAGGGTGGTATGATATAATACTCGGTTCCTTTATATACACCAATATCCCTATTTTATAAAATGGGTTACTTACAAATCTATTTATTTATATTTACAAAGTATTTGTAGTATTTTAAATCCCCAATCCTTTTTATTTTCCATATATATATTTTCCCTTTCCCTTAACCCAAATCCCACAGCCCAATCCAAATTAATTTTATTAACATTAAAATCCCCTCCCCAGCCTACTTCAATTTCCCATTCATTTAATTCCCCCAGCCCAACACTAAAATCCCCTCTCAGCCCACTTCAATTTCCCATTCATTTACTTACCCCAGCCCAGCCTGTTTCCCCCCAAGCCCACGCTCATGCCTTCACCGACCCGGCCCGTTTAAACCCGTCTTCTCCCCTCCTTCTATTCTTTTCTCGCTCTTTTTCTTTCTCTTCTCCACGTCGCCCCCACATCCCCGCCCCGCTCGCGACTGCACCCTCGCGGCTGTTTCTCGCGCGCGCCCACGTCCCACGCCCCTCTGAGCCCGCGACGACGACCTCTTCCAAATCCCTCTCCCTCTCTTCCTCAACCTAACGTTCGTCGCGGCCACGTCCCCCTCGCCGACCCACGTTCCTACGACCGTGCGCTCTTAGCCCTCACCCTCGTCTCAACTCCTCTCTCCCTCTCAATCTCAACTCCTCCTCCTTTCTCTCTCTCTCTCTCTACAGAAAACACACACTCTCTCAAACTCTCTCTCTCCCCCCTTCAAACCAACTGCTCCGAGCCCCTCGCCGCCGCCGACGACTACGACGGCTACACCCCTCATCCTTCCTCCCTCGCTCTCTTCTCTCCAGCATGCACCCTCACCGAGCCCCTGCACTTCCAGTCGCCACCCAACCCACGCCGAGCTCACTGCACCCGAGCTCCCTCTGCACCCTCGCGCCGGCGAGCTCCCCACTGCACCTCGTCGACTCCCCCGCACCCTCCTCGTCATCAGCATCATCACCGTCACCTCCAAGCCCAAGCTCCACTGCCCCTCTCTCTCCAAAACCCACCAAGCTCCAACACACATCCATACACCCTTACTGCGCCCATCGCTGGAGCGACACCGCCGACCGTCGTCGACCCCAGCACATCCCAGGAGATCGACAGAGCACCCCACTCCGCATCCGCCGAACGCGAGGCATCCCCGGACAACTCCGACGTCGAACCCGAACGCGAGCCGAGGCCGCGAACCCTAGCGGCGCCGTTCGTCGCGCGTTCATGCCGTTGCCGCTGACGTGCATCGCCAAAACGTCTCCAGGAAAGTGCTCTACTTGCTGCATGCTATATTATATCCGTTACATTTCACAGTACTATAAATTCCACGGTTACGTTTCGTGAAACCTTATATAACATAAGTGTTCGATGCAAGATCTGAATGAAATCTTCATCTAAATTGACGGAACTCGATTGCATTTTCTGGCCCATCTGACAATGAACCTTGTGTAGAAATTTCACTGAAAAATATAACTGTTAACCAGTTAAACGAACACCCCCAAATACACCCATAAAATCTGGGAATTTCCCGCATCTGAAACTTGCTTAAATCACAATTAATTGTATACATATTGAAATGATGCGTTCGAGGGCTCAAATCGAAGCCGAATCGAAGATCTGTAACCCAGTATAAGTTCTTAATTGTTTCTGTACTAATATTTTGACAAGAATCGGCTCGGAGAGCGGCCCTGGACTGCAGTCCAGGGCGACTCTGGTTATTGTTTTCTGTCCCGTAACCTTTACTATCTTGCTGTCTGAACTCGTATGTTGCGGAACCCTACACATTATCGAAGATGAATATGTTAGCTAAATAACTCAAGTGATTTCACCCTATTTTATCGTCGTTTACTATTTAAAATACAATTTAAATGATCGGGACGTATAGCAGTCCCAAACAGAACCAGAACTGGTATCCTAGTGTTGAACAGTACATAACTTTTGACGTACAGACGCGATTGAGAATCCGTCTATTGAGTTGAAAACCCTAGATTTCATTCAACTATAGCGTCGCTAAATTCTGGTCCCAACTGGGATTAAAATGCGTTACGAAACGGACTTCTAATTCTGAAACCGGATTTCCAGCAGTGAACGCTTAAAATGAAATGGCCATATCTAGTGATCCTGAAACCCGATTAAAGTGAAACCAAATTGCTGGATAGATAATCAAACATATTACTCATCCCCTAGTCATTGTTTCACTAAATTTTGCACGTAGGTTTATGATAATTTATGCAAGTGGTAAGACACCGACTTATGACTTCTTAATCATGTCTTACATACTGTTTTCTCATGACATCATATATATGTCATTGCATTGGTAACCTAGTGATCATGTGCATTACCCAGTGTTAGGTATTAGTGGTGATTGTGGCAAGTACGTTAGTGTTTGAGTATGAATGGATAAGTGAAAGTGACACGTACTTGTACACAATCAGTGGACCCTATTGTTCTATTGCATTGTCGACGTCTGTGGGACGTGTATAAGTGTGACTATAAGTGGTATAGGACACTTATGGAAGCACTTGTATGGGTGTCACAGGTAAGGCACCAGACACTATCCATTTATCTCGGGTATCAGTCGGGACGTGCTTGATGGAGATCCTGTCTCCAGTTCTCGCGCAGACTTGTCACGGACCGACCGGTATTTGAGGTTATGGTTGGCGTTCGATGTAGACCACGGGGTGTGGGGTAGTTTGAGTGTGAGTTCAACAGAATCTCGGGAGTCCCATGCCGGCATATATATATGGAGATATATGGATATTTACAGGGATATTACATGATTATTACCGTGCATTTTATTTGGGCCCGTGGTCCCTTGCCCTTGGGTCCTACCCTTGGGTAGGGGATACTCACGAGTGGTTGACTCTCACACTTGGACTGACGTTAGGCTTAGTGACCTGTACAGTGAGACTTAGAGACTGATATGTATAGTGACATTGATATGCATTGCTTAATGAATCGACACACCTGACATACTATTTTACTGCTTTACTGTTCACCTGCTCTTTTAGACACCCGCATTGGCTACTTCATGTTCATATCGTTACTATCTCGATTTACTGTTATATATTCATTATTACTGTACGAGTTACCACTTGAACCTATGTATTTATTGCTATCGCGTCGCTCTGACGACCTGAGTATGCATGCTCAGAGTAAGAAGTGGATCCAGGTTGGATCAGGACCAGAGGTACCTCGAAGACTGTTAGTGTATATGCCCTAGAGGCCATTACTGTATCATACTAGTATGTATATTACTTGATGGAAGCTTGGGATATTCACAGTTGTACAGACAATCTTGCTCAATATAGTAGTATGCTACTTGGTTTGTCTCTGCTTTAATGTGTACTTGAGTGTTTATTTATATCACCTATACGCATTAGTAGAGCCCTTTGGATCTTTGCTTGATTACCGGCGTTGTGATGGCGATCACACTCATGGGGGCTGGGTAATCTACAAGCACATCCTTATACACGTCCCTGGTCGTGGGAGTATCGAGATAGGGCATCGATGCTCCGGAGTAGACTAGCGTATGCGCTTCTCATCCCAGCTCGGGAGACGGTTTGTCCCACAGCCGTCGGTACGTCGTACTTGAGATAGTATGCGGGTGCTCGTTAGGTTACGAGTACACTGGACAGGACTCGTCGGGAACTGATGGTTGGTATTATACCTATCGTCAGTTATCAGTTCCCAGGTGACATGAGTACAGCTTAGTCCGCTGACTTGACACTGTCACTCCGCCTCGAGTGTGTTCCCACTGTTCTTTGATTACTACCCTACCACGGCTCTTCTGAATCGTGCAAACAGGTAGTAGTTGGGAGCAGTCCCGAAGCACTTGGAGGCAGTGACGGTTAGACAGGATTCGTCTCTCCCGGTATTGGGGGTTGACATCGCGCTGTGTCTAGGAGAGCCATTACACAAGTAGTCCCTGGCCAGGGCAAGCGAGATATACTGGTAGGTTCCAGTGCTATCTCAGGGTGTTCTGGGCTTCACTCTGACACGACTTGTACCGCTATTAGGGGACTGACGTTTACCGCCCCCTAGGCCCGCCATGCGATGTATCAGACGAACAGACCGAACTGTACGGAGAATTTCACATTCAGACTCAGTAGGAGTTCAGATGGGTTTTACCTCGTCAGTCTTCTTATCGGCATCTACCTGGGGACCGTTACGCACAGCTAGTGCCGCTTGCGGTCTGTGGTTAAACCACTGCCAGCGTAGTGTCGAGTCTTTAGAGTCCCACACAGAGGGCTATTCGCCTCTGGGCAAAACAGGGTAGAGGTCGCATGGTTTTGCGACAGGGTTCGTTCTCATCCGTGCACTTGTGCACGTTTGGAGTCCGGACGGATATTACTGGCTGGCTCTGGTTTGAGTCAGATACTGGTATATGTTTTGGGGTTGCTTTTATCTCTCAGTATTCTTGTTCCTCGGAACGAGAATGCAGGTGTGTATGCACAGTTGCTTGAGGCGGAGGATGAGGTCTTTTCATTAGGGTTTCGGAACGGGTGCGTATGCACAGTTGACAGTCGTCTTTTTCCAAACCCTAATGGATTTATGAAATATCAATTAATAATAGTAATTAAATGAAATAATGTTATGGTTGATTTTGTTGACTTGTTGACCATGGTTGACTTGTTGACCATGGTTGAATGTTGACCATCATCATTGCTTTGCAAGGATACTCCTTGATTCTAGCTTACATTCATTTAAAGAAGTGATGATGGTGGTCATTCCAAATACAACCATCAACTATTTCATTTTGATTTATTATTATTAATTAGATAAATCATTTTCCTTTTGTTATGGTTGCAAGAGGAAAATAGCTCATTCTATCATATTGATTCTCTCTCCTCACTTCATCTTCTTCCTCCTCTTGTTCAAGGAGAGCAAATCTCATGTGTTGAGAATCATCTCCTTGAAGATATAACACCCCAAAGCACACTCTACTCACTCTAAGGTAGAAGGTCTAGCAAGCCGAATACCTTAGTTCTCTCAAGATCGAGAAAGGAGCCCAAGGATGAAGCCCTCAGGTGGATCTATCTTCGGCAAAGAGGAGACGAGGAGGGGAAGCCATTCAAGCTACTACAAAGAGCAAGAAAGAAGAAGAACAATAAGAAGAGAAGGAGTTCAAGTTGAGTTATAACCACTTTGCCAAGTAGTTAACTCTTCTTTGCAAGTATGCTAGTTTAGTTTAGCAAAGATCCGGCTTTTACGGTCCATGTTACAAAGTTTAGAAAAAATTTTGTTTTACCGTTTCCGCATCCACGAAAGTACCGGGGGAGGTAACGTGGACCTAACAGTGGTATCAGAGCCTAACTAAACTTAAACTAGCTTGGTAGCGAAGTGTATGGAAGTTCGAAACGGAAAAATCACAAAAAACCGGAAATCAAAACCCTAAGTTTCTGTTGAAATTTTTTGTGCTCTAAAAGTAAAAAGTTTTACTCCTAAAATCGGCTCAGGGTTTTGTGAGAACACCCAAGAAAAACGATCCCATGAATCCTTCAAACCGCCGCGGATCCGCGGCCTCGGCTATTCTCGTCGCCGCGGATCCGCCGCCGTTTGGGCTCTTCATGTGATCGTGTTTTGTGCAGTGTTCTTCTGGTAGGGTTTTGGGATTTTTCAAATATGTTATATGTGCCCAGATTTTCCAGAAAAGAAATTTACTTTTGGGGTCCTATAAATCCGTATTTTTTTCGAACTTCGCTACACTTTGGCTATATTGGTTATATCTGTGATGTTTGTATGTATTGAACGTTGGCTAATCGCTATAAGTCGATTAGTCGGGGTTATACATCTCTGTGATCTGTGTTTGATATTGGAATGTGTATATGAATGTGTTGGACTGTCGCGGGTGAATAGCCGGGGTGGATGTGAGATGAGCTTTTGTTTTTCTTTCATTCATTTGTAAATGTAAATTGATGTAATAATATTATTTGTATGGCCGCACAACCGGGTCGGGGTTGTAGCCGTCATTGTATAATTCTTTTTACTGTTTTTGCTCCTAGGATAGACCCATGGAGGGGTGCACAAACTACAGGGTACTTGGCGGGTAGTTTGCCGCACCCGTAGGGGTCTTGGGTGGGGTTTTGGCTATTCACCGCGACCATGTAATCCGCTTTTCGTTGCAGGCTCGAACGGATTGCGGATTCCTAGTATATCCAATGTATTCATCTGTGATCTGTAATGTCTATCATTGCTTTATATTTAGGCGTTGCTTATGTTTTACAGCCGTGCTAGCCCAGCCCCCGCTCTGTCGTTAGTTAAGTAACCTAACGGGTGATGACGGGACCCCGTGGCGAATGCGAATGGCATAAGCGTACATCATATTTTGGTTGTTTTCTGCAATGGTAGGTTTTAAATGATGGGACGCATTAAAAGAACTAATGCAAGAAAAATAAACCTAAAAGACGTTGTTGGAACATTTTTTTTCAAAAAGCTGTTATTGCAAGGACGTTCATTTTTGTTTTGCATCGCGGTATTCGGTTATGAATGCCCAGCACCTCAGTCGACGAGGCAAGGGCCGAGATCCTTTCATCGGGAGTGACCCCTTGGACAAAAGTTTGCGTCAGGGTAATAACTTCACTATAGTCGATTATTCTTGCTTTGCATCGAGGTATTCAGTTTGGAATATCCTGCACCTCATTCGACGAGGAAAGAGCCGAGATCCCTTCACAGGGAGTGACCTCTTTAGCAAAAGTTTTCGCCACTGTATTTTCAAAAAAGGTGCAATCAGGTTCCTTCAACGATATCAAGTTCATTACGTTAACGGGTTTTTCGCCAAAAACCCAGCCGTAGCCCTCCGTCGTTTCGGATTAATATTATTCAGTATTCGTACTGCGTTTGTTGACCTAGTCAAGGCGTAGTGAACGGTAGCTAAATAATATTTTTCTGTGGATTGCAAATGTGATTGGTTAGGACAGTCGTGCGGCCTTGTTGACCTAGTCAAGGGCACGTACGGGTGGGTCTAATGCAATCAGGATTATGACGGGTAGAACTTGTCTAACAGTTTGTGGCTTGTTGACCTAGTCAAGATCATGAACAGTTAGGGGCAAAAAACCACATCGGGAGTTTCAAAAGAACTGAAACTTGCAGATTTAGCATACCTTCTGGAGTGTGGTGACTAGAGTGGATTCCATCTAGGTTATCACACAATGACAGTTGGATCCCGATCCCACTGATGAGTTGGATTACTCTCGGGAGATTATTTCACTTAACGATCAATGCTATAAACCTAGTAGGTGTCTAGAAAGGTGTCAGCGGGGCTACGCCCCCAGGGAAAAGAGGTTCTTGAATTAAGGAACTTCGCGAAAGCGTTGGAAAACCTCCCTCGAAATATCGACACTAGCCTGGCTGAAAGGTTAAGCAAGTATTGTGACGTGAATTAAAACCCGGCTAGTTCTTCTTTTAAAAAGGTTTTAAGAAGAATTTGAGTAAACAGTGGGAGACATCCTGGTTAGATAAATTAATAAACCAATCTAATCTTGCAAGAGCATACGCTGAGTGTTTCTTTTCTCTCTCCAGGCAGCAACCTTTTCACGCCCTAATCAAGATAATAAAATGTATCGCTTGACCGATCCGAATTCTTATTCGGGACTGGGGAAAGTTGGTTCAGCTCTAACTTGTGACAACAGTCATGAGTATGAGAATGGGAAAGGGGATTGTATGGATTTCCAGGATACCCAGTCGAAGAAGAAGCATGGTTTTGCATCTACTTCAGGTGTTCTTGTAATTGAGAACTGTTTTACGGTCAGCCCTACCTCCTGGGTACTTGATACCGGATCAGGATCTCATATCTGTAATTTATTGCAGGGACTGAGAAAAAGTAGGAAAGTTGCACCGGGTGATATGTCGCTCAGAGTAGCGAACAGAGCACAAGTTAATGCGGCAACCGTCGGTGAATATCACCTAGTATTGCCAAATGGCAAGACTATGATTTTGAACGATTGCTACTATGTACCCTCCATGGTTTGCAACATCATATCAGTTTCTTTACTCGATAAAGATGGATATAACTTTGTTCTTGAAAAGAATATCATGAACATTTACCTTCATAAGGTACTGGTTGCAGAGGGTACACTGTGTAATGGTATCTACGTTCTAAATCAGAATACAGTTCTCAATATACAAAACACACGCAAGAGGAAGAATTCAGATACGAATGAATCCTACTTGTGGCATTGTAGACTTGGTCATATCGGAGAGAAAAGACTGAGTAAGTTGCATAAAGATGGACTCTTGAATGCGTTCGAGTTTTCATCTTATGGAACTTGTCAGTCTTGTCTCAAAGGGAAGATGACCAAATCTCCATTCACCGGACATGGAGAAAGAGCAACCGAGCTCTTGGGACTCGTACATAGTGATGTATGCGGTCCGATGTCTATACATGCAAGGGGTGGGTTCTCGTACTTCATCACATTCACTGACGATCTCTCTAGGTTCGGATATGTGTATCTGATGAAACACAAATCTGAAGCTTTTGAGAAATTCAAGGAATTCAGAAACGAAATAGAGAACCAGACAGGCAAAAGTATCAAGATCCTCCGGTATGACAGGGGAGGGGAGTACTTAAGCACGGAATTCCTGGATTACTTAAAAGAGAATGGTATTCTCTCTCAGCTTACTCCTCCTTATACACCACAGCACAACGGTGTTTTGGAGCGGAGGAATCGTACCCTACTGGATATGGTTCGCTCCATGATGAGTAATGCCGAGTTGCCTCTTTCATTTTGGGGACATGCGCTATTGACAGCAGCATACCTATTGAATGATGTTCCATCTAAATCAGTGCCTAAGACTCCGTTCGAGATATGGAATGGAAAGAGGCCATATCTTAAAAGATCTAAGATATGGGGTTGCCCGGCTTATGTTAAAACACATAAACCAGATAAACTAGAGGCACGGTCAGTTTTATGTAAGTTTGTGGGATATCCAAAGAATGGTTATGGATATCTATTCTACCACACCGAGGAACAGAAGGTGTTTGTTGCTCAGCATGCCGTTTTCTTGGAAACGGAGTTTCTTGCAAAAGAAATTAGTGGGAGCACGGTAGAATTGGAAGAAATTCAGCGACCACAAACTGAAACTGAAAATTTGACAGAACCTCAGGATTCAATAACCCCAGACGAACCTCAGCCACTCCGCAGATCTGGTAGGATTTCTCATCCGCCCGAGAGATACTACGGTTTTCTTATTGATGGGGATCGAGAGGATTGCATCTTGGAAGAAGATGACCCTACCAGTTTCAGGCAGGCCATTATCAGTAGGGACTCTGATAAGTGGCAGGAAGCAATGCAATCCGAAATGGAGTCCATGTACGCCAATAAAGTGTGGACCTTGGATATTGCTTCACCAGGGGTAAAACCCGTTGGATGCAAATGGATCTACAAAAGGAAACTTGGTGTAGATGGGCAGGTAGAAACCTATAAAGCTAGACTCGTTGCAAAAGGTTTTCGTCAAAGACCTGGTTTGGACTATGACGAGACTTTTTCTCCGGTGGCTATGCTCAAATCCATTCGGATCTTACTTGCCATTGCTGCCTTCCATGACTATGAAATCTGGCAGATGGATGTTAAGACGGCTTTTCTAAACGGTTGTTTGGAAGAGTGCGTTTACATGGATCAACCAGAAGGTTTCGTAGACAGTGGGAGCAGCGGAAGGGTGTGCAAGTTGCTTAAATCCATTTATGGATTAAAGCAGGCATCGCGGAGCTGGAACATCTGTTTTGATGAGGCAATCAAGGAATTTGATTTCATCAAGAACGAAGATGAACCCTGTGTATATAAGAAGATTGTAGGACGAACTGTCGTATTCCTAGTTTTGTACGTGGACGACATTCTTTTGATAGGAAATGATATTCCTATGCTACAATCGGTCAAGCTATTTTTGTCACAAAGGTTCTCCATGAAGGACCTGGGTGATGCCTCGTACATTCTGGGGATCAAGATCTATAGAGATAGATCCAAGAGACTATTGGGACTTTCGCAGTCCAGGTACATAGAGACCGTACTAAAGAGATTTAGTATGGAGGGTTCCAAGCGCGGTAGCATACCCGCATTGCACGGAATTACCCTCTCCAAGAAGATGTCTCCTAAGACTGACGAGGAGAGGGTTCGCATGAGCACTATACCCTACGCTTCGGCGGTAGGATCTATAATGTATGCGATGCTATGTACAAGACCAGATGTAGCTTATGCGTTAAGCGCGGTAAGCCGGTATCAGTCAGACCCAGGGGAGGACCACTGGACAGCAGTGAAGAACATTCTCAAGTACCTGAGAAGGACTAAAGAGATGTTCCTGGTTTACGGTAATGGAGACCTCAGGGTCGAGTCCTTTACCGATTCAAGCTTCCAGAGTGACAAAGATGACAGCAAGTCTGTCTCGGGTTTTGTGTTTACCCTCAACGGAGGAGCGGTATATTGGAGGAGTTCCAAGCAGGATACCATCGCAGACTCGACGATGGAGGCTGAATACATTGCTGCAAGCGATGCCGCAAAAGAGGCGGTCTGGATGAAGAAGTTCATTAGTGAACTTCAGGTGGTTCCGTCCATTGTTGACCCAATACCTTTGTATTGCGATAACAATGGGGCTATAGCTTTAGCGAAGGAACCAAGGTCCCATCAGAAATCCAGGCACATCTTAAGGCGGTATCACCTGATCAGGGAGATCATTGATCGACAGGAGATCGAGGTGCGGAGAGTAGACACAAAGGACAACACTGCGGACCCATTCACAAAGGCTTTACCCCAGACTCAGTTCGAGCGGCTGATCGAGATGATAGGTCTTCGATACGCCAGTACATGGCCTTAGTGTAAGTGGGAGATTGTTAGTGTATATGCCCTAGAGGCCATTACTGTATCATACTAGTATGTATATTACTTGATGGAAGCTTGGGATATTCACAGTTGTACAGACAATCTTGCTCAATATAGTAGTATGCTACTTGGTTTGTCTCTGCTTTAATGTGTACTTGAGTGTTTATTTATATCACCTATACGCATTAGTAGAGCCCTTTGGATCTTTGCTTGATTACCGGCGTTGTGATGGCGATCACACTCATGGGGGCTGGGTAATCTACAAGCACATCCTTATACACGTCCCTGGTCGTGGGAGTATCGAGATAGGGCATCGATGCTCCGGAGTAGACTAGCGTATGCGCTTCTCATCCCAGCTCGGGAGACGGTCTGTCCCACAGCCGTCGGTACGTCGTACTTGAGATAGTATGCGGGTGCTCGTTAGGTTACGAGTACACTGGACAGGACTCGTCGGGAACTGATGGTTGGTATTATACCTATCGTCAGTTATCAGTTCCCAGGTGACATGAGTACAGCTTAGTCCGCTGACTTGACACTGTCACTCCGCCTCGAGTGTGTTCCCACTGTTCTTTGATTACTACCCTACCACGGCTCTTCTGAATCATGCAAACAGGTAGTAGTTGGGAGCAGTCCCGAAGCACTTGGAGGCAGTGACGGTTAGACAGGATTCGTCTCTCCCGGTATTGGGGGTTGACATCGCGCTGTGTCTAGGAGAGCCATTACACAAGTAGTCCCTGGCCAGGGCAAGCGAGATATACTGGTAGGTTCCAGTGCTATCTCAGGGTGTTCTGGGCTTCACTCTGACACGACTTGTACCGCTATTAGGGGACTGACGTTTACCGCCCCCTAGGCCCGCCATGCGATGTATCAGACGAACAGACCGGACTGTACGGAGAATTTCACATTCAGACTCAGTAGGAGTTCAGATGGGTTTTACCTCGTCAGTCTTCTTATCGGCATCTACCTGGGGACCGTTACGCACAGCTAGTGCCGCTTGCGGTCTGTGGTTAAACCACTGCCAGCGTAGTGTCGAGTCTTTAGAGTCCCACACAGAGGGCTATTCGCCTCTGGGCAAAATAGGGTAGAGGTCGCATGGTTTTGCGACAGGGTTCGTTCTCATCCGTGCACTTGTGCACGTTTGGAGTCCGGACGGATATTACTGGCTGGCTCTGGTTTGAGTCAGATACTGGTATATGTTTTGGGGTTGCTTTTATCTCTCAGTATTCTTGTTCCTCGGAACGAGAATGCAGGTGTGTATGCACAGTTGCTTGAGGCGGAGGATGAGGTCTTTTCATTAGGGTTTCGGAACGGGTGCGTATGCACAGTTGACAGTCGTCTTTTTCCAAACCCTAATGGATTTATGAAATATCAATTAATAATAGTAATTAAATGAAATAATGTTATGGTTGATTTTGTTGACTTGTTGACCATGGTTGACTTGTTGACCATGGTTGAATGTTGACCATCATCATTGCTTTGCAAGGATACTCCTTGATTCTAGCTTACATTCATTTAAAGAAGTGATGATGGTGGTCATTCCAAATACAACCATCAACTATTTCATTTTGATTTATTATTATTAATTAGATAAATCATTTTCCTTTTGTTATGGTTGCAAGAGGAAAATAGCTCATTCTATCATATTGATTCTCTCTCCTCACTTCATCTTCTTCCTCCTCTTGTTCAAGGAGAGCAAATCTCATGTGTTGAGAATCATCTCCTTGAAGATATAACACCCCAAAGCACACTCTACTCACTCTAAGGTAGAAGGTCTAGCAAGCCGAATACCTTAGTTCTCTCAAGATCGAGAAAGGAGCCCAAGGATGAAGCCCTCAGGTGGATCTATCTTCGGCAAAGAGGAGACGAGGAGGGGAAGCCATTCAAGCTACTACAAAGAGCAAGAAAGAAGAAGAACAATAAGAAGAGAAGGAGTTCAAGTTGAGGTATAACCACTTTGCCGAGTAGTTAACTCTTCTTTGCAAGTATGCTAGTTTAGTTTAGCAAAGATCTGGCTTTTACGGTCCATGTTACAAAGTTTAGAAAATTTTTTGTTTTACCGTTTCCGCATCCCCGAAAGTACCGGGGGAGGTAACGTGGACCTAACAAAGACATCGCGGACATATTGATCAGCTACTCAGAGCTATACCCTTTTGATCTCCTTCTGGTTAGTTCCTTTGTATTTGTTTTGATTTAGTTACTGCAATTCTCATTACCTGTGCATTGATTACTGATTACCACGTAAAGCTAGAAGCCGAAGTGTGACTACGGAAGGATATTTCCTCGACCGTAGGAGCATGGCTGGCCTTGTCAACCCCTCGTATTCCGTATTTTGGGAAGCGGGGCGTGACACACATACAACAAGAATACACAACAAATGCATCATTAGAGAGCGATTCAAGATATTCAAGTTAAAACCAATATATGATACTCGATAATAATATGAAACTTTCATATTCTCATCGATACTCATATATGAAACTCAAAGCGCCATTTAGTCCCCGTCTATCGGTTAACATGCATTCGATGTTCGTCGTGACATAGAACTATACGAAGGTTGTTAAATAGCTGACGGTATTGCTCGGTACTAACAACCGTCGTGTAGTCTATATGACGAGAATATTCAATCGTATGATAACCGATAGATTTGTCCTGTGTGGACAAGTTAGGAATGTATAAAACAAACACCTTCATTCATTTATGTTTTCATATGTTTCGAGATATTTCGTCGGTACTTTTCCGATGGTTCTCCGTGTACAAAAATAGATTAGATGTTCATTTCAACGTTGTTTCACAGCTTTGAAATGATTATCTATTCTATTACAGTGTACACGGAGAACAACGGGGAGGTGCTGCCGAAATTTACTCGAAATGGTTGAAAGCACAAGCGAATGGGTGTCCGCTCTATACATTCTTAATGGGATAGAAGCTTTACCCCCGACAGCCGAAACACACACATACAACAAGAATACACAACAAACGCATCATTAGAGAGTGATTCAAGATGTTCAAGTTAAAACCAATATATGATACTCGATGATAATATGAAACTTTCATATTCTCATCTATACTCATATATGACACTCAAAGCGCCACTTAGTCCCCGTCTATTGGTTAACATACGTTCGATGTTCGTCGTGACATAGAACTATACGAAAGTTGTTAAATATCGGACGGTATAGCTCGATACTAACAACCGTCGTGTAATCTATGTGACGAGAAAATTCAATCGTATGATAACAGATAGATTTGTCCCGTGTGGACAAGTTAGGAATGTATAAAACAAACAACTTCATTCACTTGCGTTTTCATCTGTTTTGAGATATTTCGTTGGTACTTTTCCGCTGGTTCTCCATATACAAAGATAGATTAGATGTTCATTTCAACGTTGTTTCACAGCTTTGAAATGATTATCTATTATATTACAGTGTACTCGGAGAACTGCGAGGAGGTGCTGCCAAAATTTACTCGAAACGGTTGAAAGCACAAACGAATGGGTGTCTGCCCTATACATTCTTAATGGGATAGAAGCCTTACCTCCGACAGCCGAAACACACACATACAACAAGAATACACAACAAACGCATCATTAGAGAGTGATTCAAGATGTTCAAGTTAAAACCAATATATGATACTCGATGATAATATGAAACTTTCATATTCTCATCGATACTCATATATGAAACTCAAAGTGTCACGTAGTCTCCGTCTATCGGTTAACATACGTTCGATATTCGTCGTGACATAGAACCATACGAAGGTTGTTAAATATCGGACGGTATAGCTCGATACTAACAACTGTCGTGTAGTCTATGTGACGAGAAAATTCAATCGTATGATAACAGATAGATTTGTCCCGTGTGGATAAGTTAGGAATGTATAAAGCAAACACCTTCATTCACTTGCGTTTTCATCTGTTTCGAGATATTTCGTCGGTACTTTTCAGCTGGTTCTCTGTGTACAAAGACAGATTAGATGTTCATTTCAACGTTGTTTCACGGCTTTGAAATGATTATCTATTCTATTACAGTGTACTCGGAGAACAGCGGGGAGGTGCTGCCGAAATTTACTCGAAACGGTTGAAAGCACAAGCGAATGGGTGTCTGCTCTATACATTCTTAATGGGATAGAAGCCTTACTCCCGACAGCCGAAACACACACATACAACAATAATACACAACAAACGCATCATTAGAGAGTGATTCAAGATGTTCAAGTTAAAACCAATATATGATACTCGATAATAATATGAAACTTTCATATTCTCATCGATAATCATATATGAAACTCAAAGCGCCACTTAGTCCCCGTCTATCGGTTAACATACATTCGATATTCGTCGTGACATAGAACTATACGATAGTTGTTAAATATCGGACGGTATAGCTCGATACTAACAACCATCGTGTAGTCTATGTGACGAGAAGATTCAATCGTATGATAACCGATAGATTTGTCCCATGTGGACAAGTTAGGAATGTATAAAGCAAACGCATTCATTCACTTGTGTTTTCATCTGTTTCGAGATATTTCGTCGGTATTTTTCCGATGGTTCTCCATGTACAAAGATATATTAGATGTTCATTTCAACGTTGTTTCACAGTTTTGAATTGATTATCTATTCTATTACAGTGTACTCGGAGAACAGCGGGGAGGTGCTGCCGAAATTTACTTGAAACGGTTGAAAGCACAAGCAAATGGGTGTCCGCTCTATACATTCTTAATGGGATAGAAGCCTTACCCCCGACATCCGAAACACACACATACAACAAGAATACACAACAAACGCATCATTAAAGAGTGATTCAAGATGTTCAAGTTAAAACCAATATATGATACTCGATGATAATATAAAACTTTCATATTCTCATACATGAGTATCCTCAAATCTAATTTTGATTATCGATAATTTATTTTTTTCAATGACAAACGCACACACAAATCATATACACGGATTTTCTCCTTTATCAGTAACCATCCCGTTCTTAGATTTCTCAATATAGTCATCATAACCTACAATTTATATGTTATACAGTCTAACATGGCCCATGAGTACGTCAGAGTTAAGGACTGGATGTATGTGGATTGGCAACAACGTATGCAACCTAAGTTTGTCGCAGGTGTTGCTGCTTTTATTGAATTTGCACGCGCACATAATAAGATCGTGATAGAGAAGATTTTCTACCCGTTCGATAGATGTGGGAATAAGTACTGGCAGAATGTAGAATTGGCAGAGCTTCATATCGTAAAAAATGGTTTTACTAGACTTTATACAACTTGTCTATATCACGGGGAAGGAGAAGAACGCGGTAATGCGGCAGAAGAAGAAGGAGAAGACGATAATGCGGCAGGAGAAGAAGGAGAAGACGGTAATGCGGCAGAAGAAGAAGACGGTAATTTCTTTCCATCAGAAGAAACGGAGGATATGGTAGAAGCTGACCTTGGTGAATCTATTCGTACCGAAGATGACATTCCTTCCGGTCAAGGATCGCGTGCGGATAAATATGAAAATTTCATGAATGATGCTAGAAAACCAATTTATGAAAATGCAAAGTATTCCACCCTCTCATGGTTCGTCCAACTTTTCCAGATTAAGTGCCTAAATGGATGGAGCAATAAGTCATTCACAATACTTCTTTCGTTCTTGAAAGATTCTATGCCCCCGGGAAATAACATGCCCGACAGCTGGTACGGAGCCCAGAAGATGATGTCTGATTTGGGTCTGAAGTGTGAGAAGATTCAAGCATGTCCTAAATATTGCGTGTTGTACCGGAAAGAGAATTCAGATTTGAAAGAGTGTCCAGCATGCGGAGAGGCCAGGTATAAGCCGAAAGATTCTGATAAGAAGCCCGATATACCTGTCAAGATAGCACGGTACTTTCCCATAACACAGAGGCTGCAGAGGCTATTCAGGTGCAAGAAAACAGCCGAGGCAATGATTTGGCATCACCGTGCTCCTCCAAGTGAAGATGGAAAAATGAGCCATCCAGGAAATTCACCGGCATGGAAGGATTTCGATAGGAGGCACGCAATATTCAGTAGCGATCCTCGCAATGTCAGGCTCGGACTGGCTAGTGATGGCTTCTGCCCATTCAACTATATGGTTAGAAGCCACAGCACATGGCCCGTTGTAATGATAATTTATAATTTGTCGCCTTGGTTGGCTATGGACCAATCATACTTTATGATGCCTCTTCTTATCGACAGACCAAACTCACCGGGAAACAATATCGACGTCTATCTCCGACCTCTGATCGAGGAGTTAAAATCTTTGTTCATTGATGGTGTAGAGACTTACGATGCAAACACAAATACAACCTTCATACTGCGTGTGGCTTTAATGTGGATAATTAATGACTTTCCTGCATATGGAATGCTATCAGGTTGGTCCGTACATGGTCACAAAGCATGTCCTCATTGCCATCAACACACAACATCGAAATTCTTGAATTTTAGCAGGAAAGTTTGTTATTGCGGCCATCGACGTTTTCTGCCTTTAGACCACCCCTACAGGTTAGACGTTGTTCACTTTGATGGTCATCAGGAGGTTCTTGGACCTCCAGCCCCATTGTCCGGAGAGGACATGACTGCTCAGTGGGATGGTTACATTAATGTGACCTTCGGGATGGATCCGACAAAACATATCAAACCACCATTCTGGAACAAATTAAGTATTTTCTTCGAGCTTCCGTACTGGTCAACAAATTTAGTACGTCATTGTCTGGACGTCATGCATATAGAGAAGGGAGTACCCGAGCACATACTCAACTTGCTTCTTTGTAAAGACGGGAAATCGAAAGACAATCTCAATGCTCGGATGGATCTACAGGATTGGGAAATAAGAAGTGAATTGCATTCTAAACCGGTAGGGGGTAAACCAGGCAAGTTTGTACTTCCCAATACCGCTTATCATATGTCACAACCGGAGAAGAAAAGATTCCTGCAGGTGTTGCATGATTTGAAAGTTCCCACAGGTTTCTCAGGATCATTCAGCAAGAAGATAAAAATTGTGAAAGGCAAGATCGATGGGCTGAAAAGTCATGATCACCATGTTATCGTGGAGCACCTTCTCCCATTAGCCCTCAGGACTTCTCTCCCCGAATCGGTTGGTCTAGTAATCAACGACCTATGTTGTTTTTTCAGAGAGTTATGCGCTAAAACACTGGATGTTGTGACGCTGGATAAACTAGAAAATTCTACTGCGTTGATACTTTGAAAGTTTGAGCGTATTTTCACACCGTCATTCTTCGATATCATAATACACCTGACGGTTCATCTTGCAACTGAGGCTAAGTTAGCCGGACCAGTACAATATCGATAGATGTATCTCGTCGAGAGGTACGTGGAATTTTTCGTTTCGCGCAATTTTTAAAATTATTGTTGTCCTGTATGCCCGTATTTATTTATTCAACATATTTTCTTTAGGTATCTCTACACTCTTAAAAAGTATATACGCAATAGAAATAAACCAGAGGGTTCTATCATACAAGGTTATCTTCTAAATGAAGCAACCACATTTTGTTCCCGCTATCTGGACGAGAACATTGAGACAAGACTTAACCGGCCTCGAAGAACTCAAGACGGGTCATATGATAAAGCCGATTATAAGAGGGTAGACACTATGTTTATCAACAAAATATACCGGTTTATCTTTGCTTAATTACGCATGTCTTGAAAAAATTAGATAGTAAGTTTTTTTGGATTAATTGTTATATTTGTGTTTGTGTGTGTATGAAATGATATAATATTAATGTCATAATTTATTGTCGAGAACGGAATTCATTTTAACGAGGTACGTGAGGGGCATCCTGATTGGAATGATGAACGATTGGAAAAATATCATCAGGATAATTTTTGCGATTGGATTGCAGATAATGTAAGTTATTCGAATAACATGTTATTGCTATCAGTTTTAATCTAAACTTATATCGTTATGTATTTGTCGTAAAATTTATTTTGTTAGATCCACGATCCGAACTTGTCTGTATCATTAGAGAGTGATTCAAGATGTTTAGCTCAATTTCCTAGTATGAAGGTTGCATATTATAAAGGATTCGGTGTCCTTGGATACAAATTCGAAGTTAAGAACATAGAAACATCTAGAACCACTCAGAATAGTGGGATTGCGACGGTAGGATCGGATGGTGTAATTTATTATGGATACTTAAATTGTATACTCGGTATCCAATATCCCGGATGATCATAACCCTTTTATATATTTCAGTGTACTTGGTACGATATGCGAACCGATACGGATAAGTGGAGAAGCAATCTCGGGACTTCGAAAGATGAATATGGATTGACCAGTGTGAACACACTTCGATTTTACGGTCAGGAAGATCCGTTTATCTTTCCGAACCAAGCGTTCTAAGTATACTACTCACAGTGTTTGAAGCATCCGGGATGGAGTATCGTATGCCGTTGGAAACCCAGGGATGTCTACGATATCCCAGAATTCGAGGACAGCGATGAGGATGAAGAAGAGAGAAGACTTAGAGTACTCCAACCGTCTATTTCGAAAAACGGGTTATCTTCAGCTAATCATGAAGTTACGTGAGTTAGAAATGATATCGATGATGAAATCCAAGTAAATATGTCTTATGCGCCCACGAAACGAAAAAGATTATCAGTAATGTTATATTATTACTTCACATTTTACGATATATACATATATAGTCAATGCTTGTAATGATTGTCTAATGCGTCCACGAACCGTTTTATCTAGATTTGATGACGGGAGCAGCGAGGGGCGGCAGGAGCTCCAGCCGCGGCACCGGCAGAGGCAGAGCGGTTCTGCCGCCCGGAGAGCTGCGTAGGGAGCTTCAGAGGGCCGGTCTTGCACCCCGATCGGAGACCTCTTCGGATGCATCCTTCCATGTGGACTTTGCCACACCTCCAGGTATATTGTTCGCATATTCATTTTGAATGTAATATTATAGATATACATACATGTTCATGTCAAAATTGCTTACATTGTTGATACTTGATTGTCTAACTGTTGGTGATACGTCCACATCAGGGACAGAGGCCACTCTCGTACCTCCAGGTATGTTTATATATCATATAGTGCATGTAAATTGATTTATAATGCTATATCATAAATATACATACATTCTTTTGCTCTTACGTACTTACATCTCGGGCTGTAGGTGATGCCTTCACATCTCCAGCAGAGCCCACCACCGCACCTGCGGGTATGTTTATATATCCTATAGTGTATACATGTTGATTTAGAATGTTATATTATTGATATACGCATTCTTTTTGCAATTACTTATATAGCTGATACTTGATTGTCTAATTATAGGTGGTGCGTCCTCGTCTGGTGTGGGGGCCACTCCCGTCACTTCCATGCCCTCCGCTCAGTCTGCAGGTTTGTATGAATAAATATAAAATATTTATTCATTTTACATATCCTTTAAGAATAAACATGAACTTCATGTAATTTTATCGATGTTTATTTTCTAGTTGGAGATGCGTCCACGTCCGGATCACCGGCTGTTCTTCACCGGAGGAACTATCGTCCCGCTCGTGCTGCTGCCCGGGCTTGTGCTTCAGTCGCCGGAGGTATATATCACACTTCAATTTTCGTTAAACCTTGATTTCTTAATACCACTTTGTCTTAATATTGATTGTCTTGATATTTCTTGTAGACGCAGGGCCTCCCAATCCCGAAAGGGGGACTCGAGGCCCGAATCAGTCCCACAGGCCGAGGCCGGACAGAGCTAAGGGGAAGCAGCATTCTCCCTCTTTTTTACCCTTGATTATCGCTATACCGGCGATTCGGCCGGTATATGGGGGATGAGAGCCGCCTCGTGAAGAACTATCCACTTCACGTTGAATGGGACGACCAGCACCGGTGCTCATTCACCCTCTTCTGGGATCAGGCTCGGGTATTAATATATATTTTCATTTGATTTATCCAATATATTTATTATTAACACTTGCAATTTAATAACATTGTTGTTTTGTATTTTCAGTTGGATTACGATTTTCAGCCTGTACCCGACCCTGATCACCCTGGGAGGGTGCTCGATCTTCATGCTCTGTACAATAGCCTGATGAAGAACATGCAGACGAAAGTCCGATACAATAGGAATGAGCTGAAGATCGACTGCTATTCCCTGTGGATGGTGACCCCCGAGGCAGAGAGAGCGGCCCTCCTACATACTCCGGCCTTTGCAAGAGTCGACGTAGATACATGGCCTCTATTGTGCCAATATTTCGACTCTCAGCGCAAAAAGGTATGTATTTTAAATGTAATTCATTGTTTAGTATATAATTTATTTTTTTGTATTGCTTAATTAGAAAACTAAATCTGAATGTGTTGTGCAGAAACAGGTCGATCAAAATAAAGAGAATAGGAAGTCGGCGAAGAGGGGTCGCCCCACTTATACAGGTGGCTCGAGAAATATTACTCGTGCCATGGAGTTATCGGTAACTTACAATAGACCGGCCTTTGTGATATAATGTAATATTAAGAGTTATTTTCTAATATATGTAAATTTTTGGCGAATTGCAGATAGGTCAGACCCTGGCACAGGGTGGTACACCGAGCGTGCTGTCCGCATATCTTGCCGTCCATGGCACCTCGACAGATCCCGCCACGGGCGAGCTTCGATACCCCGACACCGCTACCCAAGAGTATTGCGTAAGTGTTAATATTTATTCAACCCCTATTTGAAATTTTTGTTTTGAAAGGTTCAAATTTAAATGATATACTTATATTTTACTGGTTAATGTGGGTATAGGAGCGGGTGGTTGAGCAGGCGGAGGCATCGGGGATCGATTTTACTGGACAGAACGATCCGAAGCTGCTGACCCCAGTCCTAGACGCCGCACACGGAGGGCACCACGGAGGTTGGGAGAGAGGCCGGAGACTGGGTCCTAGCAGGGCCCATATGAGGTTGGACTCCACTCCGGCGGTTACTTCCTCTATCTCCCGTGAGCGACGTTTCGAGCAAGAACTGGACACCTTGAAGGCCACCGTTCAGGAGTTGAAGGAGATGTTGGTATGTATACTACTTAATAGTAAAATATTATGTCATATTATAGATAGCAACTTATCCAATATTAGTATGTAATCTGAGCTTATTTTGTTGTAGACTTAGTTTTTATTAATCATACATATATAGAACTGTCTAATTAAAAACTAGATATCCAAACGAGGCCTAAGTTCCTAAGTATACATAGATTGGGGTTTCGCAATAACCTGATAATGATACGAATTCGACTAATACACAGTTCTTACTCGTTTATTACACACAAAATTGAACAGACGCGACAGGGTACATCAGCTGAGCCTCCACATGCATCTCCTTCGGCTGCGGCTCCGTAAGCCATTACCTCGGCTGTGGTTGCTTAGACAACTCCTATAGCTCCACTACCCGCTCAGACTCCCGCAGCTGCGGCTCCGCAAGCCACTACCTCGGCGGCGGTTGTGCAGACCACTCCTACAGCTCCACAGCCTGCTCAGACTCCCGCACACTCCGCATTGCTCGAGATATTGACTCAGGGTATATCCGAGGAGCAGGCGCGCCAGATTACGGCGTTTATCAAAGGTGGAACTGAACCGAGCTAGGGTAGCTTTTTGATTCTTATATTTTAAACATGTATTTACTTATATGATACATATTGTATATATTTTGAACGATATTGATATTGGTTGTGTTTGCGTGTTTATATTGATTTAGATTGATATCCTATTATGCTTGTTGATTTCTTTTATATATAATACGTGAGATGTGATTATGAATACTGTGGTATATATTCTGCGTGTTGATTAATTTTATATATGATGTATATATTATTGTGCACAGGGCGAGAAAAAAACAGGCAGCCTTTTTTTGAAAAAAAAACCCTGATAATATGTCCCTACGGATTAAACCGTAGGGCCAAACATTGCACCTACGGATTAATCCGTAGGGTCCTAGTTTACCCCTACACATTTATCCGTAGGGACAAAATATCAGGATACCTGACATTTTGCCCCTATAATCTCAGTAAGAGAGGTTATACATGTACCTACGGATTGGACCGTTGGGGCATAAAAATGCCCCTACACAGGTATCCGTAGGGGCAAAATATCAGTTTTCCTGATATTTTGCCCCTACATGTCTGGACCTACGCATGTATCCGTAGGGGCAGAAATTTGGCCCTACGGATAACTCCGTAGGGACATATTTTATTTTAAAAACCGATAAATTAAATAACTTTTTTGTCCCTACAGTTTAATCCGTAGGGACATATATTAAGCCGTAGGGGCAAGTATTAAGCCGTAGGGGTATGTTCAAGACTAAGACTTGCACCTACGGCGTTTGCACCTACAGGGTAATTTCATGTCCCTACGGCTATAGCCGTAGAGGCAGTGGTTTGCTCCTACGGATTTATCCATAGAGGCAACCCCTATTTATAGTAGTGTATATGAGACAGTCAGATTTCTAAAGCAGGAAAATAACAAAACATGGAAAGAATAGAGCAGTGGAATCCAAATCCATGTGTAAGCTTTGATATGAATACTCCAAAATAGTATTTATGTATAACATATATATAGGTTGATATCAATAATCAAAAACAGTAGTGAACTACAAACCAAACCGTTATTTGTTGGATCCAATTCCAAGCCGTGTTGCAAACAAAGCATACAGCTTCTCTACAAATATACCATCCGTTCCATTATTAAATTTTAGCACTCTCCTATCTCCATCACATATTTTATACACATATATGATCAAAACTTCATGTGCATTTGAAAAGGTCAGCAACAACCGATCTGCTTCTGCTTCCCGCCTATATAAACCTCATCAAATACTTGCATTCAAAAACAAACAATCTTAGCATCCAAAGCTAGCAACATCGTACGTATGATGGCGATGACTCGTAGGATAGTGAAGAAACATGTACGTATTGCAAAAAGAATAGAAATGTTCCTTATATCTACTCCAAACTAAAACCCAAGCAATTAATTCTCTACATTTGGACCTAGGCCAACGTGAACCAAACCCGACCCGCAAATTCCTCATGTCAAACCTCTTTTAATTACCAAGACTATTTAGCCCAATACAAAGTGGTGTTCATAAGTGCGGGTTTGGGTTTTTGAAAAACCCAGATGGTTTCCTGTTTTTGAGCTATAAGTAAGGAGAATTTCATCGTGCTTGTGCCGTCTGCCGTCTGCCGTCTGCAACCTCACAGCCGCCGCATCGTCACGCTTGACCTCTCTTCCAACCTCACTGGCCCCATCCTCTCCCTCTCCATCTCCTTCCTCCTCAACCTCTTCAGCAAGCTCTGATCTCTCCTCCGACTCGATCCTCTCGCCCCAGCGTTTCTCGCCAGATCTGCTGGCCAAGATTAGCGGCGTGTTCGGAGACGAGATCGGTGCCGTCAAGTACCAGCACCCTAACGAGGATCTCGGCAACCCAATGGAGAAGCTCGATCGCGTTGCCGACGAGTCCGTGAGGCCGCTGACAACAACCATCCTGTGATCGACAAGGGACAGTGCTATATCGACGCCGGGATCCGGATCCAGATCAAAAGGAAGAACAACATAAAAAAAACAAAAATTAAAGGCTGTTGTAATTGAGGTTAAATTTGTTCATACACAAGTTTTGGTGTGGATTCATCAAATAAAAGTTTGGCAATATCGTCACCCCTTAAGAAAACTTTTAGAGCTTTTCTTTAACTCCCAGCTAATTTAGGGTTTGCCTTTCCGTACAATATTAGCACGATACCTATGCCTCCATGTCCGTAAAGCAATATCTATCCACGCCACGGCTACCTCAAAAGTACTAATTAAGCTGAAACTAACCATTTTAGATCTCGAGTTAATCTTTTTTTTAAGAAAAATAAATGACTTCATCGCTTTTCCCCCCGGTTCTTTTATTTCTTCATGAAAGCGATTACATTTACAAGTCAAGAAGCGAAGTAGGAAGCAAAGGTTATAATAACCGGCACTTCTTTTTCCCCTTGTTCTTCTTTGTTGAAAAAAAATAAACTTGTATGGGAGGAGAAAAGGAAACCCTACCTATTGGGAAAGGGAAATATATCAATTATTTAATAAAAATATATTGATAAAATTTATAGATTTTATTGGATTGTTGTGTATGGATTTATAAAAATACTTTAGAATTTTATATATTCGTTGGGGAAAAAAACACACACACTCGTGCGCATATATATATATGTTTGAGAATAATGGAGGAAAGAGGTCATAGGAGGGGATTTCCTCCTATGGCGTCGAAAAAATACAACCTCCACAGTTTTTTCTGACGATCGGCATCCATCATCATCATCGTTATCATTTAAGATATGCATACATCAAATTTCATGTGATTCCATCATTTTTTCACCGTTGAATTAGCAATGTAAAAAGTCATATTTTCGATAAACCATTAATTTTACACTAACTAAATCAACGGTAAAAAATGGTATAATCACATCAAATTTGGTGTATCCACATCTTAAATGATAAAGATGGAAGTAATGTATGCCGATCGTCGAAAAAAATTATGGATGTTGTATTTTTCCGACGCCATAAAAGGATATTCCCTCCTATGACATCTTTTCTCCATTAACACCCTCCTCTCTTTCTCTCTCTCTGTGTGTGAAGAATAATGGAGGAAAGAGGCTATAGGTGGGAATTTCCTTCTATGGCTTCGAAAAAACACACCCTCCATTGTATCTTCCGACGATCGGAATGCACCATCTTCATCGTTATCATCTAAGATGTGAGTACACCAAATTTCATGTGATTTTACAACTTTTTCACCGTTGATTTAACAATGTAAAAAGTTCTATTGTCGGTAAACCGTTAATTTGAACCCACTAATTTAACGGTGAAAAGATTATAGAATCACATGAAATTTGGTGTACTAATATCTTAGAAGATAACGATGAAAATGATGCATTCCGATCGTTGAAAAACACGATGGAGGATATGTTTTTTCGACGGCATAGAAGGAAATCCCCTCCTATGACATCTTTCCTCCATTATTCTCTTATATATATATATATCAAAGAGAATAATGGAGGAAAGATGCCATAGGAGGGGATTTCCTTCTATGGCGTCGAAAAAATACTATCTCTACTATTTTTTCCGACGATCGGCATCCATCATCATCATCGTTATCATTTAAGATGTGCATACACCAAATTTCATGTGATTCCACCACTTTTCATCGTTGAATTAGCAATGTAAAAAGTTCTATTGTCGGTAATCCATTAATTTTGCACCAACTAAATCAACGGTGAAAAAATTGTATAATCATATGAAATTTGGTGTATCCATATCTTAGATGATAAAGATGGAGGTGATGTATGCCGATTGTCGAAAAAATTCATGAAGGATGCATTTTTCCGACGCCATAGGTGGAAATTCCCTCTCATGGCATCTTTCCTCCGTTAAACTTTATATATAAAATGATAGTTATATATAACAAACCAAAGTAGCAGTAGACCATTCAATAGGAAGATTAAGTGGACTGATAGATTTTCCGGGGGGAATTACTATACACCGTGTTTATGGGGAACATGCCCAATATAGCTCCGCCCATGGTCACCGTTGTTAGAGCTACCAAAGGCACAACCAGTGCCGCCATTGTCATCATCAACAAGACTGCCAAAACATGTGCGGGGCACATAGCTCAGCAGTTGGCAATAGGAGTTTGTAGAGGGAGATCTGGGATCGAACCAGTATCTCACATTTAGTGCTTCGAAGAGGGACACACGGGTCCGGTGATCTTTGTTGCGGTCAAAAAATAAACATGCACGGTCATCTGCCTATCGTTACTGTTCAATTTTCACCGATGTTAAAATTGCAGCTGGTGTGGCTCATAAAGTTATTGTTGCTATCCTCGACGACAACATTTGCTTTTTCTGTTTCTCGCATCACACCAATTTATAGGAATGTAACCGTGAGCATATGTGCTTGCACATCACACTAGTGTATCGATGCTGCAAAAATATGCCCCAAATTTTGATACTGGTGTGATACTCGCAAAAACAAAAATTTAAGAATGTATTTTGCAAAATCTCCTATATAAGTCAAATAAATAATATATCAGAATACTTTCCTGCAAAACCGGGAGGAGGGGCGGGGAGGGGGGGGGCAAAAAATAATACACCAAAAAAAGTCGATGAGGGAAGCAATGCGATCCGGATGTTGCATTGACTCCTGATGGAGGGTCGAATTTCCTTCAGATGTTGCTTCCCGTTGATCTGCGGATGGCAAGCGATGTGTGGTTGAGATTGGATCTGGAGGCTGTCGCTCCTGAAGCGTGTGGATCTCAATGGGTTAAGGTTGAGGTTGCCGAGTTACCTGCAAGGAAGTCTCGGGATGGTTGTACCACCGAGAACCCTCCGACGATCAAGTTAGTCTAGAGATCCGAGCAAAGTAACGGCGTAGTGGACCAGAATCGGCTTACCTTGACCGTCTGAAAAAGGGGTTTAAGTAGTAGTGGCAGCAGGTGCAGTAGGCGCGAGAATCACGCCGGCCGTTACGCTCCCGACGTCACGCCCGCGTGAAAAGCGGGACCTCCCATTAATGATGAGACAGGCTCGTTAATGGGGGATCGTGGTGGCGTGGAACGTGAGATGTGGCCGGTGGAGATCTCGCGCATGGCGAGATTCGCGGGATGGCGGTTACGCCTGCAAGCGGTGCTATTGGTCGGTCGATGAGACCGAGGAAGATAACCTCGGCAGGAGAGCTCGCGGACGAGCGGGAGAGCCGAGATATCTAGTTTTTGCGGTAGCTCGGGAACGAGCTGTGAGGCCGAGGAGACCCATCGTTCTGGGGCTCGAAGGTGAGCTATCGTCTGCTCGGTAGGACAAGCATAGGGGTGGTTTGGTCGGCTGTCTTGCATGCTCTGGGACACGTCATCTGCCACGTGTCATGATTTAGGAGATCGGCGATATCGAGCATCATCACCTCCTGTTTGCGACTTTCGACGGTCAAGATCAGTGGAAAACATGCAGGCCTAGAGTTTGATGGGGTCGGAAAGGGGATTCGACGGCTCTGGCTTGGCAAGCACGTGCATGCCAAGCAAAGAGTCCTAATCTTCTTTTCAGGGGATTAAGAGGAGAAAATCTACTATGGAAGGGCTTGCATGGTGTAAATCCCTGCATGGCCCTTGGATGAGCTTTCTCCACATGCAAGGGGAGCTCATCCAAAGGCTCTAAAGGGGCTTACACCATGCAAGGCCTTCTATATCTTTCGATTAAGAGACACTCCAATGCTACGAGTTAGAAAAAGTAAGGCAACCAATGAGTGGGTGCCACGTGTCAAATATGTTTTGACTTCTCCTGGGCCTGCATTCTTTCCGTTGTCTAATCGAGAAATCTCTCAGCTTTATGTCTGTTGACTTGACATCCTAGCATGCAAAAAGGAAAGTGCAAGTGTGCAACTACTTCGAATGTGCATTTTTCAAAAATTTCTCAAACAAAGCTTTGCTTTAGCTTATTCTTTCGGATGGGGCCCATCCAAGTCCATCAGGCATGGCCGGTTCTCCTCTGTACCTACTTGTTTTCGACCTGTTAAAACGAAAACTTTATCTTAGAAAATTAAACTTTATACATTATTTTGTAGTATATGGTTGATTTCTGTATGCCAATGATAAAAGCCGATAAGATTTCTAGTCATGTGTAGCTAAATTACAAAGCATCATAACAAGAACCGATAAAAAAAAATAGCCTACTTCAACCGTAGAAGAAGATAAAGCGAATAAAAGTAGCATATTAATATATTTTTGAAATGTAGTTATAAAAAAGATATTACAAAAGACTTAGTAACGAGATATCATCAAACCCCCGGTATTACCTTCCCCTAAATGAAAATCCATATTGTCGTTGCTTTTTATACTTTTCAAACTTTTTTGGTCCTAAACTATCCTCCTCTTTCTATAAACACTTCAAAGGGACTTTTTATATTCAGTGGATGAATTAAGAACTCCCCCCACCCCTCTCCCTCTCTCTCAAAATTCTCAATTCTGTGAACAAAGTTGCTCGCTTTGATTCGTCTTCGTCTTCGATGTGAGCAGCAGCAGACTGCGGTGGGCCCCACGAGAGAGAAGAAGGCGAAGATAGGATGGGCGGCGGCGGCGGCGGCGATTCGAAGTGTTGGCCACCAGGGTTCAGGTTTCACCCAACCGACGAAGAGCTGGTGCTCTTTTACCTCAAGCGCAAGATCTCCCGTCGTCGATTCAAGCTTAAGATGATCGGCGACGTCGACGTTTACAAGTGGGAGCCTTGGGAATTGCCAGGTTTGATTCCCTTCGATTCCTTGTTTTTTTACAAAATTAATATTATTGGAATAATCTAGCATGCTATTATTGTTGATAACGTGGATAACATTTAGTCTCACGTAAGAAAAACTATATTAAAAGTCCATGCGTATACATTTGTGGGCTCATGTATCGTGGGTCCAAACCGAGTTTTATATGATATCGGAGCTCGGGTGTTTGTTCACGTTGCACATGAGATTTGAGCTCTCACACGTGAAACCCTCTTTGCCCACATGCATTTCTCGTGAAGGTGAGTGTTGAGAATGTGGTTAACATTTAGTCTCATATTTGAAAAACTATGGGATGCATATACATATGAGGTATAAGATGGGATAGACCTCTATAAGGCTTAAGCCTTTTGGATGGAGTCCCACTATATTGAAAACCCATGTGCATCCATGTGTCGGCCCACGTGTTGTGGACCCAAACCGAGTTTTACAATTATTACAAATATCATAAATATCCAGATGTTTAGTTAGTATGTTAGAAAAAAATAAGGATGTAGGCAAGCAGAGAAGTGGCCACAACTTGACGCTTTCACGGCAAATTGGTGGGTCCGTTCGATGCATGTGTTTGTGTGTGTGGGTGTGTTGTATGTGTCGGTTAGGCTCACAGGCCCTTTAAAAAAAACTTTTGGCTGATATATAGGTTTATTTCACATAAACCGCCTTATGCTCCACTCGAGATTAACTTTTTATTTTAATAAAATACGGATCCTCTAGATGCACGGAAGGTAAACCATACTCCTAGTAACGTTTAGTGGGCAATTTGCCATAATTTGTAGAATAAGATTTTAAGTTTGAGAATTTATTGAAGAAACCATAAGGTGGTTTTGGAAAACTCGAGTAAACCATAGGACGGTTTCGGAAACCATAAGGTGGAGAAGAAACCATATCTACAACGAACTGGAACATCGGGTGTGTGTGTGGTGGGGGGGGGGGTCCGTGATTGAGTTAGGGTTATTTTGAAAAACTTGAGTAAACCGGTTTCTGGGAAATAAGCCTAATATATATTGCATTTTTTTGTGATCGCAACTTTGTTGAAAAAATCCATGCATGTTTGAGCGCAGACAATTCTTATACCTACTCATGACTATTGTTATTGCTCCAATATGTAGAAAAATCACTACTGAGAAGCGGCGACAAGCAGTGGTACTACTTCAGCCCTAGAGACCGAAAGTACCCGAACGGTTCAAGATCGAATCGGGCTACCAAGCACGGCTATTGGAAGGCCACCGGCAAGGACCGTACCATTATGCAAAATTCCAAGGCCGTTGGCAACAAGAAAACCCTTGTTTACTACCACGGTCGGGCTCCAAAAGGGCAACGCACCGATTGGGTAATGCACGAGTACTCTTTAGATGAGCAAGTTCTTATGAGCGTCAGCAATGTGCAGGTACACAAGCAAAACAAATTCCAACTCTGAAACAAAATTGACGCTTATATGGTTTTTATTTTAAAAAATATCTTTGCAGGATTCGTTCGCGCTCTATAAACTTTTCAGGAAGAGCGGGCCTGGTCCCAAGAACGGAGAGCAGTATGGGGCACCGTTTAGAGAAGAAGTGTGGGATGAAGATGTCGAGGACGATAGTTTCAAGAACCAAAATAACATAAGAGACATAAAACAGGCGCATCTTATTACGGATCCGGACAGTAGAGAATTAGTTAACGAGGATAAGGGCGTGCTTCCAAATCACAATTTTGAGGAAACGTTGCTGCAAATGCCTAATGAAGTAGATGTGGTTCCACAGAAACCCTTGTCTGCTGCTGCTTACGTGCGACCGGTAGAATCGCAGGGCGAATTTACAACTGATGGAGAATTTCTGGAAATGAAAGACCTACATGAACTAGATTCCGTAGTTTTGAATACACATGATATGAGCTACAATGGCCATGTTCCTTTTACGGATGGTTTAGTTGACCTAGATGATTATTTCGATGCACAAATGTTCTTAACTGAAGCGATGGGACCTGGTCATGGAATAACTCAAAATTCTTACTGGGATGGTTTTTGTGATGATGATGATACACAAAGCTATGAGTATCATTTAACTACCGAGCTTTGGACACACGAGCAGGTTATGAATGAAATCGTTCATGTGGAGCCGAAGCAGGAAGTTATGGCGCCGTCGACTTCTTCAGGTGCTTAATCATCTTCGATTTCAATCCTTTATAGCTATAATGCTCATCTTAACATATATTCTATTGAATTGTGTAGGTATGGTGTATGCTAATCAGACAGATTTCGGCCAGATTGCACGAGGAGAGATCAACAATACCGCAAGTCCTGCAGAATCTTGGTTCAGTTCGACACTCTCGGTTTTCTTGGATTCGATACCTAGCGATCCTGCTCTTGCATCAGAGAATGCCTTGATCAGCCGGGCAATTGAGCGAGTTTCGAGCTTTAGGGCAACCCGGATTCAAGCTAATCCTAGGAGGCATGGTGGTTACCTTTTCATCTCATTTCTTGTTGGAGTTGGAGCAATCTTTTGGATTCTAAGCGTTGGTGCTTTAGTAAGGATCTTCAAGGGTTTCTGGGGCAGATTTGTATCGTCTTAGCGTGATAATATTTGTAATTTAATTTACAATTGTAGATTTATTTTGGGGGTAACAGGGAAAAATTATTTGCGAGCTTATGTAAATTTAAGTAGTTGTTCCTTTAAAGGGTCTCAGGATGTAGTTCTGGCCGCTTGAATGTGAGATCGTTTGATATGATCATCATGATTCTCATTTGATGTTGCAAGAATTTGTTGTTTTTCTTGACGAGCTTTTTTCAGTCCATGGATTCAAGGACGAGGAACAATTAAGATAAGATTTTAGACAAGGGTTTACAATACAATGCTCTCGGGTCTCAGAATTAGTGATTTCGATGTATTGCTGTACTTGTTTATGTGCATGTTTACACTATGTGCAACAAGAGATCCTTGATATTATAGTCCTAGAATTATGTGGGATGATTATAAGAATTTTGCATGTTGGCACTAACTTGCAAAGCAGGGTAAAGATATTTTTGAAGCAATTAATATATGTTTGAAAGAAGAAATCAAAGGAAATAAGCCACCCCTTGCCATTGGATTCAACTATTAAAACAATCAACAGCAGCAGGTTAATATTGCTCTGAGAATGAGCAGAAATCATATGATATTTGTTTCCTTGTGCAAAGTTATATTTGTTTCCTTACTAACAGTCAGAGCAAAACGTGTGATATCTTTATTTATAGGGCTAATTTGAGATTTTCCATTTTGTAAATATATAGATTTTTTTCTCTTGAATTTGGAGATTTTTCAAGAATTCCTATGTTCTGCCTTCTGCCCTTTACATTATTCTCAAGAGTTATATAATTAAATATTTAAGAATGAGAAACCATCATGTGGTTATTCCATTAGCTAAAAACCATCCTGAAACATACACAATAGAGGAAAAACGTCATGAGGAATGGATTTTCGCTGCATGACCATATTTTAAGGTACAAGGTGGTTTTTTCGCTAATAGTGCCAAATTCAAAATGGATTTTCACTACAATTTTCAAAATTGAGGATGTTTTTTTGTGAATATCCCAATTTTATTTTGTTAAAAACAAAAGATAGAAATGTCACTTAATAATATACCGAAGGATATGGTGACTTTTTCGCTAACAACATATACTTCGGAATGATTTTTCGCTAATGAAGAAAACTACATAACGGTTTTTCATGAAGAGGTCAAACCATATACGGTTCTTGGTAATTACCCCTAATTAGAAAGGACATATCTTTAATTGGAATCAAACTTTAACTCGGGATAAAAATAACAGTTTCAATTCCAAAACTTTAGGATTCAAAGAAAATAGAATCAAACTCTAGTTAAATACCCATCAAACAAAAACCAAGATCTACTTAATTAGCACACCTAGAAATATATATACTTGATAAAAGTCTACACATGCGCTGAAAGATAAAAAAAAACATATTCGAAAAGATTTTCAGTTAAAATAATATAGATTTTCATTAAAGATTTAATAAGATCTAAAAAGGTAAAAAATAGCAGAGATGATTATATGCACATACCAATATTGCCAATTTGATAAGGCTGCAATCTATCACCTATGAACAACATAATGCAACCTTCTAAAATTTCCTAAGACCTAATCTTATTTCGTAAATAAGTAGCTCGCAATTTATTTAATAACCCGCATGTTCAGAGAGACAGAGAGAGAGAAACAAATAGTATTTCCCTCTCTCATATAGAGCTTCTGTTGCAGCATTGCATGAAAGTAGTGCCATGGGTTCTTCGTGTTCTCATCCCCGACAGCCTCACAAAACATCGGTGAGATCTCATGCTCTCTTTCTGTCGCTAGTGCTTTCTTTCCTTCTTCAGTTTCAATGTATCATGCTCTCTTTCTGTCGCTAGTGCTTTCTTTCCTTCTTCAGTTTCAATGTATTTTTCTTTTCCGAAGCATCGAGGCATGCAATCAATATAATGAGGAGAATTTTCTAACTCCTTTCCATCTTTTAAATTACTATGAAAATTTTCGATGCCGTATACCTTCATATGATTATCTCGCCGTCATCTTCTTCTTCTTCCCCAAAAAACGAACTTTTTGATGATTGTAAAAATCATCTTTTGAGAAACACTATTATCCCAAAGGGTAAATTAGAAGGACGAACAATAGATTTGCCTCCTCTCTTCGCCATTATCACAATTGGAAGCTCAACTAGGATTTTCACCAAGTACAATAGTATGACAATTGAATTATAACTGAAAGAAAATACAATAAGAACTAAGGAAAACAAAGGATTCTTGATTAGAATTACTTTCTTGAGTATTCTCTTTACAATTTCTGTATTTATAGTTTTAATCTCCTTGCTGCAGCTCGATCGATCCAAGAGTTGGTTGGAACCGTTATTAACGAGTCGGGTAAAATCTTACAGCATCTATTTATTATCCGTCCTCATCCAACCGCTGCCACGCATCCCTAATTGATAGGATGTCTTCAACAATTAAGCAATTAAATCCAACTGAGCCCCTTTCATATTTGCACAAATATCACCAATTAACCCAATCTGCGTAGTTACAGCCTTTTAGGCTTAACAATTACCCTCCCCTCGACAACCTTGACTTTGTCTCAAGGTTGAATGTGGGAAATCTCTTGACCAAGTCCCAGTACCCCTCCCAAGTGGCATCCTGTTCTTCACACTGCTTCCATTTGAATAAAACCTGGGAAATTAAATTCCATTTTTTTTATATAATTCAGTGTCTAAGAGACCTTGCTGCATTCTAGTACTGATGTCCAGCAAATATTCATCATTCAACACCGTGTCTTTGATATCTTGTAACCAGTCACTTTGTACCACTGAAACTGCCCATGATTCCCCCTGATTGTCCACTGGAATTTCTTGTGAGTTTTGATAAGCTGGCCTTCTAGAGAGGCCATCAGCTATTACATTGTCTTTTCCAGGCTTGTATTCTACCTTGTAGTCAAAACCATCCAATTTGGCCAGACATTTATTTTGGATTTCTATGTGAATCTTATGTTCCAGCAGCCATTTTAAGCTTTGATGATCAGCTTTTATAACAAAATTTCTTCCCATTAAGTACTGGCTCCATTTTTTTGTAGCTAATATAAATTGCTAAAGAGCTCTCTCTCATAAGTTGATAACAAAATATTCCTTCCCTCCAAGGCTTGACTGATGTAGGCTATTGGTTTCCTTTCTTGCAACAGTACATCACCCACCCCTGAACCTGAAGCATCACATTCTAGAATAAATGGTAGATTAAAGTTAGGCATGACCAGGACAGGTGGATTGGTTAAGGCCAATTTCAGGCTGCGAAAAGCTTGTTGAGCCTCTGAACTCCATGTGAAGGCATTTTTCTTGAGTAACTCATTGAGTGGTCTAGCAATGCATCCATAGCCTTTGACAAATTTCCTGTAATACCTAGATAAGCCTAAAAACCCTCTGAAAGCCTTCAAGTTTTTTTTCGTTGAAGCCAATCCATCACTGCCAGGATTTTCCTTGGATCAACAGAAATTCCCCCAAAAGACACCACATGACCTAAATACTCGATTTCTGTCTGGCCAAATTTGCATTTTGATAGCTTGGCAATGAGATTGTTGTCTTGTAACACCCGTAATGTCTTCTTTACATGTTGCAAGCGTTTTGACCAAGTACTACCGAAGACTAATATATCATCAAAGAAAACAAGTATAAATTTCCTTAAGAAAGGCTTGAAAATTGAGTTCATTGATGACTGCAAGGTGGAGGGATCATTAGTTAATCCAAATGGTATTACCAGGAATTCATAATGACCTTGGTGTGTTCTGAAAGCTGTCTTGTGTATATCCTCTTCACCGACTCTGATATGATGATAGCCAAATCTTAAATCTAGCTTGGAATAGTATCTGGCCCCTCTCAATTCTTCCAGTAGCTCATCAATGAGAGATACGGGGAACTTGTCTTTGATTTTTTGTTGATTTAAACCCCTATAGCCAACACACATTCTCCAACTTCCATCGCTTTTCTTAAACATCACCACTAGAGCAGAGAAAAAGCTGTAGCTAGGCATGATAATGCCAGAATCTAACATCTCATCAACAATTCTTTCAATTTCATTTTCATGTGGAAACTCTGCCTGTAAGGCCTAATGCAAATAGCTTTAAAACCTTCTGCCAAGGGAATTTTATGGTCACAATCTCTTTTAGGAGGTAATGACTTTGGATCTTGGAATACCCTGTCGTACTTTGTCAGAATGTCTCAATTTTCCTGGCAACACACTATAGTCTTCAGCATGCTTTGCTTCCTCTGTCAACTGCTGCTGCAACATGAACCCCGAACAATGCTGATTTAGTTCCCTTCCCATTGCTTGACCATCCACCAACCTTATTTCTTCTGATGACATGCCCTGCCAAGTGACATCCTTACCTTGATAGCAAAATCTCATCTGAAGTTTCCTGAAATTCAGTGTGATATCATTTAGATTCCACATCCACTGAGCACCCAGGACCACTTGACTACCTTCCATGGGTAGCATTAGCAAATCTTCCTCTATCTCTATTCTCTGACATCTGATTTTAACTTGTGGACATAACCCTGACCCAGTTATTTTCTCTCCATTGCCAATCATGACATCAAAATTCTTGGAATTGGTCACTTCTAGCCCCAAACTCTTTGCCAGCTTATCATTAATAAAACTATGAGTTGATCCAGAGCCACCAAGATATTAGTAGGCTTGCCCTTAATATAACCCAGTATCCCGGTGGTGTGTGCAGCTTGCACACCACACATAGCCTGCAAAGATATAGGTGACTTGTTCTTCTCTATATCACTCAACTTCAAGTTTTCCTCTGGTGTAGACTCTTCAGAATCAGTATCAGGTAAAAATCCTTCTAATACAAACACTTGTTTTGGTTTATTCTTGCATCTATGTGCAGAATTCCATTCTTCATCACTGTAATAACAGTCTTAGTTTTCTCCTTAAAGCCACATCAGCTGCAGATATCTTCTTTGTGGGATTAGTTGTAGAGGTTGAATTTCCAGCCATATTGTCACTAATCTGCTCCTTATTCCTTTCAAATTTTTTATTGCCCCGTGATTTATTAGTATCAGAACCCCATTTCAGGGTTTTCTTTTTATTTTGAGCCTTTTCTTCAAAGAATTTAGCAAACACCACTGCATCCCTATATGAGTTTGGTCTTGCAGCCATAACCTCAAATTTTACCTCATCCTTCGAACTTCCCACAAATTTATCCAACACATAAGCAAGGGGTAATCTCTCTAGCAAACCTAAAATTTGCTCAAACTTGGCTTGGTACTCCCTCACTGTAGTAGTGTGCCCGAGTTTAGAGAAAGAATCAAACGGTTTTGCATATTCAACAGCCCCAAACCTCACCAATAATTCTTCTTGAAACACCTCCCACTTGTATTGGTCTACATTAACAGGTAGCCAATGAAACCATTGTAAGGCTTACCCCTTGAGATGGAAAGAACCGACTTTGCACCCACTCCACAGGATTTATTTCATAATAAACTTTTTTTTGATTAGCTTGTTTACACCAAGCTAGTGCATTCTCATCTCCAGAAAATATAGGAAAATCCAACCTAAGAGATTTTGGCTGGACAATCTTTTGATTATTGAAAAACGATCTATAAGCTGGGTTTTAAGAATTACCACCATCGCTTGAGGATCGATCTCCCTCCTCATGAATCATACAATTGTTGAATCCTTGCCCAAGGCATGAAATTGCCCCCATTTGGGGGCTCATTTCTTGGCCCCCTGAAGGAAGAACCCTCGAATCTTGGCGAAGATCGTCTCCATTTCTTGAAGACTTCATGTTCTTGAGCTCGGTTAGGATAGCATTTACTGAATTCTGCAATGGAAAAAGCAGTTGCCTGCCTTAATCTTTCTGTGCCGTCATCGTAGCCCTAAATTGGTCCAATTGTCCCAATTTATTCCCAAATTTGCTGAAATTGCTCCCAAATCTGAGCCCTAAATTGGTCAAATTGACCCAATTTATCCCCAAATTGCTGAAATCGATTCTCCCATTCCTGCTCCCGATCAATCAATTCACCCTCTAGGCCTTCAGCTCGAGGGAGATCGCCGGCTTGCTCTGATACCAACTGAGAAGGATGAACAATAGATTTGCCTCCTCTCTTGCCATTATCACGATTTGAAGCTCAACTAGGATTTTCACCAAGAACAATAGTATGACAATTGAATTATAACGGGAAGAAAATACAATAGGAACCAAGGAAAACAAAGGATTCTTGATTACAATTACTTTCTTGAGCTCTTTACAATTTCTCTGTTTATAGTTTTAATCTCCTCGCTGCAGCTCGATCAATCCAAGAGTTGGTTGGAACCAACCAGTCGGGTAAATCTTACAGCATATAATTACTATCTGCCCTCATCCAACACGCGTCCCTAATTGATTCAATGTCTTCAACAATTAGGCAATTAAATCCAACTGCCCCTTTCATATTTGCACAAATATCACCAATTAACCCAATTTGAGTAGTTACAGCCTTTTAGGCTTAACAGTAATCTAATTAACTATGTATGCAACCTAATTTCAAAATTTAGGTTTGATTCTCTAAGGATAATATCAGTTATTAGAGGTTTTATTGTATACTGATAAGAATTGCTAAGTATGGTTCTTGCTTTTAAGTATTGGGATATGATTTGGTTTAATAAATGAGAAACATTGTAAATTCATCGAATAATAGAATGATACCTATCCATCTAAGCAGTAACCTTCAAGGTTTTTTGTTTTATTTTGATCGACAGCAGGCTGCACGAACGACTGCAAATGGGATTTCATCCTCAAACCAAGGTTTGCGCTTATCGGGTTGATGTTTGATTACAGATTTACGATTGTCTAGTACATTGCACATCTAATACAAATTGTTGATGCACAGATAAGAGTAATTCAGGAAGGCTTAGCAGAGTTAATCCGCTTACAACTGAACTAGAAGACCTAAGTCTCAATAAAGTAACAAACCATGGGAATAAAAATGAGAGAACCAAAGAGAAAATCCCTACTGAAGCTTCTCAGATACCAGATGAAGAAGCAAAGAAAGGCGTTCATGTCCCTATCAGTATCGATGTTGAGGATGAGGATGAGTGTCCAATTTGCCTCGAAGGTAAGCTACTTGTGCCTTTTTTTTCCATTGCGTGCACAAGTATATGCAGCATAAACTTTAGTCGGGTATCTAAAAATTGAATATACACGGTAGTAAAAACGCACTTTGTTTATTGTGATTCGGTTTGTGGATAAGAAGGTTACTAAAAACCTGATTGAAACAAGATCGAAGGATGATGAATTAAACAATAATCATCGGAAAAGAACACCTTAAATCACTATTCCTATTAGAAGGAATTTCGAAGTGAACGTAGATATGTAACAGGTTAAAAACTATACAGATCAAATATTTCCTTTTGATTGCACCAATTTTCGTCACCTCACCACCAGGATTGTCAATATCTTATGTTCATTATTACTTTTAGTTCTTGGGTCAAAATTGTTCATCACTCAAGTCTTGATGATTATGTGATGACAGAGTATAGCGCAGAGAACCCTAAACTAGTTACCCACTGTAAGCATGAGTATCATTACGCTTGTATTCTCGAGTGGATGAATAGAAGCCTTGCTTGCCCCATGTGTAGTGAGGTATGCTCTCTCTACCCTTCTGTATATCTTTCTCGAGTTGCCCCTAGATTGATGTTATAGATGTTATATCGCAATTGACTCGTGGATTCTTTTGTTTTATCAGACAACGCTTTTGGATACTTGCATCATTCGCGGCACCTAAGAAGCCACAAGAGAAACTATTTTTCACTCGACAGCCTTGACGCCCCTTTGCAAGTGGAAATCACTCTCCACTTCAGTTTTTTGTTCTTTTTCTAGAAATTCAAATGATTTAAGTAATTTTCCCGCCTATAAATTTTTTATAAAAAATCTGTTTGTAGTATTTCATTCATCCTTTATCAGAGTGTTTAGTTTGCATAACTCCAGCCTTCCATGTCCCCTCATATTAAGGGTTTTGAAGCTTAAGATACATTTGCCATCTTATATATGCATTTTTTGCAGACATGTGTCTGATAACTAAATACTCAATGTGTATCTATCTAGTATTCGGAACCGCAAGGTCCAAAGCTATTTCTATCGCTTACTCACTTTTAGCAACAAATACACAATGAGTTATGCTAATTGAATATATAGTATCTCCTATTATTCGATTGAATGGATTATATACCCATTTCATATGGTATATGTGAACGATTACTCGTATAATTTTATTTTTCCTGTAACACTCCTTCATATCTTTAATGAAATATGATATTTGGCTAGGAACGTAGCAACCCTATCCCGTTTACTCAAAAAGAATTGACAATAGATGTGCAAAGTTATCGATTTGAGTTAGATAAGCTGTTGCTCCTATCTCATTCTCAATGAAACCAACAAATTCCATAACTAAACATGTTAAAAACGTTTTGATTAATATATATATCATCAATCGATGCATGTTGCAATACAACGGATAACAAACTTATTTAATTACCTATAGCTCAGCAATGAATCTGTTGTACGAGCAACGCCCTCGCTCGGTTCACCGCTGCCAAGCAAAGCACGATATGCTTGTCCAGATCCCGAACCCTTTTCATAAAACTCGTGTAATTCTTCCTCAAATGCCTCAGCACCTCCTCAATGGAATGCTTCTGCCCTTTTCCTCTCCCTCTCTCGAGCACCAGCCTCACAAGCACCTTATCGCTCTCCACATTCGCATGCAACCTCACCACCAACCTCTCGATCGTGTCCAGGTTGTTGTTCAGCACGTAAGTCTCCCTCGCCGCCGCATCCACCTTCGCGATGTGCTCCCTCAGCTTCCTTCTCCGCTTGCTCAGCAAGTCACCGCCGCCGCAGCACATCCCGGGCCCTGCCACGGCCAACATGACAATCGCGTGGGCCGCGATGACCACCCCGGTCACGGCCACGGCCGCCGTGGATGCGATCAAGCAGCAAGCGGAGCTCCGGGTCACAACTCTCAGAAATTTATGCCTTTTACGGGCGTCGTTCAGTCGAGAATCGAGCTGCGGCTTTAATTCTACGAAGCAGGATCGAATGCTGTTGAAGTCAGCAGCTTCGAATGGATTGCTCGTCTTGTCGAATTCTTGAAACGTGTCGAAGGCGTAATCGCATTGCGATGGGGAGAGCTGATCGTGAGCGAGGATCTCCAAGAGATCGCCGATTGGGGCGTAGATCGATTGGGCGAGATCGACGGCGCGGGAAAGAGAGAGGAAGAGATGGGACGTGTGCTCGCTGGACTCCAAGAAATCGGAGACGAGGCGAGTGAGGGGAGTGAATCGAGCTGAGGTTAGGGTTTCCTCAATCGAAGAGCGATTGGGATGGAGGATGGAATCGATGAGGCCTGGGGCTAGGGTTAGGGTTAGGGTTTGCTCGTCGCTGTGGTGGTGGATCTTGGACCAGATCGTGTTGAAGGAGTTGGTTTGGGTGTAGCGGTTGTACTCTCGCCGGAGGTCGATGGTGTGGTTTGGGGAGTCCGCCGCCGACGTCGAGGTCTGCACGCTGCTCGATCTCGAAAAGACGCGATCTTGATGCTGAGCTGCGATCGAAGTCGAGCTTGGCGTCGTTGAGTCGCCGTTGGAATTGAAGCAGAGCATTTGGGAGCTAAGCTTTGAAGCTCGATTTGGTGAATCGAAGAGAGACGAGCTTTAAATTTTATGGAGGAAAGAGAATAATATTGGATTTTTAACTTTTTGCCTTCTTGTTTTCAGGGGGTAGAGGGAGAACGGGGGGAGAGAGAGAGGGGGGGCGGGAGAGATGAGGAGCCACTTGAAGATGGGAAGAGAGTTGACTGCTGTTACTAACTTGGCTTGTGCTCGAAGAGTACAAGCTTCTGGAATAGTCCGCGAAGAAAATGGGTTCCGATTACCCATTTACCAGATCCACAAGAAGATCCGAATTCAACTTGTTGGGTATGTTCATTGGGTTGTTCGGAAGTTGGGCCCAACAATTAGGGCCTTTGTTTTGCTCCAAAACGTCAACTCATTAACCCAGATTAGCCCACTTGGTGTCTTGGTATCGCATTTCTCCCTCACTCCCGGCAGACTGCGACTCCCGGCAGACTGCGATGTGGATTCCTCAAAGTGGAAGCGGCTGCAATATAACGCTTTCATGGTGATTTTGTTGGTCCCTTAGATGCATGTGCATATTGTATGCTTTTATGTGTTGTATGCGTGGGTTAGGCTTACAGACCAGTTAAAAATTATATATATGATCAACATACTCAAAGCATGAACACAAAAGAGATTTTATGATTTCGATACATCTTCACTTGCAGCACCCTCACTTGCACCACCCGAATGGTGCAAATTCAATTTTCCACCAAAAGTGTAAAATTTCCCATAATGAATGCAATAACAACACCGAGCATTTATCCCTTTTTGGGGGTTGGAGCTATATGAATGGTTTTTCCCTTCTCCTTCTGCTTTATTATAGACTAGTTGGGGTCATTAACAATAAAATTGTAATTTTCTCTAACTATTTCAATAGAATCTTTTCTTTTTTTACTTTATCTTTTATGGAGCAACCTCTATCTTAGGGCTTGTTTGTTTGCATGAAAATAGAACTTGAAAGTTGTTTGGTTTACTTCATGATGATAAGATGAATCCTATGTGACACGGTTATTTTCGAGATTTTATTCCCCTCGTTTTGGATGGAAATTAACCACCGAACGGAAGGAAAAAGAAAAAGGATTGATTATTTAATACTTCTTTTTATTGCTTCCAAAATGTATAATATATTACTATTAAAAAAACTGCTTGTTGTTTTTGTTTTGCTTATAAAAGAAATACATGGAGTTGCTTCATTTTTTACTTTCTTCTTCAAAAAACATACAAACAAACATCAGAAATAAGATTTAGGTCTGCTTCCACGATAACTTTTATTGAAGCTGTTTCAATATCAGTTTCAGTTTTTCCGGACAACCAAACAAGCCCTTGTTATGAATAGGTTCATTTATAATCTTGTCTTTTAATTTATTAGCACACATTTACCTCAATATTATCATTTTAGCCATATTTATCTTTTGGACATATTATTTCATTATTGTTCAACATTCTAACCCATGAAGTAATCCTGACCTTATAACTACTTCATAGATTTTTCATTTCAACTTGGACGGTATCCTTGATAGCATAGGACTCCTGCTCCTGAAGCAGCAGTTTTTCGCTTCAATCACACATCTAGGTTCGTTCCTATGAACTACATTCTCATTGATCTCTCCAACACAATTAATTATTGCTAATTCAAAATTCTTACGCGCCTTTCCATTTTCTATTCCTTAAAATTATCCGGTCTTTCCATTTCCCATAATGAAATCAACGTTTCGAAAAGAATCAAATTCACATCAAATCAGTGTACATCTGTTTAAGGCTATGAAGATCAAGATAGATGACACCAATCAATAAAAAATTGCTGTGTAAAGCTGATTTTTTTTAATCAATATTAGCAAGTGCCCCGTGCTATGCACAAGCCCGGGGAGTTACCCCAAAATATGATATCGCATAAATGACTGAATTTTAACTATATTTTATTACAAGCAAATCTTCAAATCTAACATAAATCAAGTCCCTTTCAAAACAAGTTAGAAAATTTCTTCATTTTCTCTCAAAATAATCCCAAAAAAGTATCTGCCGCCTATTACATGCATTCAACGAATGATAAATTGCATTCGAAAATTCATGCAATCATCAATGGCTACATTTGAAATTTTAAAAGATTCTCTCCGCAATCTTCCTGCCATCATTACTGATTGCTCTCAACCTACATCCTTTTTCAGACGACGGTTATCTTCACTCGTCATGTACTCTTGTCTTTCTAATTTTCATATTTTATAATTCAACTCGCCGCTTTTAATATATATATATATATATATAACTTTTAGTAAATATTTCATAGTTTTATTAGTAGTCTATCTATAATGTACAGATTTTTATTTCTTATAACTATTCATATTCATATTTGCATCCGCCAATTACGACATGATACGAATATGATAACATCTACATCTGATTCGTATCCGAACGATGAGAACGTATAAAAAATAATAGTGAAGATGTTAATTGCAATGTTTTAAAAAACATCCTAGCCTCATATAATTTTTCATCCATGTACTGTTGGAGATAGTGCCCTCAGAGTCAATTATTGGATCACAGGCACGTGATTGTAATGATTGAGGGAGGACCTATACCGGTAGGACAGTCTTACTCAAGATGATAGTGTGCTATCTGGTTTATCTTTATCATCGTGTACTGCTTTAGGTGACCTTACAGGTCGCTATTGCACGTTGATAGAGCCCCTAGGATTCTTGCTTGACTGCCAGCAGTATGAGGACGATCATATACGTGGGAGCTGGGGTCTATAAGCACATCCTTAAAAGGTCCTTAGTCGTGGGAGTTTCGAGACAGGGCATCGATACTCCAGAGTAGACTAGTGTATACAGTCGAGACCCCGACGAGGGGCGGTGGCCGGTCTCACAAGAAACTGGTTTCAGTTGGTTCACCTAAGATGTATACAGGTGCTCATTAGGTTATGAGTACACCGGACAGGACTCGCCGGGAACATGCTAGTTGGTCTTATACCTGACGTCATATAGCAGTTCCCTGGTGACATGTGTACAGGTTGGTTCATCGACCTGAGATCGTCATTTGTCTCGTGTGAGTTCCACTGTACTTTGATTACTGCCCTACCACGCTCAAAGGATACATGCAAACAGGTTTTAGTTGGGTACAGTCCCGAGCCACATGGAGGCAGTGAGCGGATCTGCAGGGGTTCGTCTCTCTCGGTATTGGGGGTGAGGTCGCGCTGTGTCTAGAAGAGCCATTACACGAAGTCCTTGGCCAAGGCAGGAGATTTACTGGTAGGTATTCCAGTAGTATCTCAGGGTGTTCTGGGCTACACTCCGACAAGACTTGTACCGCTTTTGGGGGTCTGACTTTTACCAACCCCCTAGGCCCGGACCGGACTGTACGGAAATTGTCCCTGACAGGCTCAGTAGGGTGTCAGGATGAGTTCGCTCATCGACGTCCCTTTTGGTCAATACCTGGTAGCGCGTTACGTATAGGCTAATACCTCTGACGTGCTAGTGGTTAAATCCACAACCAAAGTATTGACGAGTCTTTAGAGTCCCCCACAGACCAGTTTCTCAAGTTTCGAGCGAAACGCTGTAGAGGCCGTATGGAGATATGGCAGGGTTCGATCAGATACGTGCGGTATTGCACGGATCGTGATCGGACGGATAATACTAGCGGGCTTTGGTTTAAGCCAGATCCTAGTATTGTACAGTGTAGATTTTGTCTCTTTGCATTTGTATTCAGTAGGAATACAAATGCGGGTATGTATATACTGTCGCGGGGTTTTCCTGTAATTTATTACGGGATCGGTTTTCTGAAGTTGCCAGTTTGCATTCCGTTCCGACCAGTTTTTCTTTGTTCCTTCACGGCCGGACTTTTGTGATGGGAGGGGCTAATTTGTATGTTTGCAAATTAGCAATTGTGGAGGGGGTTATTTGTATATGTGGCTTCATGATGGTTCTATGCATCATGAGATTCCTTTTGAATCACTTCTTTTGCATTTATTGTGATGAGAGTTGAATTGGATTGAGATTAGAAATTGGTGTGACTTTAATCCATTATTATCATACCTTTTTCCACTTGCTTTTATTCCATGATCTTTTTCCCTTCACCATTGAGATGGGGGCCGGCCACTTTGAGTGAGGGAGAGAGATTCATTTTGGAGTGGGATTTTTTATTGATTCTCACCTTGCTTTGCTTGCTTCAAAAATTCCATTGCTCAAAGTTCATTCTCCTCCACATCACCAAGGCAACTTCAACCCCAAATGAGACAAGCTTTCTACACTTCATCTACAACATCCTTGGGCACGTCGACTCGCCAACTTCATGCTCGAGTTGCCTCGGTCCAGAGGTGGGAGCCCGTAAAAGAACCCGGCGATGTGGTGCCCGTTCCGACGAGAAGCTGAAGACCGGAGATTCCGCGAGGAGATCGGAGTGGAGGCCGAAGACCGAAGGACGCGGATCGCTCAGTATAGCTTCCTTCCCATTTTCTAGTTTGCTAGAGTTAGGTTAATGGCCCGATCCGGGTTTTTAGTGCGCGATGGTGCCGGTTTCTAGTTTGAAAAGTTTTTGTTTCCGCATTCCGGCGTCGGATTGACGGCTGGGGCGCCGCCGTGCACTTACACTGGTATCAGAGCCACGCCATTAACCTAGTCTAGTTTGCTCTAACGTGTTTACAAGTTCGATCGAACGGATTTTCCGAAAACCCGCATTTTCTGGTTCAATTTTCTGTCGAGTTTTTTTTTGCTCTAAAAATTATTTTGTATATTGGAAAAATACGAGCAAGGTTTTTTGTGAACACTGTAGAAAAATGGTTACGTGAGCGCACTGTAGCGCCGCGGAACAGTAACATCTCTGCACCCATTTTTCTGCAGTGATTCCTGACTTGAAATTGGGGGTTTTGGTATATTATTTTTGGGCCCAGATTTTCTTTGAGTGCTACACTAGTGCTTGGGGTCCACTTCGGTAAATTTGATCGATCGAAAATTTTAAATATGTTAGTTCACAGTATTTACATTATATCCGCGACCGTGAATGTCATTTGATCGGTAAATCCTGTCTAACTGCTATAGCCCTTTTAGACGGATTTGCGAACGTGACATTCACGTTGATGTTCTGTGTTGTACTGTGATGTTGCGGATTGTCGTGGTGGATAGCCTGGATGCAATGTTAGTACAGTTTGGTTTATTATGTACATTTGATATTGCGGGGCGAGCGTCCGACGTGTGGACTGCCGTTACTGCCTGTTTGTATATTATTCTTTTGGGGCACGACCGGGCTAAGGTCGATGTACCCGTTGTATGTATATTTTACTTTCTGTACTAGGATTGCCCCGCGGAGGGGTGCACGGGTAGCCGGGTTCTAGAGGGCAACGGGCCCGCATCTCATGGCGTTGAGACAGAGGGGGCTTCACTCTAGAATTGGCGGGCTATTCGCCGCACTCGTAGAGGGTATAAGTTGACCCAGGAGGGGTGCCCAAGTTACCGGATTCCGTAAAGTGCTGGGTGGTCCATTCACGTTGTTGAAGGGGGCTGTCTCACTTCAGGTTTTGGCGGGTAACTTGCCGCGCCCGTAGGGGTCTAGGATTTCATTGCACAGGCTATCCACACGACCAGGGGAACGTCGGGTTTCAGTAGTGGCTCTATGAAATCCGGGAATCCCAGATATCTGTATTGTTCTGTGATACTTATTACATTTCTGTGATGTTGCATTTTATCACGCCTTGAGCGATTATTATATATTGATATATATACTAGTAGATGTTGTATATGTTTTGCATCCGCGCTAGTCCAGTCCCCGCTCTGTCGTTAGTTAAGTAACCTAACGGGTGATGACGGGACCCAGTGGCAAATGCGGATGGCATATACGTACATCATTATTTTCGTTCTTTATTGGTGTGATCAATTGATGAGACTGCATTGATTCGGATCAATGCAAACTAAACAAACCTATTCTGATATTGTTGGAACTTTTTTTCTAAAAAGCTGTTATTGCAAGGGCGTTCTCTTTTGTTTTGCACAGTGGTATTCGGTTATGAATATCCAGCACCTCAGTCGATGAGGCAAGGGCTGAGATCCCTTCACCAGGAGTGACCCCTTGGACAGAAGTTTGCGTCAGGGCAATAACTTCACTATAGTCGATTACTTTTGCTTTGCATCGTGGTATTCAGTTGGAATATCCTGCACCTCATTCTACGGGGAAAGAGCCGAGATCCCTTCACCGGGAGTGACCTCTTTAGCAAAGGTTTTCGCCACTATATTTTTATAAAGCTATCCAGTTCTTTCAACGATATCAAGTTCATTACGTTAAAGGTTTTCGCCAGAAACCATTCGTAGCCCTCCATCATTCAGTTAAATATTCGGTAGTATTCAAGCTATGTATTTTGACCTCACGTCAAGGCATGGTGATTGGTAGCTGCCGGATATTTATCTGTTGCATAGATAGATGCGTTGGTTTGGGACAGTCGTACTACTATTTTGGCCTACGTCAAGGGTATGTACAGGTGGGTTCAAATTAACCTGGATAATGATAGGTAGAACTTGACATGTGACTTATGACATTTTGACCTCACGCCAAGGTCATAAGAGCATGGGGTAAAAATCACATCGGGAGTTTCTAAAGAAACTGAAACTTGCCAGATATGCGCATACCTTCTGGAGTGTGATAACGTGAGCGGATTCCGTCACGTTATCATGCGATGATAGTTGGATCCCGATTCCCACTGATGAGTTGGTTTACTCCTCGGATGATCCCGACTGATTCTTCTTTCAGGTTTGGGGAAGAATTTGACGTTACAGTGGGAGGTTTCCTGATTAGATAAAGTGATAACCATTCTGATCTAGGTTAGAGTGCACGCTGAGTGTTTCTTTTCTCTCTCTCTTTGGCAGCGACCATGACCCGACCCTTGACTATGACTCAGTGACCAAAATTAACCGAACCTTCTTAAACACTGGCTTTTGGATTGTCAGAGGTGCATACCTCATTGCTACTCCTACTTTTACCCTTTTCTCCAGGACACCCCGTATTACTACGAACGTCTACTTCCATTGGACAAAACCATCGTATGGTTATATACGAACTCGAAGGAATTTATTCGAGAATGATTTCCGGTTCTGGAGAAAACGAATAGCTTTATTCAGTTGTCTTTTCCTTTTACCTTCTCTCAGGTTGCGAGTACTCCTTGGTTTAGGAGATAGTACACCTATTACGCAAATTGGATAATCTTCTTCCAAACCTTAGGCTGGTGCCGAACGGTGGGGAATGAAGAAAACCAGTTAGCATAACGATGGTGTACAGAAAGTATTAAGCAAAGACATATCAAGGGATTAGTAAGAGGGCAAAGTAAATTGCGACTGCTATTCACGACCAAACCAAGTATTTTTTCGCCAATCCTAAATCACCTTTGTATTTCTCCAGAACACTCCGTATCACTACGAAGATCCACAGTTTATTGGATACTCCGTCGTATGGTTATATACGAACTCGAAAGGAACTTGTTTCAGTTCGGGGATGGACTCTGCTTCAGGAGAAATAGGAATAAGGTTTATTCAGGTGTTTTTTATCTTCACCTTCTCTCGCATTGCGAGTGCTCCTAGGATTAGGACAGTACACCCATTATGCTTATTGGATAGTCTTCTTCCAAACCATAGGCTGGTGCCGAACAATAAGGAAGGAAGAAAACCATTTAGCCTAAGAGGGTGTACAGAAGGTAATGACTAAAGACATATAAAGGGATTTGGAGAGATGGCAAAGAATTATACGGTTACAGTTGTGAATCTGGATAATGGAAGAGGCATTAATAGGAATACCCGGATACCCCATCGAAACATTTAAATGTTTCAGTTTCACTGTGCACTGTTAAAAGAAAACTGATTTCCCAATCAGACACTTGCTCCAGGGTATGTATTTACCAGGTTTAATTCTCGTATCTGTATGGTTTTACAGATGATGAGTGGGAGTAAGTTATTGGGAATTAGGTGATCATCCTCATTATATCGGGATTCGTTGTAATTGGTGATATTTGAGGAAGTCACCTGGGTTGTTTACCGGACGACAGATATTTGGTTTTGAATATCCGTTGTTATGCACCAATTTCAAATTGATATATCTGTACGTCTATTTTTATAGAGTGAGATATACCTTTTTGAAATTATGTCTATGACATTTACCTATATCAGCAGATGGTTAGATAAGTAGTATTGAACAGCAGTATAATTCTTCTTAACCATAAGTACAGTTTTCAACCTACGACACACAGTGAATGAGTCTCTAGACTCGGGGGACTTATACAGAGTATTTTATATTGTCCAGTGTCCATAAGGACAGAGGGGTTGGTCCTCGTACTATATTCGGTTTACTTATGACTTCTCTGGTTTTTAGACAAGTGTTTCGTAGAAACACAGGGTCTAAGTTTTGAGAAGTTATAGGTATAAGAGTAAAGTAGAGAACCAGGTATTGCAAGTATCGGGATTCTTCAAGGTGATCGAAAATGTAGATACTTGTGCATGGTATTCAGTTGATAGTAATGATTATGAGAACTTGCTTCTCTTTCAGATTACTCATAATTGGAAGATTCCTAAGTTGAGTAACGCTGATCGGCCTCCTTCCATTTAGTTAACATGCACTGGAGACAGCTGCATGATTTGAATCTGGTTCAATTAAATCAGTACCTCTGGTTCTATAGAACAGTTCATATCTTAACGATGTTAAGGTACGGGGAGTTGTCCGGCTTATGCTTAAAACCAGACTCTGGATAACTCAAGGCACGTTTCTGTAATGGCTGTTTGTGGGTTGACCCAGGTTATGATGAGGGTTGACTTTCTACCATCTGGAAGATCAATAGTGATATTGTTCTTGACTCGCCACAGTTTTAACGAAAATGGATTTTTTCAGAAAACAGTAGTGGGAGTATGGTAGAACTGGAAGTGATTCCAGAACCGCAAACGATTACTGAAGATTTGATAAGAACCTAAAGATTCAATCTGGTTTGACATTCCATTAGCCGCTCCGCAGATATGGTGGGTAACCTCAGGCACTCGAGAGATACTTCGGTATGCTCAAGGACGGTGACATGGAGGTTCTTGTTTACCCAGACTTGCCATTGTTGTTGTTCCAGACTGTGAGACCCGGCAGGAGGATGAGTATAGCGTCGTTCTAAACTAGCTTTAGAAGTGCACGTGTATATGACTCTGCCAGAGGGTTGTCGTAGTCAGTGGTAGCAGCGGAAGCATTAATGGACAAGTGGCTTATGTCTATTTATAGACTAAAGCAGATACAACGGAGATAGATCATCTATTTCTGATGTGACAGTCATAGGTTCGACTTCATCAGAATAGGGGATGGATCTATTAAGAAGGTAGTAGGGTGTGATGTCCTGGTATTTGGATGACATACACAGAGTAGGAAGTGATATTCCTATACTACGATCGGTTATACTTTGGTTGTCATACAGTGGTTTCTCCACATGGGACTTGGATATAATATCAAGACATTCTAGTTACTAGATCTATAGATCTAGATTTGGGTGGTTTCCCAATAAGGGTACTTAGACAGCATTCTATAAGTATTTAGAATGGACGACTCCTGGCACGGTAGTGTACCTGCAGATGATGGAGTCACCCTCTCTAAAGGTGTCTTACAGACTAAAGGGGAGAGGGATGTGCATGATTGGCAGATCACTTGCTTAGGCAATTGAGTCAATCATGAGATGTCAAGTACCACACCAGATGTTGTTGTTGCAGTAGATGCAATAAGATATTGATCCAATCCTGGAGAAACATTCGGAAGCAGTTTTAGAACATAAGTGGATGTTCTAAGGATTTGATAACGGCAGCCTCCTTTAGGAGACGGTTATCATTCCAGGCTTCCAAGGTGACCTGGATGACAGAGTGGCTGTCAGAGTTATAGTTTTCCCTCTGACGAGGGGCAGTAGTTTAGACAGGGGGTCCAAGCGGATACTGAGGGAGGCATGGCGCAGGATACTGATTAAGTTCAGTTGACGATACAGTCTAAGAAGTTTGGATTTAGAGTTCATTTATGAGCTAGGTCCCATCAGATATCCATACATACTCTAAGACAGGTATTGCTCATTTCGGGAGATGGTTTTCTCCGCGAACTTGAGATATAGAGAGAGACATAGAAAGAAACTTCAGAGCGGATCCACTCGCTGAGGCTATTCCTCGAACGCAATAGTCTCGCAAACGAGCTTTGTGAGACTGACTAGTAGAGGAGTTGGGTGTTCGGTATCACACGGGCTGTGAGTATGCGACATCGCAATAATTAGCCTTGAGTGCAAGTGGGAGATTGTTGGAGATAGTGCCCTCAGAGTCAATTATTGGATCGCAGGCACGTGATTGCAATGATTGAAGGAGGACCTATACCGGTAAGACAGTCTTACTCAAGATGATAGTATGCTATCTGATTTATCTTTATCATCGTGTACTGCTTTAGGTGACCTTACAGGTCACTATTGCACGTTGATAGAGCTCCTAAGATTCTTGCTTGACTGCCAGCAGTATGAGGGCGATCATATACGTGGGAGCTGGGGTCTATAAGCACATCCTTAAAAAGTCCCTAGTCGTGGGAGTTTCAAGACAGGGCATCGATACTCCAGAGTAGACTAGTGTATACAGTCGAGACCCCGACAAGGGGCGGTGGCCGGTCTCACAAGCCACTGGTGTCAGTTGGTTCACCTAAGATGTATATATGTGCTCATTGGGTTATGAGTACACCGGACAGGACTCGCCGGGAACATGCTAGTTGGTCTTATACCTGACGTCATATAGCAGTTCCCTGGTGACATGTGTACAGATTGGTTTATCGACCTGAGATCGTCATTTATCTCGTGTGAGTTCCCACTGTACTTTGATTACTACCCTACCACGCTCAAAGGAGACATGCAAACAGGTTTTAGTTGGGTACAGTCCCGAGCCACATGGAGACAGTGAGCGGATCTGCAGGGGTTCGTCTCTCCCGGTATTGGGGGTGAGGTCGCGCTGTGTCTAGGAGAGCCATTACACGAAGTCCTTGGGCAAGGCAGGAGATTTACTGGTAGGTATTCCAGTAGTATCTCAGGGTGTTCTGGGCTACACTCCGACACGGCTTGTACCGCTTTGGGGGTCTGACTTTTACCAACCCCCTAGGCCCGCCATGCGATGCTCATAGACGAACGGACCGGACTGTACGGATATTGTCACTGACAGGCTCAGTAGGGTGTCAGGATGAGTTCGCTCATCGACGTCCCTTTTGGTCAATACCTGGTAGCGCGTTACGTATAGGCTAATACCTCTGACGTGCTAGTGGTTAAATCCACAACCAAAGTATTGACGAGTTTTTAGAGTCCCCCACAGACCAGTTTCTCAAGTTTCGGGCGAAACGCTGTAGAGGCCGTATGGAGATATGGCAGTGTTCGATCAGATAAGTGCGGTATTGCACGGATCGTGATCGGACGGATAATACTAGCGGGCTTTGGTTTAAGCCAGATCCTAGTATTGTACAGTGTAGATTTTGTCTCTTTGCATTTGTATTCAGTGGGAATACAAATGCGGGTATGTATATACTGTCGCGGGGTTTTCCTGTAATTTATTATGGGATCAGTTTTCTGAAGTTGCCAGTTTGCATCCGTTCCAGCCAGTTTTTCTTTGTTCCTTCACGGTCGGACTTTTGTGATGGGAGGGGCTAATTTGCATATTTGCAAATTAGCAATTGTGGAGGGGGTTATTTGTATATGTGGCTTCATGATGGTTCTATGCATCATGAGATTCCTTTTGAATCACTTCTTTTGCATTTATTGTGATGAGAGTTGAATTGAATTGAGATTAGAAATTGGTGTGACTTTAATCCATTATTATCATACCTTTTTCCACTTGCTTTTATTCCATGATCTTTTTCCCTTCACCATTGAGATAGGGGCCGACCACTTTGAGTGAGGGAGAGGGATTCATTTTGGAGTGGGATTTTTTATTGATTCTCACCTTGCTTTGCTTGCTTCAAAAATTCCATTGCTCAAAGTTCATTCTCCTCCACATCACCAAGGCAACTTCAACCCCAAATGAGACAAGCTTTCCACACTTCATCTACAGCATCCTTGGGCACGTCGACTCGCCAACTTCGTGCTCGAGTTGCCTCGTTCCAGAGGTGGGAGCCCGTAAAAGAACCGGACGATGTGGTGCCCGTTCCGATGAGGAGCTGAAGACCGGAGATTCCGCGAGGACATCGGAGTGGAGGCCGAAAACCGAAGGACACGGATCGCTCGGTATAGCTTCCTTCCCATTTTCTAGTTTGCTAGAGTTAGGTTAATGGCCCGATCCGGGTTTTTAGTGCGCGGTGGTGCCGGTTTCTAGTTTGAAAAGTTTTTGTTTCCGCATTCCGGCGTCGGATTGACGGCCGGGACGCCGTCGTGCACTTACATGTACTTATGCAAAATAATAATGGACGGACATATCTAATCAATAAGAAAGTATACAAAATAATAATGAAAGTGTTGAAGGCAATTTTCAAATTACATCTGATCCTCATCTAATTTTCCTTGCATGTACATATACAAATTAACAATGGACGGGTTGATTGCAATTTTCAAAAAATATCAAAAATCTCATTTAATTTTCCATGCACATGTGTCCGTGAAGAAAATATATGCTTTCCATAAATGTTACGGTACAATTTAGGTTGAATAGTGATAACTTGTATGAAAATAAATACAAATAATTTATCAGAAAATATATTGCATGAATATGAAGATAAACTTAGAATGGGTCAAATGCATATCAACCATAAATTATAGGGGGCGGAGGATTAATTTCTTACAATAAGGGGCTAAAAACATATTTTCTTAAATTAAAATGGTGGAGCTTAATTTCCATGCATGAAGACAAAAGAAAAGCTCGAACATATTTAGCACAAAATAGTAATTAAATTGAATGCAATGGACAAAATGGGGAAAAGAAAAGCTTGAATCAAGCTTTTAAAGGATTTATATTATATACTAGCAAGTTCCCTGTGTCATACGCGGGCACACAAAATTGCCCAAAATTTCAAGAAATATATTATTGCTGAAATGATCATCATTTTAACTAAACCTCATTCCCGCTAATCTTTGAAGCTTAACCTAAATACTCTCAAAAAAAATCCGAAAAATTCCTTTATTTTTTTAAAAAAAACAATTTCGTAAAAATCTCTCAGATTTACATCTTTATCCATTTTATGTATTTATTGCATGGACGCTAAATAACATTTGACAAATTTCTAGACCAGTCAACATTTTCTAGATGGAGATTTCAATTATTTTTTATATCTTACAAAAATTCAGACATTTTTTTTAAAATCTATTTGCAGACATCGTTATTTTTGGAATAAAAACGCTTAAATCACATAACATGCATAAGTTGCTATACAATATTATGACCTATAAGATTTCATCAAATATGGAAAAAAGTAACACATATAAAATAGTTTTTTGATCAACTATAACCATATGAAATTTTTTTAAAAATAAATTATAAGATTGCATACGTTTCTATAACCTCTTATGACTTTTGAGATTTGATTAAATATATATTCAGTCTATTCATCAGTCGAAACATAGAATAAGGAAAATTTATAATAAAAGCTAAGAAATTTTATCAAATCCCATTTGCATCCAATCGTTAAGGAGAAACAAAAAAATATATGGCAAACTCAAAATAAAAGTTAACGGACCAAATACAAGTTAAAGCCCAAAAAGAGGTTGAAGAAAATTTAGGGCGAAGAAAGTTGAGGAACCAAAAACAATGTTAGATAAGAAGGGTTTGAAGAGAATTGTGAGGATAGTCAAAAATGGGATTGAAGCGATCACTAAGGGAAAATTTGAAAATTCCAAAAGCTTGAATCAAGCTTAAGGTATATTATATATAATAATATAAAACAACAACAACAACGGCAGAAACAACAGAAAAGAAACTCTCTCCTGTGTCTTTGATACCAACATTTTCTCTTTTTAACTTAAACAACAAAGAAACATGCTCACACAACATTTAACATTTGGGTTCCAGCATAAATAAAACCTCATGCAACCTGCATTTCTAATACAAGTATTCAAACCGATCAAATATTATAAAAAAATAGCATGCTCTCCGTATCAGAAAGCACAATATTCTTCAAACAAAAATAAATGATGGTATATGTATATATTACATGTTCTTTTTTGGCCATATATAATAGGCTCACAATACAAGCAACGATTATACACCCTCAAATATGCAACATCTACAATAGTACTACCAAATCACACTGAAAATAAATCTTATAAATGTGGCGGCAGATATCGGATCAACTTATTCTGCAGATATAGGCTAAAACGCCCTAAGAAGTCTCAGTCTTAGTCGACGGATTAAAAGCAGCCTGCTCGGCACAATCAAGATTATCCCCCGACGTCTCTCGGCCAACACCCATTAAGTCAAGATAATACTGATAATGTGATATTTTGTTGTTCATGTTGTCAACAAAGCCTTGGCCGCAGACGGAATCACCATAGAGAATGTTCATTGTGGCTCCGAAGCCAGGGAACCTCTTGGAGTCGGTGTCGTTCTTCGTGGGCTTCCAGTTTCCGACAAATGCGTCGTGGGCCGAAGGCTGCTTCTTCTTCATGGGGTTCATCCACCTCCACATTGCGGCTTGGAAAGCTATGGTTGCGTTTTGCTCGAGGTATTCAGGGTGGTCCAATAGATCCACCTTGATCCCATCACCGATGACCCCGTAGTTGTAGTTCCTGGATATTAAGATGCAACATTGACGCTTATTTTTCCTTCCTTTACCCGAAAACTCTCAGTAATAATCCACCATAAGTTTGAAAAAGGGTGTTTATATAAATTATGTGTGATTGGTATTAAGGTCCCTGGCACAACACCAAACCAAAACTTCACAGTTAAGTGAGGGTCGAGGCTAATATTCTTTTTCTTTTACTTCTCCGCACGATAACTAAGCAACCGTTTTTTCGGTTTGAAAATCAGCAGTTTTATTTTTGTGTGTTGGTATATTTTTTTATTAAAAAGTACCAGCTTAAATATGTTCCCCACTGAATCTAGATGGCTGATAGCATACAAAAATCCTTCTCATTGAACTGAAACTTCAAAATTAAGGTGAAGATTGATGGAAATTTTATATAACAAGCCCCCTTGCAGGTTGAGAGCTCTTTATTTGCATATTAACTATTTTTCTTCTTTCTGTTTTTTCCCTTTTATGCGTCCGTGCTTGTGTTTTGTGTGCGTGTGTTCCTTATTCTTTTCTTTTTGTGTGTGCATGCGTGCGCGTTGCATGCGTGTACCTTAAAATCCACTTCAAATACGTGTTGATATCATTTTAAAGTGACACCGACACTTCTAAATCTGATATGACTAGGATAAGAAATTTAGAATAACCATATTAAGTCCAGATTTGTACTGATAAATACGGGTTATTATTGCCCTCATAATATTAAATCAATTCATGAATCTATTCATCCTTCGTGTCTGATTTTGAAAACCAAGAGTTTGTGACATACCAATAAACGGACAAGGCCCCACGGCCGTAATAATCAACTCCAGGGGTGCAACGGTAAAGAGAGTTGTCATCACAATAGGATTGGCTTGGACTCATCTCGTGGTTGTAGCATAGACCCCATGCTAGCGGACCGCCAGTCGCAACTCCGTAGCCACCTACAAGTGCCAGAATTACAAGGCGTAAAGGGAAATACATAGAAAAAAGAAATGAAGCAAACCAACAATTATTATTAGGAAGGGACACAACCGATAGAACACATATATTAAGGTTAATTACTGATAGTGCATAGAGGGGGAGAGGGAGGGGCGGGGGGGGGGGGGTTGGCTAAAATTTTGAGAAAAACATCCAATGTGCATGACCTACACTAAGCTTTACAAAAATAATCCACCACATAGAATAAAATCGACCTATATCATGAAATGTAAGACCGCAAGGGGTGAAGATCTCGTTCATACTGCAAGTTCATTTACCTTCCAAGTGTTTTCGACTTTGTAGTTGCATCATGATCACTCTCTTGGCTGCTCGTAAATTTCTAGAGGCCATTTACATAGCGTTATCATGTCAAAGGCATCTCATTTACAAAGCGATTACTTGTCCTGAAAATTCAATTTGCAGGTTCTAGATCCACCGTCAATTTCATGAGAAAGATGTTCTTCGACTCTATAATCATTTCTACCTTTGAATAAAATTTGTGAATTCATACAACATATAGACATAGAATTGTGCAACCGGAGAGTGCCACTATAGCCTAAGGGTAAAGCCTCTTTGCAGTTGAGTAAGAGGTCTGGGGTTCAAACCACGGTTGCAGTAGGTTACAACCTATTATTCAACCTCCACCCCAACACCACACCATCCCACCCCCCACATCATCCTGCATTTGAATAGTAGATCTTACAATGATAAGTGACTACAGTTGCTGTAAGCATACACAATAACGGTCATTCCCTCAAATGGACAGTTATGACACAAGGCTTCATGCAAAGATCTGACATTTTTTTACGGGTTGCAAAACTTATGTCGATCCTATCGTAAGTAGTGTCAAATCTATCATGAGAAATCTATACAAGAGATGCATACTATTCATAATTCTAAATGACTACTGGTTGACTTCCTCCAAACTCCAAAAACTCTTACAAATCGTCCAATAACCAATATATCAAATTTTTTAAAAATAGGAATTTGAGAGAATCTTACAAGAGGTCTCGCTGCCGACATGGCCGAGGAACGCGGCAATCTCCCTCATCTGCATAACTTTGCCGCCAGTAGTCCCAAACCCTAAAGGCTCAAACAATGCAGCCGCAGTTATGAAAGAATGGTAGTCCCAAAACCCAACAGCATGCGCGATCGGAGAATTCCTCTTTGCAAACAGATTCTCAAACTGATACACCTGGAACAGATCTGTGATCGTCTCGTTGCAACAATACACACTGTCTTCGCATTCCCATCCCTTATCACAAGTCTTGGCCTTGGCTTCTGCTACATTAACAACAACAACAATCACCAACACAAATATCAAAGCAAATGAAGAACAAAATCTCTTCATTTTTTAAAATATTTTTTGCTTCCAATTTTTTTTTCTTTGGGCCACAGATTAGATTTGAGTTGGGTATGTAAGGGGATGAAGGTACTGTGTTGTTGTTGCTTGTTAGATGCAAGGGGAGAATCAAGGGAGGGAGAGCTCAACCATTGGGGTTGAATTGGACGGCTGAGATTGATTGACCGACAGAATGTACGGTGGATGATGGATGGGGGTGGGTGGTGCATGAGATGCCCTGGGACAGGCTGGAGACAGCAACCAGTGACCCACTGCTTTTATTTCATGTCTTTTTATTTTGTTTGTAATTTCTTTGTTTGAGACTCAGCAACCACCATTTATGTGATGCAAAATTAGTTAGAGACTTGATTTGTTTATGTTTATTCATTAAAAAGGCCTTGGATATTTTAGTTTCTTCACATGCTGATGATAATTGGAGGAAATTTTTTTCGCTGGCCTTGAGCCTTGGCTTAAGTATACAACACACACAACTCAACCATGCACACACCCAAGAGACCAACAAATTTGCGCCAAAAGGAAGATCAAACCTCCGCACTCTCCACAAATACTAATACCAACCGAGTTATTACTAATTGGTTAATTTTGGAGTTTTAGACATGGAGGGAGTCAACAATGGATTCGATCTCCAATTTAAGATCAGATATCAAACGGTATTTTCGGAGAAATTCTCAAGAATGACTTGCTTTAATAAACAATTAAAAGTCAAACACATTAAACCACAATCAACTTGGAGAAATTTACAAATTCATATAAGCAATCATAGTAGCAAGTTATGCAAGCTAATGAGAAAGACAGAAACTTCACTCCTAAGTTTTATGTTCCAAACGTTACAACAGGAGAAAAGATAGAATTATCTTATACAAGAATAATAAAAGAAATAAACAATATCATGCATTGGGTTGTTATCCAAACACATTTACAATGCCCTCTCGTACTAAACCAATCACCAATAATGATAAACAAAAAGAAAAATCAAAGGATACATAGAAAAATATACCTCTAACCCACTGGCATACAAATAATCATCGAATTTGTACAGCAAACTTAACGCATGAAAATGATGTGTTCGAAGATATATTGGTGAAGTACAGCAATTTCTCATTGATTTTACGTACAAAAAAAAAAACACCCAAAACAAAATGATCTCCCATGCCCATGATAATACAACACATGACGATGACATGAAATGCGCCGTCTTTTTCTTCCGCTTTTGCTGGTTCCATTAGGGTTGCCTTTGAATGCCGGGAGGTGCAGCAGGCATTGGGAAGTTGTTGACGTATTGGGCACCTGGAAACGCCTCCACATAAGGGCTCTATCACATAGAAAAGGAAAAGAAAATAAACAAATTATTTGCCAATCATCTAACTGGAGCTAGTTCTCTTAAAGGATTTACAAAGGAATACGAGAACGAAGAAATACAATTTACGCATTGCTTCTCCCTGCTCAATAGTGACCAAATTCACAACCAGCAATACAGAAAAAGCTCATTTTCAGGAAATCGTATACTCAACATTAAGTCCCATCTCAAACTTTTGGGATCACTATAGACATCCTTGTCTTCCATTCGGTTATGTGGTCATTAACCTCCTTCTTAATTGTCATCATCCATGTTCGTTAGGCCTACTTCTTGCCTTAGTTTCTCTTTGACCTCAGTTGCGTTCCTCTTCATAGCTGGCAAACTTAGCGGCCTCCATTGCACAGGTCTTACCCATATCAATCAATGATTCCCCCCCCCCCCACTCCCCACCCCACCCAAAAAAAATCTTTCAAAGCTATCTCTAACTACTTAAGACTGCAATCGTTTCTCATCTACTCTCTTCTAGTGCCGGTCACTCATTTCACCTATGGACAATGCTCAATATTCTGGCTCATAAAACAATCTTGGTCTTGTAGCACTCCTACAGCAACCGTAAACTCAAATGTGTGAAAATTTGGTAAGCTTGAGAGGGAGGTCGTGAAAATTTGGTACTCTTGAGCCAGAGGACAGGACAGGTTCTTTGGCTTTTTATAGAATATTTTGGTGATAAACATGGCTACAAAGACAGGCAACTGGTTTACCTGGGGACGAAGAGTTGTGTGAGATGGTTCCTCAAAAGGGGATTTAGGTGATGCATCAGAATCATTGAACTGTTCATTTCCTTTCAATGTGTTAAAAGCTGCATCATTCACGTTTCCATTGGATGACTTAACTCTCTGGATTAAAAATAAAAAAGAAATGATTAAGCAAGCACAATAAAATTTGTAACAAGTAACGACACACATTAAAATTTGTAAACCACCTGAAATATCTTTCCCAGAGTTTTCAACCCTTTTGCTCGAGCATGGAGCTCCTCCTTCTTCACTGCATTGTCCTGAAGCACCTGAAATCAATGCGACATGATTATGATTAAATGATTAAGGTATGCACTGATATAAATAAATCCCAAAAAAAATATATGATACTCTTTTTTATCAAGAAATACAAGGCATACCAGCTGACAAACACGGGAGAGGGTAGCTTCAATATCAGCTACATTAAGCTTCCATAAAGAATCAGTCATCACTTTCTTGTGAGACTGCATATATTCTTCAAGTTCTTCCTCTGTATAATTTCCCTCGGTGCTTAGTTGTTTTTTCATGTCTTCTTGAAGCTGCATCAAAGCAATTGCACCTACAACCACCACATAAAACAATAAATTATGATAAACTTTAGAGGCATCTGAAACAATATTCATTAACGGTCCATGGTTTTCACGCATGGCATCCCGTGCAGCAAGTAGTGAAAGAAAAAAAGGAGAATGCATCAGTGGATGTACATAAGATGTGAGGGTAATTACGTCACCTAAAAGTTTTAACTAGTGAGTGGTGATCCAATGATTATTTTATACCGTACGTCTTTCCTCACATGGAAGGCATTTCAGTACCCGTTTTTTACACTTAAAATGTAGCATGCATAAGGAAATATTTCTTCCATCTCGTGTAGGTGGTGGTATTATTTTTTTATTAAAGAAAATGGATAGGGTCTATAAGACCCCAGCCTAATAAAACTTTTCATTGAGAAAATTTACAATGACAAGGTGGTGGGATTTGATCCTAGGACCTATTATTTCCTGAAGTCTCCTGATACCTTGCAGGTAAGCATTTTACCAAAAAATGTAAATTAGCAAGTGGTGAACCAACAATTGATTTATCATCCAAAAAAATGATCAGATAAGCATGCATGACTATCCAGTAAACAAAGATTAACGAGTGTTTACCTGTTGCAGCAGTTACTTGTGATTTGATGAAGTGTCCTTTGTTTCTGAACCATTCGGCAATGAAAGGCACACCCAAATATATAGCTTTCTTGCCGAGCTCCTTGGCTGCTTGCCTTGCATATATATAGCCAATGGTGTTCAACATATCAACTCCATAAGCTGTAGAAAGCATCAAATGGCATTAATAAACAAAAGTAGACAGTTCAGAGACCATTCAATGGATATATAGAAGAGAGACATGACCGTTGACAAATACCTCTATGATAGCTACAAGGATCAGAAAACTTTATGAAGACAGGGGAAGAATATTTATTTTGACACCTAGGTAAATGAAGTCTTTTAAACATGGCATAATGAAGAGGGCACCAAAAAAAAATTACAAACATAATAACATCTGAAGATCTCCAAGAATATACAAGTTTCTGATTAATAGTAACTGTGATGACTCCTTAAAGTACTGTGGCTACAAAGATGAAGATACTGACAGGGCATGTAGCCACCAAAGTCGTAGCAGAAAGGAATATTCCAATTTAAGAGGAGGTGATCAGACTTTCTATTATTGTAATTTCAAAATCATAGCTTCAGCAGTTCTCCCCTCTTTTCTGGAAGGTTATTGGGTCTAGTCTCATGCCTCAAGTTCAATGGAAACAAGGTCAAAGCAACTGAATTATGTAATGAACAACATGCTTATGGTCATATAGCTCAATATTTCAACTAAAATAGCATGCTATCATTTTAATTTAGTTTACTTGTAAAATTCAACCAGTTCACAAATCAAAAGGATTAGGTAACCAAAAAGATTCTGCAAGCAAAGCCAATTTACTTTTGATACAATAAGTGAGCAATGCCTGATTTCTATACTAGTTAAACGTGATCACACTTCAACAATTAAAACAATGTATGCGCTTTTAGATGTTTCCCGGACTAAAAACGTGGGCAGATTCATCAGCCTTTTCCCATTCACGGTCAAGCCTTAGAGCACTACTCCTGGACAATCCACATAAATAAGAAAAAGTTTTCACTACCAGCTGTGAATTACCAGTCCTCGATCTGTGGCATCAATTTCCTAGCCAACGCAACCTGGAACATAATTAAAAGAGATGTGAAACATGGAAGCGGCATGATGAAAAATAAAGTTTACCCGCATTTGAAAGCCTTGATAACTCAGCCTCAGCATGACGAATGAAGGCTTCCTTGTTCCCTTGAACATACACATGTAGCCGATTTTTCAATGTTTCCGCAAGTTTCTCTTCTCTCTCTCTTTGAACAGTCTATTGGATTAAACAGAAAACTTGTATTAGGGGGAGAAAACGTTATAAAATTGTATATCTAATGAGTATATACCAAGAAAGAAAGCAGCCAGCTTGGTAAAGGAAGAAAGGTAAAAAAAGAAATAGAAAAGTAGGCTCTTCTCTTCCAAACTCATTATTTTTTCCGAGTAAGAAAAGTAAAGTTGTCCACTATCAAATTTTCAGTATCTCGTATTTTGAGTTCAGCATGTTCATTTAACTATTAAAAAAAGTCAAATTTTTATAGCAGAAATTTTAATTCTTTCATTTCGATTTAATAGAAAACTAATTAGATATGGAGTCTAGTATCTTAATAGATTTCGCATCCATAAGACCTTATATTGATCTACCTATTTCATTAGGCCATAAGAGGTATCATGCAGCTGAAGTAAAATATCCAATTTCCTATGCCACTATGCATAGAGTTTATAACTCATGGCCCTAAAAAGTAATTGTTGGCAGAAATAAACCTGCAGGACTTCTGGAGGGTGTTAAGTAATAAGGAATATACGCCAAGTATCTTGCTTTGTGAAAGACCCAAAATTTATACATCAAAAAGCTAGAAAGTAGTTTAATAAATTTTATTAAGCAGAATAAAGCTAGTTCAAAATATTACCCTCATTTTCTCTTGCAGCTTTTTGGCATCAATTTGTTCCCCTTCAGTAAACACATCAAGTGAGGCCATTGATGCCATTGCAAGTTGACCAATGTACTCCTCAAAAAGCTCGCTACCAAATAGCATTGCAAAGATTGCTGCAGGATCAATAATAGCTTCTCTGCAATGTGAGGAACCAACATCAAGTTATGAGTGCTTCTCCGCACAATGACAAATCTCTCGTATATAGTGAAAACCTCTTGGATGGGTTGGAATTCCTATTTGATATGAATTGACGTACTCTCTAAAAAGCATACATGCCATCCAAGACCACCCTAAGAACACCTACATAATTCCATTTGCGAGGCCTTCAGTCATCTTTACTAGGTGGGCTAATCCTGAATCTCTTACCTTAGAGCAACTTCAATAGAAAACAAAATTGGGCCCCACAGCATGGTTACCTAAATAATAAAGGTGGAGCACACCTTAACTTTAAGCTGCAACCCCAGTAAAAAAAATATTTTACAAAAAAAAACCCTAAATTTATAGTCCTATAAATCCTATTTTGCATGATAAACGCTATTAAAGAAGCAGAAAAAGTAGTTTTTCAATTGCACATGTTAACTAGGATACTCATTCAAAAGTTCTGGCTTGCTTAATCTCTAAATGCAAATCCCATGTCCATAAATGTAGATAACTTTGTGTTGATGCAAGCAAAAAAAAAAATCAAATAATTGATCAAAACTAATCATAAGTTTTTAAGAAAAAGAACATGTGGTTGGAAAAATGTTATAGCAGTGTTACAACCTATCACATTAATCAAACTTTTAAGAAGTTACATTTATTCCTATGTATTTAATTACACATGCTTAAAATCTAGTGAAGGATAACCGATATACTAACGGTACCTTCGGTTGCAATTGCACATAAAGTAGGCTAAAAGATGCCCCCTGATTTTTAATGAGAACCAGAGCCTTCTTTTGTTTCAGTGACATGTCAGAGCAAAGAACTTACGTTGATATGCCTGACTTCCCATAAGCATCATAGGCTTGGCGCTGTACTGGATCACTTAAAACTTGGTAAGCCTCACCCAGAACCTGGAGGGGGGGGGAGCATCATCATGTAGTGATAGCCTTTATACCCGTAAGTTTACTTGAAAGGAGCGGTTCTCAGGTTAAAGTGACTCTAGAATTCACATAAACCATCATTTGAAGCAAGTAGGAAGAACTAAACTGTTTAGACCAACTTTATATCAGAATTACATTATTAGATCTGCTGTAAGACCAAGAGAGTCCTGAGTCTAAACAGCGGTTAGCTCTCCCTTATTTTGGATTTTCTTCCAAGGAAAAAATCATCTTAGATTGAGTCAATCTCTTAAATGGTAACTACAAGTCTGCAACTCCATTTGAAGATGAAGAAAATTGATAAGAAAGTAGATAGATGCTGCCTTGTAATAAGACAGATTAAGCCATCGCAGGAATGAGCAGGGCTAGATTTCCATTCATCCTCAACACAAGTGGTGATGTACATCCGATTCTAAGATATGCAAAACAGACCGCATAATGGTAGGCCAAGATTTAATCATATTTAATAAAGAAATATATTTCAAAGCCATAATTTTTACCTATAAAGGATTTACCTGAAAATTTTGTGCTGCAAGAGGATCGTTTGGATTTTTATCTGGATGGACCTGCCTTGCCTACAGATAACAAAGAACGTTAAGTTTAAAAACAAAATCAGCTAATTCAAATTGTCCAACAAGAATTAATGTAACTTAAACTCAAGTAAGAGAAAACAAGAGTGATATTCATATAGAAACCGGGTGTCTTCAATATATCAGGATAAAATTGAGTACATGCAGATGCCTCAACCCACAAAAGCAATACTTACATTAGTAGCCCAGACCAACTTTCTCAAGATACATTTCCATTGATATACTTAAGATATTGTAGACAAGTAAGCCGTGATCACACAACTTAAATATGGTAGATATCCAACACTCAATCTGGAATTTACCGATAACATATGTTCGTTGGCATTAACAAAGTTTGAGAATAATTAACATACACTTGTCATCCCTTCTTTCAATAACCCAAAACAAAGCATCCGTCATTTACGTATGAGTTCGTAAGATGCAATGGCACCATGGCAAATAACAAATCATGATTAGACGGGTTGTGAGCAGTTGAGATATTTGATACATTGGTTTCATTAGTGGAGCCATGATTTGATTTCATTAGTTGGGATAAGATCGGACTGCATCGAATTGCCATCTAGAATCTAAACGAATACTCCTGTATTACTATATATACAGCACATGTATCCTTCCATTTTAACTGTGAGAATAAGGACTCGTTTGGCATATTGAATACTGTTACCGAAACCATGGTTTCGAGGCTAAACTCTAAAAATTGCAATCGAGGCCCATTGGCAATCAAGGTAGAGAATCCCAACTGCGGTTTCACAAAGTTGGAAGTGCTTGGAACCCCATTTTTAAGTCCAAAATGGCAGAGTTTCATAAAGTTTCAACTCGTTCTCTTGAAGAATTATGTTGCCAGATGACCCAGAACTTTGCAAAACCCAATTTTTACAAAACCGTGATTTCCATACATGCAAACCGCGGTTTCGTATTAAACAAAACCGTGGTTTCGAAAATCTGGTTGCTAGGCCTAATAATCCATCTTCATCCCTTACTTTCTTTATTACAATTCTACATTTTAAGAGGCACACATTCCTTTGCAAACCTAACTTCGATTTCAATCCCAAGAATTGAACTTTAACCTTAAAAAAAGCTAAGCCCCTGCTCAATCAGCCATTCAATCCCCGAACAGACTCCAAACACCAACCAAATTAAATATGGAAAGATTACACACAATAACCTAGCTCCAGTCCAAAGATTGCCAAAAAAGTTCAAATTAAACAGCAAAGATCAAAGTTTTGCGAAGGTAAGTCTATCACCTTGATGTAGTAGGCTTTCTTAATCTCGGCCTCGGTGGCGGAGGGGCTGATCCCGAGCACATCGTAGTACTCCGTCTCCTTCACCATCTCGATGGATCTGATCGCCAATGAGCTCTTCGAAGAAGAGAGACTAGGTTTTCGATTCTCTACTTTTTGCAGAAAGAAGAAGAAAAATTGAGGGGCGGCGGAGAGATAAAGGAGAAGACGCGTTTTGATGTTTATGAACTCGTTTTCGCTGACCTCGTTGAGTTGGACAATTTTTCAATTCAGACGAATTTTAAATAATAATTTTAAATTTATGTCACTCTTTAAAATATTTACAAATTTAGGGCACATTTAGCCACATCATCGCAAGCTCTGGCGCTGTGCTTTTTCTCAAAAAATTTCCAGGGGACGCACTTACTAAATGTGTCACATATCTCTTACAGAGACAGCACCAGCTATGGGGCGCACTTGGCATGTGCGCCTCCTCCATGTAATTAGGTTTCCATACATCCCCTTCTTGTCTATAAACTTCATTTATTTTCAGATGAGATCTCATCCTCTTACAATATCTTTCTTCTAGTAAATCTTCTAGTTCATTATCCAAAACCCTGGAATAATATCCTAAGCCTTAAGGCTTGATGTTGAAGAAAAAGGCAAAGGCTTTCATTCTTAGGCCATAAGGTCTGAACCCGTTTCATCTTACAAGCTTTTGATCTTTTGTAGATCTAAGAGACATAGGAATTTTTAAAAAAAAAAACTAATCTATTTGTGCTCCCGCCGCCGATATCTTCGGGTCCGACTGTAACATTTTAGAAAATAGAAAATATTATTTTTAGAATTTAAATAATGAAATAATAAATTTCACGAATATGATGCGGGTATAGATTTGAGTTTTCGTAAACTGGTATAATTATATATATACTTATATTTTTGGAAAATAATTGAAATTTAAAATCAGTTGTCATTTGTGGAAATATTTATTTAAATTGGGTTTTTTATAAATTAATATATAATTAATTACATACAAATTTAATTTTAAACTTAATTAATGTTTTACTAATTGTGCATCATACTTGACTTATTTTGTCAACACATTACATTGTGTTCCTTATATGGTTTTATGTCTATTTTGGTTTGTGTTTTTCTTGAAAAGAAAAGAAATAGGAAAAAAAAGAATGAGAGAGGGAGACAAGGGACAAAGAGTTATGAAAGGTATGATAGGGGAGAGAGTGTGCAGGGGAGAGAGAGGGGGGATGATTGTATCAACCATTTATTCTTCATCTCCATCTTCTTCTTCATTTTCTCCATCTTCTCCACCATCCTCATCATCGCTGAACACCCCCAAAATCAACTCGAAACCACGTCAAACCTTCACAAAAAATATTCCTCACCTCATCCTATATCTTAAGCATGTTCAAGATTTCGTTTTGGGGAGCTTTGGGCATGTAGGAATTTTCTTAAGTTGCTTCTTTGAGATAAAAACACTCATCTTTCATCAATTCTTTAACTTTCCTAACCTTATATTTTAGTTTAGAATTAAAAAGTGCATGTTTTGTGAACTTGAAAAATTCTAGAGTGAGGTTTAGGGCTTGTTTGGTTGCAAGATTATGAAATTAGGATTCCAAAATAGTACGGTTGAAAATTTCTGGATTTGGTAATTTGTTGTTTGGTAGGTTTTGGATTCATAATATTGGATTTGTAGATCCTTGTAATTTTTATTTGGTTGGTGAAAAGAAAGTGCGATTTGGATTTGAGGATTTTAGAGAGAGATAGATAGAGAGATGATTATTAAATAAATAAAGCACACGGGTTCCATCTAAAAGTACAATGAATAGTGCCAAATCCTTGCAAATTCTTAAAAAAAATTAGGATTAATGAATTATTGTTTTGTGGTGGGTCCTCCATAAAAAACAAAGGAATCCTACAAATCCAAATCCCCTAACCAAACACAAAATTATGGAATCCTTGGATTCCATAATCCAAATCTTCAAGAATCCTGCAACTAAACAGACCCTTAGTTGATCAAATAAGTAGCGGAGATATATTAGAGGGTCTAGTGAGTGTATACAAGCCATTAGTGTTAAGTGGGGTGATATAGTGGAGAATTTTTTAGATTTGACGAGTTTAGAATCTTTCGATATCGGTTTTTCATTGACTTTTGATATTCATATGAAATCCAGAACTACTCAAGGACTTTGAAAATTAAATAGAGAATATTGTGAGATGTGCAGACCAGCAGTAAACAACCATAGAAGCCGAGCCCAAACCCTCTAGATATGGCCGCAAATTTAATGCAAATGGCCACAAATTGCAGGTCAAGTTGAGAATTAGGATGTGGTTTTTGTTCTGTGGTCCACTCACTAGATAATTAAGACTATCCTATATGCTAAAAAGCCTAATTTCACCTTAAAAAAATCTGGGAGCATTTTACTAGGTTTTGGGCGATGTTTTATAATATTTGAAACTTGGTTTTTGGGTTTTCTTGAATGTGACTTGGTCGTTCGACGTTCGTACGTCAACGTCGGAAAGTATTTTGCTGTTTAAGCATGCGTTGACCATAGGTTTTAACCCATGTGCCCTTCGATTGCCGTATCGGTTTTTAGATATGGATTTCTATGCAATTCGATTCAGATTTTTATTGGATTTTGGTTATGGATTTTGATTGTAGGTACATTCGCATGGACTTCCGAGACGATGAAGGAGAACAAGGCATTCGTCTGGATCGACTAGAGCGAGGGTAGTAGGTGAGTAAATGCATATCTACGAGGGAAGTCGGATGGATGGCGTATAGCACCCCCGCGACTGTAGTACTAGGATACTAGATATATAGTTATATATAAATATATTAGATATGTATACCTAGCTTATAGGGTTATTAGAATACTATATACGATAGTAGTAAAATCAGCAGAAAGATATACCCTAGTATTATTTCTTAGCCTATAAGCTGTATCTGTTTATGAAAATATATACACATATAGATATATGATGATATGACGAGATGAGGATATGATCCGATATGATGATACGAGTCGATATGATTGAATATGATGATATGAGGCGATATTATATGATATGGTATATGAGAACAAGAGATGATATATTATGATATGTGTCACGACCCGAAAATGGCACTTGACCAGCACTTGGATCACATGAAATCTATAGGACCCCATCGTAACCCAAATAAGCCGAAAACCCAGAAATCTAAACCTTTTTAGTAAAATAGCGGAGCTGGAGTTTTGAAAAGAGGGTATAAATGAAATCAATTTCTTTTTTTTAAGTATATATAAAGTTTGTTTGAAATGCAAGTGAATTATATACTAAAATTTGAAAACGTTTTCATCATTTGAAATTTGGGCAGCACCTCCTTTGTAAATTTTAATCCAAAACCAGTACATAACAAGAATAATATAGGTATCCCCAAGAGGGAGCTAGCTCTTCGCCAATTGGCGGAATCATAACTATGCAAGTAAAATGTACTGTTAGTCATATGTATGCCCTAGAGGCCATTACTATACATAGGATGTATATTGTAGTGGATACTTGGATATATATAGGAAGGGCTTTCTTGCTCGACATGATAGTATGCTATCTGGTTGCTCTTTACCTTAACGTGTACACTGATTGTCTCTCTGTTACATGTTGGTAAAGCCCTTAGGATGTGTGCTTGACTACCTGGACTATGATGCGGATCATACTAGTAGGGACATGGTGGTCTATAAGTACATCCTTCAAAGTCCCTAGTCGTGAGTGTATCGAGACGGGGCATCGATATACCAGAGCAGACTAGCGTATACCTTCTCGACCCATACAGATGGGCGATGGATGATCCCATATCCATTGGTGTTTGACATCAGAGATGATATACGGGTGCTCAGTGGAGACTGAGTACACTGGACGGACTCGCCGAGAACTCCCAGATGGTATTATACCTCACGTCAGATGGCAGTTCTCTGGTGACACTGGTACAGAGTAGTCTGTTGACCCGAGATCGTCATAGAGTCTTGTGTGGTTCCCACTGTGCTTTGATTTCCATCTTACCACGTCCAAGAGGGCGTGCAAAACGGTGGTTTTTGGGTACAGTCCCGAGTCACATGGAGGCAATGAGCGATAGGAGGGGATTCGTCTCTCCCGGTATAGGGAGTTGATGTTGCGCTGTGTTCGATTGGCTATAACAGGAAATCCCTGGCCAGGGTTGCTGAGATTTACTGGTAAGTGTTACCAGTAGTTTCTCGAATTGTTATAGACCTCATATCGACACGACTTATCGAGCTATTGGGGTCTGACGTTTACCACCCCTAGGCGAGATATGCGACATATCAGACGAACTGACCGGACTGTACGGTAGTGTTACTGGTTGGATTCACAGGAGTGTGAGCGGGCTTGCTCGTCGATCTTCTGATCGCTCAATACCCGGGTGGCCGTTACGTTTAGCAGACCGCTTGCGGCTTGTGGATGTTTGATATGATCATCATCCGCTGCCGGCGTATTGATGAGTCTTTAGAGTCCTACACAGAGGTTTCCTGGCTCAAGCGAAACGAAATAGGAGCGCATATGAGATATGTGCGGGACCGAGAATAATGCGTGTATGTGATACCGTATTCCATTCTCGCGATGAATGTATCGATTGGTTATATACGATATAACCTAGTTATCGAATCAAGGATTGGTTCGATAAGCCGATGCATAGGATACTAGTCGGTTATGTGCGACATGAACGGATCGTTAAATCAAGAGTTGATTTAATGATTTAATGCATAATTATATATATTTGATATATTACTTTGCGTTAACTAGTATTGGTTCACTTAAGATAGATTTTCTCACTCGGATGTGCGCATTGCATATGCGATATGATTTTGTGCACTTGCTTGTATCATGTTTGATGATACATGCCTTCTGGTTAAGTGTAAAGAATTAAACCTTGGTTAATGAAATGGTTAAGGTTTACTATTTCCTTATTCATTTATTTATCTATTTATTCTTTTTGGAAAATGATTTGCATAAAGATTAAATGGTGGCTTTCTTTGGATGGATTATGAAGCTTCATGAACACTTTGACTAAGTGACCATTTTGTCTCTAGCTTGATCCTAACCATTCCTTTAACCATGATTGATTCTCTACACATTACCATGGTTAATGTTATGATAAGAATGGATTATTCTTTTCTTTTTAAATAACTTATCATATCATTTTTCTTCTTCTTCCTCCTTGAACTCAAGAAGAAAACCTTGAGATCATCAATGGTGATTGATGATAAAGAGTGAGAAATCCAATTCTAAATTGAACCCACTTCCTATTTCTTCATCCTCTACCTCTTGCCAAGTAGTAGAGTGTGTTTCCTTCACAAGTTTTCATGACTTGGTGAAGGTGGAGCTTGATTTAGCGATGCCTCGACGTAGATCATCTTCGGCGTGGACATCGATGACCTAGCCCGTCCATTCTCCGATGAAGCCGATGCTAGAGCCCGGGACTTGTTATGGACAGCGAGGAGACTTCATTGCGGAGCTATGGAGGTGGAGAACCGGATCTACAAAGGTTGTATTTCCGTATCTCTTAGTTAAGTGTTAACTAGTTTGCTTTTTCGCCTAGAATTCTAGCCAACGATCCGTACACTAGGGTTTCTCGGCACCATAATTTTTGAAATTGGCATGGTTGATGCCTTGTGAGACCTCTTGAGAGTGCCTAGGAATCCTACAGTGGTATCAGAGCCTAGCTAGAGCCTTAGGCGAAGTTTAGACGGAGTTTGAAAGCCGGACGAACCGAAATCCTAACCCCAAAATAGCTCTCTGGACGTTTTCTAAAATCTGGGATTTTTCCACATTAAAAATATGCAGAGAACACAACACAAATATCTAAGAGTTACTGTGAAGTTTGAAAGCCCAATTCCACTAAACCGCCGCGGTTCCGCGGCATGAGCTAGGCTCATGCGGCGGTTCCGCGGTCGTACGGGCACAGTGTATAAAATTGTTTGCACAGTAATTCTTATTTTTCAGTGGTGTTTTTCCTGGGTATTTTTGATATTTTTTCCAGAGTTTTAATTTTCAGGGTTGTTTTGGGGATTCGTATGTTCGATCGGATTATCAAATTTTGTCTGTGTGGCTTTCCGGATAAATTTTAAAATATGTTAAAAAGTTCGACCGGATATAAATACCCAATTTTTCCCCTGTCGGGAAATTTCCAAGTGTTGGATTTTTCCGAAGTTTAACGACGTTCTAAATAGTGCAAGTAACGCGATGGACCCTCTAGAAGACAACAAACCTTAACTCGATTATGTGACCGTCTTGAACTGCCCTTTGAACCTTCGGGTTTGGGGCAGTACGGCGTGCCACATGTGAGGCGTTGGCTTGACCCTTCTACGGCTGGACCGTTGGTACTGAGGCACGAACTGAATGTTGTTAGACTTATTTCATGTGTTGATCTGTATCGGGAAAACTTGGGTGTTCGATTGTTCGATCGGAAAGTTTGACATTTTCTATTTATCCGGAATGGGATACAATAATTGGAATTCACAATAAGTTATGAGATAACTGAATGAATGTTATAAACATAGCAGTTTAGTCTCACTTGATCGGTTGCCACGGAATTTTGATGTGATCAAAAGTCCGTCGCAGTCACGTAGCGTACGCGGATACTCGCCGGGTAAACTTAATAGACAGCCTCACTCCATAGCCCCGACCAAGTGACTGTAGGAGAACCCCGTCGCCGAAAGCATCCGTTTGGGTGCTCGCGGTGGCGGTGTTCCGCCTTGGTGCACTTCGTCGACGGTACCGGGGGTGCGGCCGTCTACTGAAGTTTGCGACGAGCATTCGATCAGGATATCGGGAATCCTGTTGAATTGCCCGACTTGGTATTGAAAAGAGTTTTCGATTTTGAGACTAAAATGCGGGGTTTATAATTGTTAGGCATGTGATGTCTAAGTAATTCATTTGATTAGGCATGCGATGTCTAAAGAGATTGCGGATTCCAACTGTTGTAGTTTTACACTTTCTTTTCTGCGACCGTAAGTGTAATATGTGATATCGCCGGTTTCGTTGCTATATGTCAACGACAATTGGGATGCGCATATTTACTTACGTTGATGACATGTGATGTTATGTGTTGCTGGATATGTTATATTGGATCGTTGTGTTTGAATAGCCGGGGGTTTTTATGTGAGATGAGTGTTTTTCATTTTCATTCATGTAAAAACTTGTATGTAATATTCTTTTATTGGGGCGCTTCCAGGTTGCGGGAGTTGTCACCTGTTGTATATTATTTACTTTTCCGCACTAGGATAGACCCAAGGAGGAGGGCACAAGTAACCGGGTTCTGGAGTCCAGTGGGAGACCAACTCGAAGAGTCGAGTCTGGGTCTCCTAACTCTAGAATTGGCAGGGTTGCTTGCCGCTCTCGTAGGGGTCTAGGGGTGTGGGTTTGGCTATTCATCACGACCGTGGAATCCGTGTTTTATACTGGCTCGTATTGAAAACACGGACGTCCTAGTATATCCAATATTTCATATGATTCTTCTGCTGCGATATCTGTGATGTGATTATGTGATGTTCTATGATAGATACAGTATATAGTATATATGATATATTATATAGGCGTTACTTATGTTTTACACCCGCGCTAGCCCTGCCCCGCTCTGCCGTTAGTTACCTAACCTAACGGTGCATGAGGGGACATCGAGGCGAATGCGGATAGCATAAGTGTACGTCGTATTTATCTGTGATGTTTAGGTACTTAAATGATGGGACTTCATTAATGTGATTAATGAAATAAAAGAAACCTAAGATGTTGTAGAATCGAATTTCAAAAATAAAACAGGTAGCTACAGTTCTTGCTTTGCACAGAGGTATATATGATATATCATGCACCTTATTCGATGAGGAAAGGACCGAGATCCCTTCACCGGAAGTGACTCCTTTAGCAATAACTGGCAGATGCTACACACTCGGTTTGTCTTTTGATTGCTTTTAAGAGTTTTTGCTTTGCACAGTGATATATATGATATATCCCGCACCTCATTCGACGAGGAAAGGACCGACGATCCCTTCACCGGGAGTGACTCCTTTAGCAAAACTAGAAAAGCTTCAAAAACACTCCATTTTAAAAATCATTTGATTCTACAACGATATCAAGTTCATTACGCAATAGGTTTTCAGAAAAACCTTTCGTAGCCCTCCGTCATTTCAGATAAGTTGTATATAATATTCGTGCTGCATTTGTTGGCTTTCGTCAAGGTGCAGTGTGCGGTAGCTATATGCTGCTTATCTGCTAGCATACGATGCGATTGGATTAGGGTAGTCGTGCGGCTTTGTTGGCTTTCGTCAAGGGTCGTGCGGGTGGGTTTAATTCGATCAAGAAATGTACGGGTTGAACTTGACTAGCGGGCTATGGTTTGTTGGCTTTCGTCAAGGTCATAGCACGTTAGGGGCAAAATATTATCGGGAATTTCAAGTGTTGAAATTTGCAATGAGATTGCATACCTTCTATGAGATAGTTGGATCCCGATACCCGCTGCGAGTAAGTGTTACTCCTGGGAGAGTTTTATACATTACAATTAGCCGATCAAGTAGGTGTCTAGAAAGGTGTTAACGAGGTTACGCCTCTGGGAAAACGAGGTTTACATTAATTAGGTTCGTGCGAAAGCACGGGGGACCTCCCTCAAAGTACCGACACTGGCCTGGCTGAAAGATTGGCGAACTTGTAGTGTGTAATTAATCCCGGCTCTTTCCTTTTAGGGTTTGAAGGAAGATTTGATAAAAAGCAGTGGGAGCCATCCTGATTAGATAAAATAATAACCAATCTATTCTTGCAAGAGCGCACGCTGAGTGTTTTCTTCTCTCTCTCTCCTGGTAGCGACCATATCACGCCTTAATCAAGATAATAATACGGAATATTGACCGAACCCGCTTGTTATACTGAGCTGGGGAACGTTGGTCCCGCTCCAACTTATAATTGTTATAAGACAGAGCAGGAAATTGGAAATTACCAGAATTCCCGTGCCGCCCAAACGAAGAGAGTGCATGCTGATGCATCATCTTCGGGTGTGTTCGTTACAAAGAACTGTTTCTCAGAATCCTCTACGTCCTGGGTATGTGATACCAGATCAGGATCCCAGATATGTAATCTGTTACATAGGGCTACAGATAGGTAGAGAACTGAGAACGGGTGATAAGTTTCATGAGGCAGAAAACGGGGCAAGTGTTGCAGCCAAGTCTGTTGGTCACTGTCACCCTGTATTACAAATACATTGATTCTGAACGAATGTTATTAGATACCGAACCCGATATACAAAATCGTATCTGTCTCTTTATTAGTAAAGAAACGATAAAATTTTGTAATGTTGGATAATGTTTTGAACATTTCCTATATCAAAAGTTGATCGGTTCAGGCACGTTATCTAAAAGCATTAATGTTCTAAATCAAACTACAGTTCTTCGTATACAGAACACACATAAGAGGAAGAGTTCAGAGATGAACGAATCCTTCTTGAGGTATTGTAGACTAGGTCATATCAATGCGACCCGACTAGCTGAAGTTACATATAGATGCATATTTAAATCAGTTTGAATTTACATCTTGTGAAACTTGCTAGTCATGTCACAAAGATAAGATGACCATAGCTCCGTTTATTGGAAACAGAGAAAGAGTTAATGAACTCTTGGGATGATACATGTTGATGTGTGTAGGTCCCCTGTCTACACATGCCAGGATTGGTTCTTTATACTTCATTACGTTCTCTGATGATCTCTTTAGATTCAGACATATGTTCCTGTTGAAACACAAGTCCGAACCTTTTGAGATATTCACAGAATATAAGTTAGAAGTAGAGAACCAAAATACGGGTATAAGTATTATGTCCTATGATGAGATCAGGAAGGAAAATACTTGTGCATGGAATTCCTAGACTATTCTAAAGGAGAATGAGATTCTCTCTCAGCATTACTCCTCCGTATACACCATTGCACGATGGTATGTCGGGGCGGAGCAGATACACCCTATTTGATATGTTGTGCTCTATGATGAGTACTACTGAGTTACCTTTTTCTTTAAGGGGGTTATGCACTTGAGAAGTTGCATACCTATTGAATAGGGTTTCAATCAAATCAGTTGCCTACCGCTTCATATGTGATATGGAATGGGAAGAGCCCATGTCTTAAGTTAGTTAAGATTTGGGGTTGTCCGGCCTATGTCTAAAAGCATGATCCGGACAAGCTCGAGGCAAAGTCTGTAATGTAGAACTGGAAAGGTTCCAGCTATACAAAATACAGCAGATGATTTGGTACAACCAAAGGATTCAGTAGATGCCAACGAACCTCAGCCTCTCCGCCGATCTAGTAGGGTTCCTCACCCACCTGAGAGATACTTCGGTTTCTCTATGACAGTGGGAGCGAGGAATGCATCATGAGATGATGACCCAACTAGTTTCGAGCTGGCCATCAGGAGTGAGACTCTGTAAGAATGGCTGGATGCTTAGCGATCTGAGATGGAATCCATGTACACCAACAAAGTATGGACTTTAGTTGCTATATCTGAAGGGTTAAATCCCCATCAGGAGCAAGTATATCTTGAGAAGATTACTTGGTGTAAATGGAAAGGTTGAGACTTTCAAAGCTAGACTTGTTAAAGGTTTTCGTCATCGACCAGGTATGGATAATGATGAAACCTTTTCAAGTAGCTATGCTTAAGTCCATCCAGATCCTACTTGTCACGGCTACATACCATGACTACGATATCTGATGGTTGGGTGTCATGACTGCTTTTCTAAATGATGTTTTAGAAGAGTGCGTCTATAAGTACACAGCCAGAGGGCTTCGTAGACAGTAGGAGCAGCGGAAACGTGTACAAGATGCTTTATAGGATTAAAGCAGGCATCGCGGAGTTGGAACATCTGTTTTGATGGATTAGTCAAAGAGTTTGATATCATCAAAATGGTAGATGAACCTTGTATAAACAAAAAGGTAGTAGGGAGTATGGTGGTGATCCTCGTAGAGTACGTGGATGACATACTCTTGATAGGGAAGGAGTTTCCTATGCTACGCTCGATCAATCTCCGCTTATCACAATGATTCTCCACATAGGATCAAAGTGATACTTCCTAAATCCTGGGTTTTGGACCTATGAGATAGATCCAAATGGATGTTAGGACACTCACTAGTTGTAGTAAGATGGTATCAACCGATCCTGGGGAGAATCACTGGAAAGGTTCCAGGGTGATATAGACGACTGAATGTCAGTCGCAGGCATTGTCTTTACCCTCAGTAAAGGGACGGTATGTTGGAAGAGTTCCAAGCTAGATACCGTGACATACTAGACGATAAAGGCAGGATACATCGCTACTAAAGATACTACCAAAGAGGCTGTTTGGGTGTATAAATGTTCATGAGATGAACTACGTTCCTACCATTGTGAGACAATGGAGTTGTGGCTTATGCCAAGGAACGACGGTCCATCAATGATCCAGACATATTCTAAGGCAGTGTCACCTGATCATGGAGATGCTTGATCTCCAAGGGATCGAGGTTAGGAGAGTAGACTCAGAGGACAACACAGCGGATCCACTCACAAAGGCCTGTTCCCAGAGAGAGACTTTTATGGGATGGTTGAGTATGAGATACTACAACCACTGCTACAGATAGCCCTAGTGCAAGTGGGAGATTGTTAGTTATATGTATGCCCTAGAGGCCATTACTATACATAGGATGTATATTGTAGTGGATGCTTGGACATATATAGGGAGGACTTTCTTGCTCGACATGATAGTATGCTATCTGGTTGCTCTTTACCTTAACGTGTACACTGATTGTCTCTCTGTTACATGTTGGTAAAGCCCTTAGGATGTGTGCTTGACTACCTGGACTATGATGCGGATCATACTAGTGGGGACATGGTAGTCTATAAGTACATCCTTCAAAGTCCCTAGTCGTGAGTGTATCGAGACGGGGCATCGATATACCAGAGTAGACTAGCGTATACCTTCTCGACCCATACAGATGGGCGATGGATGATCCCATATCCATTGGTGTTTGACATCAGAGATGATATACGGGTGCTCAGTGGAGACTGGGTACACTGGACGGACTCGCCGAGAACTCCCAGATGGTATTATACCTCACGTCAGATGGCAGTTCTCTGGTGACACTGGTACAGAGTAGTATGTTGACCCGAGATCGTCATAGAGTCTTGTGTGGTTCCCACTGTGCTTTGATTTCCATCTTACCACGTCCAAGAGGGCGTGCAAAACGGTGGTTTTTGGGTACAGTCCCGAGTCACATGGAGGCAATGAGCGATAGGAGGGGATTCGTCTCTCCCGGTATAGGGAGTTGATGTTGCGCTGCGTTCGATTGGCTATAACAGGAAATCCCTGGCCAGGGTTGCTGAGATTTACTGGTAAGTGTTACCAGTAGTTTCTCGAATTGTTATAGACTTCATATCGACACGACTTATCGAGCTATTGGGGTCTGACGTTTACCACCCCTAGGCGAGATATGCGACATATCAGACGAACTGACCGGACTGTACGGTAGTGTTACTGGTTGGATTCACAGGAGTGTGAGCGGGCTTGCTCGTCGATCTTCTGATCGCTCAATACCCGGGTGGCCGTTACGTTTAGCAGACCGCTTGCGGCTTGTGGATGTTTGATATGATCATCATCCGCTGCCGGCGTATTGATGAGTCTTTAGAGTCCTACACAGAGGTTTCCTGGCTCAAGCGAAACGAAATAGGAGCGCATATGAGATATGTGCGGGACCGAGAATAATGCGTGTATGTGATACCGTATTCCATTCTCGCGATGAATGTATCGATTGGTTATATACGATATAACCTAATTATCGAATCAAGGATTGGTTCGATAAGCCGATGCATAGGATACTAGTCGGTTATGTGCGACATGACCGGATCGTTAAATCAAGAGTTGATTTAATGATTTAATGCATAATTATATATATTTGATATATTACTTTGCGTTAACTAGTATTGGTTCACTTAAGATAGATTTTCTCACTCGGATGTGCGTATTGCATATTCGATATGATTTTGTGCACTTGCTTGTATCATGTTTGATGATACATGCCTTTGGTTAAGTGTAAAGAATTAAACCTTGGTTAATGAAATGGTTAGGGTTTACTATTTCCTTATTCATTTATTTATCTATTTATTCTTTTTGGAAAATGATTTGCATAAAGATTAAATGGTGGCTTTCTTTGGATGGATTATGAAGCTTCATGAACACTTTGACTAAGTGACCATTTTGTCTCTAGCTTGACCCTAACCATTCCTTTAACCATGATTGATTCTCTACACATTACCATGGTTAATGTTATGATAAGAATGGATTATTCTTTTCTTTTTAAATAACTTATCATATCATTTTTCTTCTTCTTCTTCCTTGAACTCAAGAAGAAAACCTTGAGGTCATCAATGGTGATTGATGATAAAGAGTGAGAAATCCAATTCTAAATTGAACCCACTTCCTATTTCTTCATCCTCTACCTCTTGCCAAGTAGTAGAGTGTGTTTCCTTCACAAGTTTTCATGACTTGGTGAAGGTGGAGCTTGATTTAGCGATGCCTCGACGTAGATCATCTTCGGCATGGACATCGATGACCTAGCCCGTCCATTCTCCGATGAAACCGACGCTAGAGCCCGGGACTTGTTATGGACAGCGAGGAGACTTCATTGCGGAGCTATGGAGGTGGAGAACCGGATCTACAAAGGTTGTATTTCCGTATCTCTTAGTTAAGTGTTAACTAGTTTGCTTTTTCGCCTAGAATTCTAGCCAACGATCCGTACACTAGGGTTTCTCGGCACCATAATTTTTGAAATTGGCATGGTTGATGCCTTGTGAGACCTCTTGAGAGTGCCTAGGAACCCTACATGTACGACGCCCAAAGCGAAGATCAAACACACATAGAAAATAAAGAAAGCCAAAATATTATCAAACTGAATATAAAGAATAATACAAGTCTCGACTCTAAAACCAAAGAATATACAAACTGGTCTACCAAATATACGTAGTCTGGTTGATGGAGCTTTTAACTAGATATAATGAATATAAAAATAAACAATGGTGGTTACGCTCTAAACTGTAACCCACCTACCAATGCAAGTCATCCAGAAAAGAGCAATGTGCCAGCAAGCCGCTACTGAATCTGAACGGTCGATCCTGCAAGAAAACTATGGCACAACGGGGGTGAGTTGCTAACTCGTGAGTAGAAAATATCAGCAGGTAGAAATCGAATGTATGACGATCTTCTAGGTCATACAGTAATATAAAGATATCATACCGTGTGGTAACGAAGGTGACCATGTATTCATACGTATAATAAAATATATAAAGTCATGCCTGTGTCAATATATGGTACCATGTCAACTGTGTCACACACATACACACATATGAATATATATCTTCCAACGCATGTCCATCAACGACACATCAAATCACCATAAAATCCTGAGTGCCCAGTATCGACACTCGAAATTATCATAAAACCCGTATCCAGTATTAACATGTAAATCCTCATATCTCAAGTACCGTCTCATCAGATTGGTCCTCATATCCATCTGTCTTATATCACTCCGGGCGGTATCCTACGAATATCCACCGAGTCCAATACTGTCACCGGTAGGTTGTGTTCCCCTGCCGCACTCAACGCCTTTTTATACGATCTTCTTGTCCCGGGATACCGTACCGGGTCTACCATGTACCCGCAGACGGTGTCTCCTCACTCCTCGAATCGGGTAATCATCATAGCTCGGCACCGAGAAAACTTATGGTGGACGTCGAAATATCATATCAAGAGAATCCGCGTTTTTAAAACAATCATAAGTTTTGAAAATGTATCTGCGGTTTCTCAAATTCAGAAATCTCATGAAAACAGAATCTTATAAGTATGTAATAATGATGAAACAATATGTACAGGTACAAAACAATACTGTAAAGTATAGAAAGTGTGTTCATATGAGCGTGTCGTGTAACTAGGTAAGGAAGTGTAATATCTGAACTAGTATGTGTGGTACTGAGTACTAAACCATAACTAAAATTCTACAGGTTATAAGGCGATACAGTGACATAGCGATTTCTAATGTATACGTGGCATGCCAATTATCGATGATGTGTGTATGAGCCGGTGAGTATGTGTACGTGCAACATGCGTATCATCGGTAATGGTGCGTGTGTCCTAGCAGACGAAATCATATAAAAATAACTATGTATGAGCTATACAGTTATAGTTTAAAATTGTATGAATCATTGTTTTTGAAAATAGGGGCTACGATGTTTTTGAAAAAGATACCATTTAAAAATTCGTAGCATTCCTTGAAGTTATCATTTAAAAGTGCATAACGATTCGTTAGTTTTGAAAATAGGCATGACTCTAAATATATCCTAATATATACTTAAGCGATTTAAAAACAATATTTCTCGAGTCGATATATACATAAGTCGGCGATCCATCCTCATTATATCACGTACGGTATAATCTATCGTACGATATCACCAAATCAATAGTACCGATCTATAGTCGCGTACATCATCAATTCATATCATCATATGTCGTATTGTATCATGTCATGCCATTGCATATCATATTATATAACATCGCCTCATACTATTATATCCAATCATATCGACTCGTGTCATCATATCATATCATATTCTCATCTCATTATATTGTATCGTAATTATCCTTAAATTTATATATATGTGTGTGTGTGTGTGTAAAAGCGTATATACATATGGCTCAAGGCTAAGCAAATTTAGAACTAAGGATATACCTTCCTACAAATATACTACTATTGCTTAGAGTATCCTAGAACCCTATTAGCTAAGTATATATACCTATTAGCTAAGTATATATATATATATATGTATATATATATATATGTATATATATATATATGTATATATATATAGTATCCTAGTACTACGGTTGCGGGGGTGCTATACGCTATCCACCCGACTTTCCCCGTAGATATACATCTACTCACCTATAACGCCTCGCTCTAATCGCTCCCGACGGATGCCTTGCACTCTTTCGCCGTCCTGAAAGCCTACACGTTTGTACCTACAAATCAAGTTCATAACCAAAATCTAATGAAAATCCGAATCGAATTTCATAGAAATCCATATGCAAAACCGATACGACAAGAGAAAGGTACATAGGTTAGACCTGGGTGCTCCATGTTTTCGGCTAAACAGGACGCTGAGGAACCTCAGATATAGGATAGTTCGGAGTCGTGTAAGGAAGCTAAGGAAACTCAGCTCTGTGGTTGCTCGGAGACGAGCTATTAGCTGATAGTTAGACGAAGAGGGAACGTACTTAAGGGAATCCCTCTAAAGGTCGGGGTATATTCCTCAGACTGAGCCTTGGAGACGATGCACCGATGAGTGTTCCTTTCGCATTATCCTTATCCGCGTTCTGCAGCCCCCTAAAAATCTAGGTGGCGTGCACGGAGGACACGTTATCTACTACGTGTTAAGATCTGGGGAATCCCCAACTGGGAGTATCATCACTCTCCCTTGGAATATTGTTAGCCAACATTTAAATTAAGCTACACTTTTCTGGACAATTATTTATTAATTGCCCAACAAACTGTGAGTAAATCAAGGATTGTTTGCAATGCTTTTAGACAATTATTTAAATTAAGTTCAGGGAACCTAAACTGAGGAACAATAATATGGCCTTGCTCAAAAGTTCAAGTTTAAGGATCATCTCCTCTAATATATTAGTAAGCTTTTATAATTGACTTAGTTTTGTTTAGTTAACTATAATTTTGTACTCCTCATGGCTACTGCATTCATCGGCCTTCACTGTCTATGTCCAGACCATGTCAATCTGTTATACCTCGTTTTTTGTATTCCTTTTATGGATCTACTTATAATATCTTCTGATCTCACATATTTCTTATACAGTCTTTTGGTGTATTGCTAGCGAACGTAAAAATTAGGATACACTTTTTTAGACAAAACTAATCAATTGCCTAAAATTACGTCCATACAAAAATGCTGATTCTATTGGAGCCTTGTGGACAGCCAAATCAAATAGAGGAATGATGGCATGGTAATTTCTTTGACTGTTTACTTAAATTTCTCATGATTAGAATGGTAACTAACAAGACGGCAAGAGTTTACCTGTGAAGAAAGAGTTGTATGAGATGCCTTCGTCGCGGGATTTAGGAGAGCTCTCATCTTTGTAGCACTCATTTACATTCAACTTGTAATCACGATTTGGCTAAAGCGCTTTACTCTTGCCTCTATTGGATGACTCAACTTCCTGGATCATATGCATCGCAATTTATCCAAATCATTAAGCCAGCTCATAAAAAATTTAGCAAGTAACGGGGCATGAATTATTGATCAAAGTTCACCGGAATTTTTTCTTGTGAGCTTTCGATCCTTTTGGCTGAGCATAGAGCTCCTCCTTCCTAAAGGTGTCATCCTGAAGCACCGAAAATGAAGGTTGTATTATTATGAAATTATGATTGTACAGTCGATGTCGCGCACCCCGCGTGTTTCCGGGGAGGCAGAAATTGAAAAAAATGATTTTTACAGGTTTCCTAACACTGACTTGAACCAAGGATCGATCATGAACCCTAACTAGCAAACTACTTGAGATTTAACTACTCGGATGAATGTTATACCTCGTAGTATCGTGTCCTTCGGGTCTTCTTGCTGTCCTCCTCGTCATCATAAGCTCCGAGGATCGTAACGGATCGATACTTTCTCGTCGGCTTCCTCGAGTCGAAGATGATCCACCCGAGAGTCTATAGTCCGAGCTCCAACCTTAAATCCGAAGTAACTAGGGCAACTAGAGCAACCGGTTCGCTAAACTAGATGACCTAGGTGATGTAGAGAGTGAAAATGGGTTACTTCGTCTCTTGGAACTCTAGGATTCTCAACTCATGAGACTTTTAGGGTTTAGAGGAAGAAGATCACTTGAGGAAAAGCTAGTGAAGAAAATGAGATTAGAATAAAAGATGGCTCAAGTGAGAAGTGATGAAGCATACAAATAATTGAGAGATAAATATCTCACAAATATCTATCATGCTTCAAAATATCTCTTTTGTCAAGAGAATGAGTCATCCCTCATTTGTCAAAATATCTCCACCTCATTTCCTCCACCTCATTTAATTTAAATCCAAAAAAACCCTAATGAAGTGTCTCCTTCTAGAAGCTTTCCCGATGAAATTACGAAAATGCCCCCATCCGTATATACATACCCGCATCCGTATTCCGAAGAATATGAATACAATGAGACGAAAATAATCCATTAATATAATAGTTAGATCCGGCTTAAACCAAAGCTCGATAGTATTATCCGCCCGATTATCATACGTGCACAAATACACGTAAGTGATCGAAGTCTTGCCGTAAAACCATACGGCCTCTACATCTTTTGCCCGATGCAGGGAAACCCTCTGTGTGGGACTCTAAAGACTCGACAGTACGCTGGCAGTGGGTTTAACCACAAGCCGTAAGCGGTACTAGCTGCACGTAACGGCTACCCAAGTATCTGTCGATAAGAAAGCCGATGAGCAAACACATCTGAACTCCTACTGAGCAAGTATGTGACAATCTCCATACAGTCCGGTCTGTTCGTCTAAGAGTATCGCATATCGGGCCTAGGGGGGCGGTAATCGTCAGACCTCTAATAGCGCAATAAGTCGTGCCAGAGTGTAGCCCAAAACACCCTGAGAAACTACTAGAATACCTACCAGTAAATCTCGCTTGACCTGGCCAGTACTTTGTGTAATAGCTCTTCAAACACAGTGCGATATCAACCCCCAATACCGGGAGAGACGAATCCTATCTAACCGCCACTTCCTCCAAGTGTTTCGGGACTGCACCTAACTACTACTTGTTTGCATGACTCCTTTGAGCCGTGGTAGGGTAGTAATCAAAGTACAGTGGGAACACACTCGAGACGAAATAGCAGTGTCAAGTTGATGGACTAAGCTGTACTCATGTCACCTGGAAACTGTGTAACACCCGAGCCCAATGCTACTATTTTCAGTGACAGTTTGAGTATAATGTGGTACTCATTTCATTTAGCTTGCTTATTTGTTGCTTACTGTAAATTTTTACCCGGCAAAGTCATTTCTGCATATAACAATTTTTGGTATCTAAAATAAAATTAAAAATATCCATCTTGGCCTACTCGACATCCCTAGCCTTGTGGTAGCGTCCGTGTATTGTGTTCTCGTCCCGTTCAATGAAACGGGCGAGTTTGGACGGCTACGCGTGCGTACATGTGTCCGTTTTGGGGGTATGCTTTTTAATCATAAGACACTTCATTTTAAAATTTGGATCCCGCTTAAAATCCTATTATTTCAGTTTCGAATTTTTGGACCCAACCCGGGCGCGATTTGGAAATGCTTTATTTAGCGCCAAAATCCCAAATTTTATTTAGCGGCAAGATTTATGAGAGGCTCTGATACCACTGTAAGTCGATGTCGCGCACTCCGCGTGTTCGTGGGGATGCGGAAATTGCAAAAAATGATTTTTACGGGCTTCGCAACACCGACTTGAACCAAGGATCGATCATAAACCCTAATTAGCAACCTACTTGAGGTTTAACTACTCAGATGAATATTATACCTCATAGTATCGTGTCCTTCGGGTCTTCTTGCTGTCCTTCTCGTCATCATAAGCTCTGAGGATCGTAACGGATCGATACTTCCTTGTCGGATTCCTTGAGTCAAAAACGATCCACCTGAGAGTCTATAGTCCGAGCTCCAACCTCAAATCCGAGGTAACTAGGGCAATTAGTTCGCTAAATTAGATGGTCTAGATGATGCAGAGAGTGAAGATGGGTTAGTTTGTCTCTTGGAACCCTAGGTTTCTCAACTCATGAAACTTTTAGGGTTTAGAGGAAGAAGAAGATCACTTGAGGAAAAGCAAGTGAAGAAAATGAGGTTAGAATAAAAGATGGCTCAAGTGAGAAGTGATGAAGCATACAAATAATTGAGAGATAAATATCTTATAAATATCTACCATGCTTCAAAATATCTCTTTTGTCAAGAGAATGAGTCATCCCTCGTTTGTCAAAATATCTCCACCTCATTTCCTCCACCTCATTTAAATTTAAATCCAAAAAGAAAATAAACCCTAATGAGGTGTCTCCTTCTAAATGCTTTCCCGATGAAATTACGAGAATGCCCCTTATCCGTATATACATACCCGCATCCGTATTTCGAAGAATATGAATACAATGAGACGAAAATAATCCATTAATATAATACTAGGATCCGGTTTAAACCAAAGCCCGCTAATATTATCCGCCCGATCATCATACGTGCACAAGTACACGTATGTGATCGAAGTCCTACCGTAAAACCATACGGCCTCTACATCTTTTGTCCAATGCAGGGAAACTCTCTGTATGAGACTCTAAAGACTCGACAGTACGCTGGCAGTGGGTTTAACCACAAGCCGCAAGCGGTACTAGCAGCACGTAACGGCTATCCAGATATCTGTCGATAAGAAGGCTGATGAGCAAACCCATCCGAACTCCTACTGAGTCTGTATGTGACAATCTCTATACAGTCCGGTCTGTTCGTCTAAGAGTATCGCATATTGGGCCTAGAGGGGCGATAATCGTCAGACCCCTAATAGCGCAATAAGTCGTGCCGGAGTATAGCTCAAAACACCCTGAGAAATTACTGGAATATCTACCAGTAAATCTCGCTTGACCTGGCCAGGGACTTTGTGTAATGGCTCTCCAAACACAACGCGATATCAACCCCCAATACCGGGAGAGAAGAATCCTATCTAACCGCCACTGTCTCCAAGTGCTTCGGGATTACACCCAACTACTACCTGTTTGCACGACTCCTTTGAGCTGCGGTAGGTTAGTAATCAAAGCACGGTGGGAACACACTCGAGACGAAGTAGTAGTGTCAAGTCGACGGACTAAGCTGTACTCATGTCACCTGGGAAATGCTACCCGACGATAGGTATAATACCCACCAGCAGTTCCCGACGAGACATGTCCAGTGTACTCATAAACTAATGAGCACATGCATACTATCTCCAGTACGACTTACTAATGGCTGTGGGACAGACCATCTCCCCTGCTGGGATGAGAAGCGTACACACTAGTCTACTCCGGAGTATCGATACCCTGTCTCGATAATTCTACGACTAGATACCTGTATAAGGATGCGCTTATGGACTACCCAGCCCCTACTGGTATGACTGCCATCACAACGCTGGTAATCAAGTAAAGATCCCAAGGGCTCTACCAATATGTATAAGCGATATGCTAAAAGAAACACATGCACATATTGAGGTAGAAACAAACCAAGTATCATAAGCAAGACTGTCAATACAACTGTGAATATCCCAAGCTTCTATTAAGTAATATACAAACCAGTATGATATAATAATGGCCTCTAGGGCATATATCACTAACAATGATCGTATGATTAAAGTATGTATGATGAAAATGAATCCCAAAAACACAATAGTTTATTACTTGCCAACATTTGGTCTACAAAACAATGCTGCTTTCATAGGAGACTGACATCTTGTGTAGGAAGAGTTCTATGAGACGTATTAGGAGAGCTTCCATCTTTGCCCTTGTCATTTCCGGTCAACCTGTAAACGCCACTGGGCAAAGCTGACCGAAATAACATCCCTAGAGTTCGCAATCCTTTTGCTCGAGCACGGAGCTCCTCCTTCTTCACGGCTTTTTCATGAAGCACCTGAAATCGAAGTTGTGAAATTAAGATTAAATGATTAAAGTATCTGATGATGGAAATGAATCCCAAAGAAAAACAAAAAACTCAAGTCGTATTATTTTTTCTTAAGGAATACAAGACAGATCATCTGACACACACGCGATAGAGTCGCTTCGATATCAGCAACATTAAGTTTCCATAAGGAATCAATTATCAATTTCTTGTGAGACTGCATGTATTCTTCATGTTGTTCCTGTGTATAGCTTCCCTTAGCACCGAGATGGTTCTTCATGTCTTCTTGTAGCCGTATCAGGGCAATTGCACCTGCAACAACCACAAAAAGCAATATATCGTGTGCTCAGTTTCTGAGGCTGATCGCGCGTGTCTTTTTCTAGTGTAGGTAGTGGGATTTGAACTCAAAACCTTCAACATCCCAAAACTCGGATACCATGTTGGCAGCCACTTCACCAAAAACCGGACACTAGAGGGTGGTGGGCGGACAATTGTTTCATACCATCCAACTAGATGATCATACAAATTCAGTAAGTGTATACCTGTTGCAGCGGTTATTTGAGATTTGATGAAGTGTCCTTTGTCTCTGAACCATTCGAAAATCAAAGGCACGCCCAAAAATATAGCCTTGTTTCTGAGCTCCTTGGTCGCTTGCATTTCATAGATGTAGCCAATGACGTTCAAAATATCAACTCCATAAACTGGCGACGACATCACACGGCATTAATCAAACAGTCCATAAATCGTTTCATGCAAATATAGAAGGCGAAGGGACAAACATATACCGCAACGAAGACCTTAAAGATAAACTACAAGTATCCGAAAAAACAACGAGGACAAACAATGTTTACCTGCATTCGAAAGCTTTGACACCTCCGCTTCGGCATGACAAATGAATTCGTCCTTATTCCCTTCATCATACTGGCGAAGCCGATCTTTTAATATTTCCGCTAGTTTCTCCTCTCTTTCCTTCTGAACAACCTATTTGGCCAAACAACAATATTGTATTCCTAATGAGCAGGTACAAGAAAGAAAGCGACCATCTTGGCAAAAAGAGAAGAGAAATAAGAACGCGTGCACACACACGTGCGCTAAATACCTTGCATTTGGGAAGACCAAAAAATTATATAATTGAAAGCTACAAAGATATATGAAAAGTACGTAAACTCGTCAATATTCTTTATGTATAATAAAGCTGCTTCAAAATATTACCCTCATTTTCTCCTGCAGGTTTCTGGCATTGATTTGTTTCCCTTCATTAAATATATCAAGTGAGGCCATTGATGCCATTGTAAGTTTACCAACGTACTCCTCAAAAAGCTCGCTACCAAACTGCATTGCAAAGATCGCCGCAGGATCAATAATTGCCTCCCTGCAACATGAGGGGAGAACACCAAGTTATGAGTGTCGGTTTGTGCAGTGACAACTAAAGCATATATAACTGATACAGTGACGGTCATTTCTAATTGCATTCACGGTAGCATGAAAAATATGTTTTAATTTTAGTTTCAGCAATAATGTCGCGGCAGAATACTCACGTCGAAATGCCTGATTTACCATATGCATCATAGGCTTGGCGCTGCGTTTGATTACTTAGAACTTGATAGGCCTCACCCAAAACCTGAAACAAAAGCACCACGCTACATATTAAAAAAGGCAGCAGTTTTTAGATTAAGTTCAAGATTCAGATAAGTAATCTAATTCGAAATCGCAGTGTTTGCCTGTTAAATGTAAGGTTTACCTGAAAATTTCTTGCTGCGAGGGGATCGTTCGGATTTTTATCTGGATGGACCTGCCTTGCCTACAAATTATTTACAAAGAAACATTTATTCCAAAAACAGGACTAGCTAATTCAGATTGTGCAACAAGAACTAGAGCATCCATAATTCCGATAAGAGAAAATGATACATATATCTGTTTAGAAACCGTGTGTTGATCATGGATGATCAAAGCCTTCGTACTGATCATCGATGACCTCTTTCCGATGATCATCTCGTGGGTGTTGGGATCTTTATTCTTTTGATTTGAACCGAGAGATAATAGAACCTTGTGCTTTAATCTATTGTGGGAGGAGCAATTTATTGAATGATTCGACGGATTGGTGATTGGTTAAACAGATTTGGGACCCGAAAATCTACCCTTCTTGTTCAGCTAATAACGGCCGATTGAATCTAATTGTCTTTCCATTTCTCAAAAGAGATTAAAAAAGAAGAAAAGAAAGAGAGAGAGAGAAAGCCTGACAGCTCCGTGAACGTGACCGGTCCATTGAGCATGAAAGAACGTGTTTCATCGATCACTAGTACTACAAAACCTCTGTTTTTCATTGATAATAACCGTTGGATTTACAGAGTGGGAACAAAACAGGGAAAACGGACCGGACATCAAATATGAAATTACTTCGGATATAACAACACAAACACTCATATATATCCATCACATCATGACATAATTTGTTCAACCATAACCAACTCCTAGCACCAACACTAAACAAATCAAACATGAAATTTCACTCAAAAAAATCCAAAGAAAAATAAAATTCAAAGTGTAGCGAGTTTATCCTATTTACCTTCAAGTAGTAGGCCTTCTTGATCTCAGCCTCAGTAGCTGAGGGATTGATATCCAATACATCGTAGTACTCTGTTTCCTTCACCATCTCTCTCTTTTCCTTGAAACTTTTTCAACCTTCTTTTCCCAACAAAAAAAAAAGTGAGAAAAATTGAGGGTATTTATAGATTCCTCGAGTTGACTTGCGTGTCTACGTCGACTCCTTTTCTATTCCTGTGTAATTTACCAAAAAGGGCAGAGATTTTTTCTCATTTTTATTTGCATCTTGTGGCAATCGCTATAATTCATTCGAGGGTTCTTTGGTAAGCTGTGTGATGATGGCCATATCAAGCCAACATGATAATTTAACATCTTCCTTCATGTAGGCCTATAAAGTTTGGACCATGTGAAAAGTACTCCAGCTGAATCTCTCGCTGATAAACACAAAAAAACAAAAACAAAAACAAAGGTAGATAACTGTATTTCAAATTAGCTACGGTGACTTTCAAACTCAAGGCTGCTTAAAACTCCTTAACCATCATCAAACGCATAAAATAACAGATCATTCCAAATAGAAGAATACTGGATATATGTGGTTCGCTAAAATTAGGCCATTGGTCCAGTTAACTATGATTGGCCTTTACAATTTTAATACTATATACCCAGTGCAAAATTAATTTTACAAACTTACTTCACAATAGGAGACCACGACGATGGAGATGGCATACGAACAAGCGGCGATGGCGATGGCCTTTGAGCATTTGGGCAACTGGAGAGAAAGTTATAGGGAAATTTTGTAAATTTAAGATGAGAACTTAATAAAACGGCTCATCTACAAGTTTTGCTTTCATGATTTTATCCATATTTAGTATTTTTATGCAGTTTATATTTACGGTTCAATCCATTACCGTAAATTAGGACTAAATTTAATATCTTAATTTCATCATCAAATTTAAAAACCAAATTCTTTTTCAAAAGGGGTATAAAGATGCAGCTTTGAGAAAAAAATATCAGGGAAAAATGGGTTAGGTCCCTCGCCAAGGGCCCGTTCGGGAGCGGTGTGAAACTCTGATTTTATCACCAAAGGATGTTTCCGGAGGAACGATTTGAAACCATAGTTTTGCAACTATGAGATGTTTGGATTAACTAAACCATGATTTTGTAACCATGGTTTGTAACAAAAAATTATTAAAAAATTAAAAATTATTAAAAATTTGACGACAGCTCCTTCAATTTTTTAAAAAAATAACAATAGTGGGGGGCCTATCTTTTCTTCCCCACCGTTCAAGGAGCTGTGCAAACCGCTCGCCGCTCCCCCAACGCGGGAGGCCTAAAAAAGCGGCGATAGCTTTTAAAGCACTAGACGAGCCGACTTTGAGGTTCTATTTGGTAGTCACAACCTTCTCTTTAGTTCCCTGTCCTAAGCAAGTATATGTTCGTGGGAATCTTTTTTTCAGAAAATTCTCCTCCTACTATTGTCAAACCCTTATTTGATAAATCCACACCAAAACTTATGTATGGACAAAATTAATCCCAACTATATCAGTCTTTAATTTTTGTCTTTTTATGTTGTCCTTCCTCTTGATTCCGATCTCGTTCACAGCGTCGATATAGCACTGCTCCATATCGATCACAGGTTGATCGTCGTCAACGAGATCATGAAGATCTGCAACCTCGCAGGCTCTTCGGCAACTCGATCGAGCTCCTCCATCATGTTGCCGAGATCCTCCTGCGAGAACGAGATAAGGACGTCAAGGTCCTCGTCGGGAAGCTAATACTTGACAATGCCGATCTCGTCCTCGAACACACCGCCGATCTTGGCTTGCAGACCCATAGTCGAGAAATGCCGGAGCGAGAGGATCGCTAGCGATTTTTGGGACATAGACATCGACCCAATTTTCCCCAAAAGAATAAAATAAACACATGAATCATTTATATCCAAACTTTAACTGTACCCATTAGCACCCACGGTTCGGTGATTGTCCGATGCTCATTCTCAAAATTCCAAGGTTCAAACCGGCAGCCATGGCCATTGATGGAGATAGAGAGATGCTGTTCTCCTTGAAGCAAGCTGCACAGCAACAATTCCTGCGGGTCACTGGAGCATTTGATCAAACACTTGGCAGACGAGTCACCCTGTGATTATTAATTATCGAAATCTTAGTATCTTTCTCGCTGATTTTCATTGATGAGGGTTTAAATGATCATATATTGCGAATGTTGTTAATATTTATTGTTTTGCCATTTTGTGGGTTTACTGTGGAAAATCTAGGACAATCTTTTCTATTAAATACTGAATTAATTCTCCCTTTTCTTCTTTTTCATTAAAAAAGATGAGTTTAGTTTTTGTATCAATTTTTTTTTTCATTTCCTTACTGTTGTATCAAAGGAGATAGAGAGAGGGAAATCTGGCTGCTAAACTCTTCTCGTAAGTTTAAGATGTCAGCTTGCATTTCTCTGTTTCTTTAATTAAGATTTATTCGCGATATAATCATAATAGAAAATCTTGATTAGGTTTTGTCGCAGTTGTGTGATTCTTGTGATTGTCAAATTATTTATACATTCATGTTGTGTTAATTGTAATAGAAAATCTTGTAATTTAACAATCCATTTTTGATCCCGTAATAGAAAATCTTGTATGTTTGATGCCATTTTTATCCTTTAAATTTTCGTGTTAAGTTTCCAGTGTCGGCTTAAAAATGCTTAAACTGCGTTAAATTTGCTTCCTTCCTTTGTTTGTTTATTTAAGATGAACTAATAATGATATAATAGCCAGCGCTATTCTTGTTGTATCAGATGGAAAACGTCGATATACTTAATCCTTCAACAAGTTTTTTGACGTTAATTCATGCCAATTTTCATCTTTTGATCAAGCAAATAGCCTGAACAGTGTTAACAAATTATATCGGTAATATTTCTTCTTAAATTTTGTGTAAAGCAGACATGGATTCGTTAGAGAGCAGCAAACAAGTGAACATGGAAGTTACACAAGTCAGTTTCGGTGGTTTCAATGAAAGGGTCTTGGCCGAAGAACTTGCCAATTTCTTAGAATATGAAGCCGGAACTATATACAGGTGTCGATTAAAGACGTCATGGACCCCGCCAGATTCATACCCAGACTACGATATTCTCGTTACAACCGAAGGAATTCTTCCAATAAAAGATAGCTATGTAAGAGCCGTGCCTCATGCCTTCGTACATTTTGCAGTTGCAGATGCAGCTAAAAGAGCAATCAATGCAGCGGGAAAATGCGAGCTGGTTTTAAACGGATATACTCTAAGAGCCAATTTAAGCACCATGGATAGCTCTTTTCGTGTTTCTAGAAGAAGAACTATGGATCCATTTAAATTTCCGAATGGTTGTGTTGAGATCGGCACCCTTGTTAGCGAAAACGAGTTTTGGGTTATTTGGAAAGCACCGGACTCTGGGGTCGATTTCATACTCGATCCCTTTGATGGGTGCTGTAAGATTCATTTTTCCAAGGATGTTACCTTTTCATTTAAAGGAACAAAAGATATGGTGGTAATCAAATGTGACTTTAAAGTCGAATTCTTGGCGAGAGAAATCGATGAGATCAAAGTTTACAAAAACCAAGCGCCGTTTGAGATTCTATTGCAGCTATCGATGGCTCCGTGGATCTATTATAGAACGGGTGATGACGACACTTACGCTTCTGTTCCATTCAATTTGTTAGATGACGAGGATCCTTGGATCAGAACTACTGATTTCACTTCCAATGGAGCTTTTGGAAGATGCAATTCAATTCGAATCTCGTTCTCTCCTCGCTACGGGGCTAGATTGGAGAAAACCCTAAATTACCTGAGGGAGCGAAGGATACAAGAGTTTCGGCCTAGAGCTCAACTTACTGTGCAAGACGAAACCAATTGTGCATTGTACATGTTTGATCCTTTCTTCTCGGTTCATTATAAGCCTGAAATTAGCTTTGCAGCGATGTTTCTTGTAAATGCATTGGTCCATAAAGGAATTGTCAATCAGCACCAATTATCTGAAGAATTCTTTGAGCTACTCCAAATCCAAACCGATGAATCGAATATTGCCTCATTGAGGCACATATGTTCGAGTAAACATCAAATATTCGATGCTTATAATAAATTGAAGAGTGTGCAAGACTGGCTGTTGAAAAATCCTAAGCTCATCAAGAGCTCAGTGCTGCCTAATGACAATGTCGAAGTGCGAAGATTAGTTATAACCCCAACAAAAGCATATTGTCTGCCCCAGGAGATTGAGCTATCAAATCGGGTACTTAGAAATTACAAAGAAGTATCCGATAGATTCTTGAGAGTGAGTTTTGCTGATGAAGGCATGCAACCATTGAGTTCTAACGTTTTAACTTATTTTGTTGCACCCATTATCAGGGAAATCACCGCAAATTCATTCCCACAAAAGACCACCGTATTTAAAAGGATCAAGAGCATTATGACCGAGGGATTTTATTTATGTGGTCGAAAATATTCCTTTCTAGCATTTTCGGCTAATCAGCTAAGGGATCGATCAGCATGGTTCTTTGCAGAAGACGAGGATATCACCGTAAGCTCAATCAGAAGTTGGATGGGGAGATTTTCTAATCGAAATGTAGCAAGATGTGCTGCTCGAATGGGGCAATGCTTTTCATCGACATATGCAACAGTTAGCATGTCACCTGATAGAGTTGACTCATCGCTACCCGATATCGAAAGAAATGGATATGTGTTCTCTGATGGAATTGGGAAAATAACGCCAGAACTTGCATTGGAAGTTGCTGAGAAATTGCAACTATCACATAACCCGCCTTGTGCTTATCAAATTAGATACGCAGGTTGCAAAGGGGTGATCGCTGTTTGGCGTGGAAATGATGATGGAATTCAATTATCATTAAGACCAAGTATGATTAAGTTTGATTCAGATCATAAAATTTTGGAGATTACATCATGGACCAAGTTTCAGCCCGGTTTCATAAACAGACAGATTGTGACACTACTCTCGACTCTGGGCGTTCCCGATTCTGCATTCGAAAAACTGCAAGAGTCGATGATTTCTACTCTGAACAACATGGACAAGGATATGGATATTGCAGTCAAGGTTCTTACGAAATCTTGCGCTGAACAAGGGAATTCTGCAGTTATAATGCTGCGCTCTGGGTTCGACGGTCATAAAGAACCTCACTTAAAGGCGATGCTTTCTTGTATTAAATTTTCTCAACTAAGAGATATTTTAATGAAGACGAGGCTCTTTGTTCTGTTAGGGAGATGGCTTATGGGTTGCCTTGATGAGATTGGTGTGCTTGAGCACGGACAATGCTTTATTCAAGTATCAGACCCTTTGAACAAAGGTAAGCAAATTGTTACCGGGACTGTGGTGATAGCAAAAAACCCATGTCTGCATCCAGGAGATATTCGAATTTTAGAAGCAGTAGATGCGCCGGGATTGCATCATCTTGTGGATTGTTTGGTGTTTCCTCAACATGGCGATAGACCTCATTCAAATGAGGCATCAGGAAGTGATCTTGACGGGGATCTTTATTTTGTTACTTGGGATGAAGATCTGATACCTCCAGGGAAGAAAAGCTGGGCACCGATGGATTATACAACTGGGGAAATCAAGCAGTTGCCGCGAGAAGTTACTCATTTGGTTTGTCATTCTGTTTTCTTTGAAAATTTATTGTATATCTGTATTTTTCTTTTAAGAAAAGGGCATGCGTCCTATGCTCGTTATCTTACAGTGTTAAAACCATAAATTGTCCAAACCTAATAGCATAATTATCTTACAGTGTTTTGTTTCTTCTTACGTTATTGACAGGACATAATCGACTTATTCATGAAGAACATGGTGAACGAAAACCTCGGAGTAATCTGCAATGCACATGTGGTTCATGCCGATCTAAGCGAATATGGAGCCTTAGACGAAAAATGCCTTCAATTAGCCGAGCTAGCCGCTACTGCAGTCGACTTCCCAAAAACCGGAAAACTAGTAACAATGCCACAATCCCTAAGACCTAAAATCTACCCCGATTTCATGTGCAAAGACGATGTCCCCTCATACAAATCCGAAAAAGTCCTAGGAAAACTTTATCGCACGATCAAAGACGCTTCCGACTTATCAGAAATCTCATGCACATGCAATAACATAAATTATGACACGGATCTTGACGTTGCTGGTGCTTCGGATTATCTCCACCCTGCATGGCATAGCAAATGTTGTTACGATGGTCAGCTAAATGCTATCTTGGGACAGTATAGAGTTCGATCTGAGGCTGAGGTTATCACTGGGCATATTTGGTCGATGCCTAAGTATAACAGTAGGAAGCAGGGAGATTTGAAAGAGAGGCTTAAAAATGCATACTTCGCGCTGCATAGAGAGTTTAGACAAGTTTTTGAGACGATGGGGGATGATTTTGATGGGCTTGGGGATGATGAGAAGAGCTTGTTGCTCGAACAGAAAGCGTCGGCATGGTATCAGGTTACATATCGGCCTGTTTGGGTCGAGAAGTCGAGGGAACTTAGAGGAGCTGATGGGGATGTGGTGCCGTTGAGACTTAGTTTTGCGTGGATCGCTGTCGATTGCTTGGCTCGGATCAAGGCGAGGTGTTTGGAAAATAAGAAAATTTTGTCCGAAACTAATTAGATTATTTGGGAGAAATCTACACTGCTGAAGATGTTAATTTTCAGATTCCGAAAGAACTCGTTATTTTTCAGAGAACTGTTGAGATACAAATGAAAATTCAAACGAGCGAAGCTAGAATTATGGTAGGCTTTGCTCAAATTATATCGAGTTATTTGTTTCTTATATCATATAATGACTTGATTTATTGTTTGAATCTAATAACCCATAGTTGTATTTGTGTTGAAGTTTGCTAGCTTGGCTTCTTTAGAATTATAATTTGGTTGTTTGTTTACTTGGAACCATGTGTTCTGTAGTTTTGACTTCAACTTCAATTTTTATTTGGTGATTGGAAAATATCGTAACTGTGAATGTCTGATGATGATGCTCATAACTGGAAACTCCTCGGATCATGATACGTGGCAGATGACGTGTCCCGAGGCACACGGAAACAAGGTTAGCACCACATATTCGAGGCGTCCCCCGGGCTATCGCCCCGCAGCCCGGACCCGACCTTCGAGGATACCCTGAACATTCTTGTGCTTGCCATGTAAACGACCATAGGCTCGTCTCCGAGCCCTCCTACACGCCGAACTCCTCGGCCCTTCGCCTCCGAGCTATCACAGAACCGAACTAGCTCGGCCTCCCGCTCTCTTTTAGGCCTCTCGCCGAGCTAGGCCTCGTCGGTTCTATCGAGGGACCTAGAACGCGGATCACATGCGCCTCCGCCACGGCTCCGCGGATCTCGCCAGGCGCGAGATATCCGCCGCCCCACAATCCCGCGTTCTACGCCGTCGCATCCCCCATTAACGAGCGTATCTCGTCATTAATGGGGGATCCCGCCATTCACGCAGGCATAACGCCAGGGGCGTAATGGCCAGCGTGAATCTCGCGTCATCTAGCCCATGACGACTGCTATATAAACCCCTCTTTCAGACGACTCAGGTAACGCAATTTCACTCCAATATGCCGTTACTCTGCTCAAATACTTCGGCTAACTTGATCGTCGGAGGGTCCACAGCGGCACAACCATCCCGGGATTTCTTTGCAGGTAGCTCGGCTTCACTCCAAATCAAGCCCACTGAGATCCACACGCTCCAGGAAACAACCCTCAAACCTAATCTCAGCCGATCATCAACGCTCGCGACAGATCGACGGAAGACAACATCTGAAGGAGATCCTAGCCTCCATCAGTTGGCGTCGTCTGTGGGAATTTCGAAGATTACACTCATCGAAAGTTGATCTTCCGATGTCGAACTCATGGCGAGTGATCACCGCGACGATCCAAGCATGAGCCGCCGCCCTCCCCACAAAGGGGGCGCAGTCGGATCCTCTCCTCCCCCCTAACGTCGTTCACGCCCTGTCTGCACGGATCGACAGGCTCACATCCATTATGGATGCCCTTGTCCGCGTCCAAACAGTGGGACAAGCCCTCCAGGTCGCCATTCCCCCATTTCGGGATCGCGACCTCCGCAGAGGGGGAGATGACACTGCCCACGCTGTCACCACTGAACAGCGTCTCGCTATCTCCGGCGGGCACAGGTCCCCCGCGGCGACCAATTCAATGACCCGCTGGGCGCCACAGCTCCATGCCGAGGTCTCGTGAAATAGCCCCCCGCCCTGAGGCCCATCGCGCTCCTGTCCTTCCCGAGGAGGTGTCGGTCAGCTCACTTGCTCCCGGGCATGGCCGGCACCCTCTCCCTCGACGGGGTCGCGCGGACGACGCTCACCGCGATAACTTACAAACAACCTCACCAGGGGACCTAAGGAACCTCATAGAACGGAACCGGAGTGGCAGCCAGGCGCAGGCCGCCAGCGGGAGGGGCTATAACTCCGAATACGCCGAATCATCTGGGTACCACGACCGTCTCGACGCCCTCGAAAAGAATATCGATGGTATACATCGGGAGGGTCGTCCTTCAAACGAGGGGGTCAGGTATGCTACCGACTTGCTTACGAAGCCCTTCACTGAAGAGCTGCTCGCTGTGCGCGTCCCGTCCAGGAATAAATCTCCAAAAGTGGCCCTCTTTGACGGGAAGTCCGACCCGAAAGACCATCTAGATGCATTCACAGAGGGCATGAGCTTCCAGGACAACTCTGACGCCGCCCAATGCCGAGCGTTCCCCGTCACTCTCATCCGGGCTGTACGAGACTGGTTCCGAGGACTCACACCATACTCCATCTCTACCTTTGATGAGCTGGCCGCCCAGTTCCTCGGGCATTTCGTCAGGAACAGACGACAGAAGCGGACCGTCGATTACCTCTTCACTATAAAGAGCGGGGACAAGGAATCGTTTAAAGGATACGTCACTCGCTTCTACAACGCTCTTCTTGAGGTTCATAAACACCGGGACGAGACTGTCATCACGACTCTAAGGTCGGGTCTTAGGCACAAGGAGTGGCTCCGCTCCTTTGCATTAGCGCAATCTAAGACCATAGCTGAGGTAAAGGCTTGGACCGAGCGGGAAATCCAACTTGAGTTCGAGGTGAACACGAACCTACTTCGGGGCGACGAAGCCGACCAAAAGAAGAGGGGTAAAGAAGAGAAGAAGAAGGTTGACCGGCCAAAGCCATACTCCCCGAAGTTCCAGGAGTATACTCCGCTCAACATCTCTCAGACTGAGCTGTTGGAAGAGGCGAAGGGCGAGCGATTCTTCAAGCTCCCTCCGGTCACCAACAGGGCGGCTAAACGGAATCGAGGCCCGTACCGCGCCTTCCAAAGGTTGTAGGGACACCCCACCGAGAACTGTAAACAACTCCGCGACTACATCGAGGAGTTGATCCGCTGGGGGCACTTGGCAAAGTACCTGCAGGAAAAGCGACAGGAAGACTGGGAGAAAGAGAACCATCCTCCTCTCGGCGAATTGACGATCGGCCAAATCATGGTCGTATCGTCAGAGGGTGCGCCTGGAGCCGGCGAGATTCGACGCCTCCTGCCAGTCGAGGGAACTAGAAGCCAGCCCCGGAAGAAAAGCAAAGCAGTCGAGTCCATCACCTTCACCGACGAAGGACTCCATGGAATATCCTTTCCTCATAACGACCCCCTCGTGATTACATCACGGGTCCACCGCAACGAGGTTCAAAAGATACTGGTCGACTCGGGAAGCTCGGCGGACATCCTTTTCTATGACTGCTTCCTACGTATGAGGCTCGGCCCGTCGGACCTGAGGCCAACTGCCCACATTCTGTCGGGGTTTATTAACCACTCCATCCCGGCAGAGGGAGTGGTTGCCCTCCTCCTTAACATCGGGGAGACAGGCCGTACAAGAACCGTACTGGCGGAGTTCATCGTCGCTAGAATTCCATCATCCTACAATATCCTCCTGGGACGCCTGACGCTGAACTCCCTGCAAGGTGTTTTTCGTCACCCCATTGAGATGGGAATACGTGCGCGCTTTCCAGACGTACTATAGATTCCCTCTGCCTAGGATAGGCGGGGGTTTATTGATTGTGGGGATCCGAATCTCCGGCAGCCGCGGACTAAGCTGTCGTTAATTACCCCTTATCTTTATAGCGAGAGAACATCCGATTGACGTGTAAAACCGGTCATGCGAACTCAATGCGATGTGTTGGTGTGTGTGTGTGTGTTTTAACATATAACAATGGAGACGTGTTCATTTTGTTTTGTTCTATTTGTAAAAAAAAGGATATATATATATAAACAAATAAATAAATAAATATTTAGAGAAAATGATTTTTTAAAAAAATATTATTTATAATTTATTTATATTTATTTATTATTACTTTTTTTAAATAAAAAGATAAAAAGTAAGAAGAAGGAAGAAAGAAAAAAGGAAAAAAAAATTATTAAAAAAAGGGGGGCTTCCCCCCACTAACGTGAGGGGAGGGGGGAAGAGGCTGGCCATTGGGCTCGACTTAGGCATGGGCCCATTTGAACTGGGTTTGGGCCCACTTGGTTTGGGGTTGACTTTGACTTTGACTTGGTCAACCGGGGTGTAATTTTTTACCCCAACAAAGTGCCCCCATCAATAAATGCATACCACATATGTGAGTCGTGTGCATGAGATTGATGGATCTTCTTTCGCGTGGAGGCGACTTTCTTTGGTTCCCGCTTTTTGGGAAGCTGGCACTGCCCTTTTTACGACATGGACGGTCGACACTTGACGCGTCTCCGAGACGAAGTGTCCATGGTAGACGTTTTCCCGGCACGGAGTGATTTGGTTCTCTCTTTGTAGGAAGCCTACAATGCCATTTTTACGACATTGACGGTCAACGCTTGACGCGTCTCCGAGACGGAGTGTCAGTGGTAGACGTTTCCCTGGTCCGGAGTGATTTAGTTTCCGCTTTGTGGGAAGTCTGCACTGCTCTTTTTACGACATGGACGGTCGACGCTTGACGCGTCTCCGAGACGGAGAGTCCGTGGTAGACGTTTCCCTGACCCGGAGTGATTTAGTTCCCGCTTTTTGGGAAGCCTGCACTGCCCTTTTTTACGACATGGACGGTCGACGCCTGACTCGTCTTCGAGGCGGAGTGTCCGTGGTAGACGTTTCTCTGGCCCGGAGTGATTTTGTTCCCGCTTTGTAGGAAGCCTGCACTGCCTTTTTTACGACATGGACGGTCGACGCTTGACGCGTCTCCAAGATGGAGTGTCCGTGGTATACGTTTCCTGGCCCGGAGTGATTTGGTTCCCGCTTTGTGGGAAGCCTGCACTACTCTTTTTACGACATGGACGGTCGACGCTTGACGCGTCTCCGAGACGGAGAGTCCATGGAAGACGTTTTCCTGGCCCGGAGTGATTTGGTTCCCGCTTTGTGGGAAGCCTGCACTGCCCTTTGGAGAACTCCAGGTGGAGTCCTTTACCGATTCCAGCTTCCAGAGTGATAAGAAAGACTCTAAGTCGCACTCGGGATCTGTCTTTACCCTCAATAGAGGGGTGGTATGTTGGAAGAGTTCCAAACAGGATACCGTTGCAGACTCGATGATGGAGGCTGAATACATCGCTGCCAACGATGCTACCAAAGAGGCTGTCTGGATAAAGAAGTTCATCACTGAACTTGGTGTGGTTCCGTCCATTGAGCATCCAATACCTTTGTATTGCGATAACAATGGAGCTGTGGCTTTGGCCAAGGAACCCAGGTCCCATCAGAAGTCCAGACATATTATGAGACGGTATCACCTGATCAGGGAGATAGTTGATCGCCGGGAGATCGAGGTCAGGAGAGTTGATACGAAGGACAACACTGCGGATCCACTCACGAAGGCCATTCCGCAGATACAGTTTGAGAGATTATTCGGGATGCTAGGTATGAGATACTATAACAGCTGGCCTTAGTACAAGTGGGAGATTGTTAGTTATTATATGCCCTAGAGGCCATTGTTGTACATATGATATATATATTATAATGGATGCTTGGATATATATAGAGAGGACTTTCTTACTCGTCATGATAGTATACTATTTGGTTTCTCTTTATCTTAACATTGTTGGGGTAAAAATTTACACCCCGGTTGACCAAGTCAAAATCAAAGTCAACCCCAAGCCAAGTGAGCCCAAGCCCAGATCCAGTGGGCCAATGCCCGGGTCGAGCCAGAACATGAAGCGGCTGGCCTCCCCCCAAGCTAAGATAAAAATTTTGTAATAAATAATTTTGTTACATTTCTTTTAGTTTATTTTATGGACAAATGTAAGAAAAGTAGGCATAAAGCCAATTTTTTGTAAAGCCCATGGTTTATGTGCAAAAAGAAATGGCACATGAGCCATGGGATAGGCAAAATGCCATTTTGTGAAGCCCAAGGGGCTATGTGTAAAGTGTATGGCCTATAAAGGCAAAGATAATGAAATATCTAAATAACTTTTCTTCTCTCTCTCAAAATTTTCTTCAGATCTGAGATCTTTTCTCCTTCTTCAAGGTTCCAAAACCCTCTTCTTTCTCTTGAATTAAATCAAGAGTTTTACTCTTCTTTTTATAAAACAAATTAGTTTTTCACCACAAAACCCACAAAGGGGAACTTGGATCTATCATTAGATCTCAAAAAGAAGGGATTTTTAGATCTCACATCTCTTGAGCCAGCCAACAGAGGAGGAAGAAGAAGAACCCATTTCCCCAACCAAGACATTTTCCTTTTTTTTTCAGGAGTTTAACTCCACGGTTTTTGGGGCTAAAAGCCATCTTTTCCTCGCCGGCGCGCTAGCGCTCGAGCGCAAAGCACCTACGTGCCGACACGTGGCGCATTTGCGCTCCAGTGCACTGCGAGCGAGCGCAAAGCGCCCACGTGCCGACACGTGGCGCGCGCGCTTGCGCTCCAGCGCGCAGCGCTCATGCGCAAAGCGCCCACTTGCCGACACGTGGCGCGCGCGCTTGCGCTCCAGCACGCTTGCACTCCAGCGCGCAGCGCTCATGCGCAAAGCGCCCACGTGCCGACACGTGGCGCGCGCGCGCTTGCGCTCCAGCACGCAGCGCTCATACGCAAAGCGCCCACGTGCCGACACGTGGCGCGCGCGCTTGCGCTTCTGCGCGCAGCGCTCATGCGCAAAGCGCCCACGTGCCGACACGTGGCGCACGCGCGCTTGCGCTCCAGCACGCAGCGCTCATACGCAAAGCGCCCACATGCCGACACGTGGCGCGCGCGCTTGCGCTTCTGTGCGCAGCGCTCATGCGCAAACCGCCCACGTGCCGACACGTGGCGCACGCGCTTGCGCTCCTGCGCGCTTGCGCTCCTGCGAGCAGCGCTCATGCGCAAAGCGCCCACGTGCCGACACGTGGCACGCTTGCGCCTGAGCGTACAGCACCTAAGCGCACAGCGCTCAAGGCGCTGGCCCCACGCATCCCTTGGATTCCTTTCCCCCCTCTTTTTGTGTACATACATACATATATACATATGTATACAAATTTATACACACACGTACTCCACGACACTGTCCCTGTTAGAAAAAAAATTCTAACGGGGCGCTGCCCCGCACCCCGCAAGGGGGCTGCTAGCCTCCTTGACCCCCAGCCCGCTATCCGGGTAGCGGGACCCTCGTAAAAACTCTGCGTGGCTCCCGATATATCCAAAACCCCCCTTTCAGAACAGAACACGCATACACTGCATATTGAGTTCGCATGACCAGTTTAACCCGTTAATCGGAGGTTCCCTCGCCCCAAAGGCGAGGGGTAATTAACGGCAGCTTAGTCCGCGGCTGCCGGAGATTCGGATCCCCACAATCATTAAACCCCAGCCTACCCTAGGCAGGGGGAATCTGTAGTACGCCTGAGACGCGTGCGCGTATTCCAATCTCAATGGGGTGACAAAAAAACACCCTACAGATTCTGGCACGCCCGGTGGGACCAATCTCTCCTCCCATATTTCGGGTTAAACATTCATGCGAACTCAATCATATACATATCGATTGCCTATACTGAAATGATGTTCTTTTTTCCATGCAGCAATCAACCTTCGACGACAATGTCTCCCCAGACGAATTCAGCTTCCAACGTGACCCCGATTCCGTACGTGGTCAAGATCAACGCTCGTGTGGTTCTCCCCGCGAGCCTCAGTCGACAGTGGGAGGAACCGCCCCGCCAGTTTGGCTCCGTCATCATCTACCCTGCCGGAAGCGCTCATCTGGCGGAGATCCCGGCGGAACAGGTGGCCAAGCCGGTCTCAAGGGGTAAGAAGCCGAATGTCGTGATCGCCAAGGCACCACAACCGAATCTTAAGACGGTATCTGAACGATTCTCTGGTGCTCCAGCGGGGTGCAAGAACTTCGGTACAAATGGCAAAATCAAATGTTGCGGACGAGCTCAGGCGATGACTCCAACAAATGCACAATCGAGCGTATTTCCAAGGCCCTCCATCGCCCGGTCTGCGGCGTCTTCCCAAAGAGGCGAAGTCTGCCAGGTGCTTAGAACAGAAAAGTTAAGGCAGAAGCGGCTCAGGTATCGAGCCAACAAGAGGGCCAAGGCTTCGGCCAAATGGAATCATGTGAAGTTCCAAGTGCAGGGTTGCCCCGCGACGACAGCTGAGTCGGACGTAAGAATCAGCAATTCCTTCGAGCCTCTGAAGTGGGTTCAGAAAAATGCCATGACCGCCAGAATCAAGAAGACAGCGGTCCGAATAGTGCCACAAAGAGACGTGTCCCGGCCCCAACAGAAGAAGTATGACACTGTCTCTTCAAGAGTCTATCAAGCACTCTGTGCCGCACGAAAGCAGTGGGGCAAACCCAGAAAAGAAGCGCCAGCACCATTCAAGAACCTGGTTAGGCCAGCCGCCTTCAATCGACTACCAGCTACCGAAGCAAGGGGGGTTTCAAGACAGCGATCCGTGAAATCAGCTTCCAATGATAGAAAGATGGCCGGATACATCATCCATACGGTCTATATGGCGGGCGGACGCCCCAGCGACAACCTTCGCAGCAAAAGCAAGGATGGGGCCACCACATCCCAAGCCCAATCTAGCCCGAATGTGGTCGCCGCCGCTCAAGAACAGCCGCCCCCGCTGGATGAAGAAAACCCTCTCGATGAGGATGATAGGCAGAAAGACCCCTCGGTCCACACAGAGTCAAGCTCGGACAGCGAGGAAGAGCCGACTTTCCGCCCCAGGACTGCGGAGCAAGAGCTGCTTCAAGAGCTTCGAAAACAGCTCAGGAGCAAAGATAAAGAGATGGCCAAGCTCTATTCGAAGATTGACGACTTAACGAACGTGGTGATGCAGCTTACGGCTCAAATTGCTCGAGCGCCTCCCAATCAAGCACAAGCCGCTACTAATCAGCCGGGTGATGACAATCCGAGGCAGCCAATGCCTGTTCCTTCGGGTCCAAGACTGGTCGAGCCACATGAGAGCCGTCCACACTCCGCTTCTGGGGACGCCTTGGCCCCAGATAATACTATCCCGCTAACACAGGATCGGATAATGGATTTGGTCACCAGCAAGGTTAAAACATTGGTGGCCGAAGCTGAAGCTCAGAAAGAAATCGGCAGTAGCGGGCGGCCATATCCCGCGCAGTACGATCTGATTGAGTTCCCAAGCGGCTACGTTATTCTTAAGTTCGGAAGATTTGATGGAACGGGGAATGCAAATCAGCACGTCGCCCACTTCAAAGCATCGTGCGGAAATACAGGGGGAAATGACGCGCTCCTTCTTCGTCAGTTTGTCAATAGCCTGACCGGCGTCGCCTTCGACTGGTATGCGAGTATACCGGACGGGTCCGTCATTTCCTTTGCCCAAATGGAGTCCCTGTTTCGGCAAAGGTTCATGAGTGTCAGTGATAAAATCTCCATTGCCGACCTTGTGAGGACCAAGCCGGGGAAGAATGAAAGCAACACCGACTTTATTGCCCGATGGCGTAATCTCACGGTCAAGTACGAACCGCCGCTGGAGCAGGACCAGTCCGTCAGCCTTCTCATTGGGAACCTCAGCAATTGGATGGTCCCATTCTTGTGTACAGCAGGCCTCAAGACGTTTCAAGAGCTAACCAAGAAAGTCCAAATGCTGGAACGCTCGAAGCAAGAGTCCCCGCCGGACTCTCAGAGAGACAAAACTTGGAAAAGCAAGCGGGACGACAGCCGTAGAAACGGGAGTTCCAGCAGTACCAATGTCTTCAATGCGTCCGACAATGAAGAAAAGCGAAGGGCGGGCGAGTCCAAAACCAACCGGTCTCGAAAGCCATTGTTGGGAGGAGATGGCCTTCCCTAGAGGAGAAAAAGAACAAGGTTTACTCTTTCAGGAGGGACAAAGTCCGCAAGATATTTAAAGATGCCTTGAACAACGGCCTCCAATTGCTGGAGTCGAAAAGACCCCAAGAAGCAAAAATGACCGACAATCCTCTGTATTGCCCGTACCACCGAGTAGTGAGCCATGCGATCGAGGATTGCTATATCTTCAAAGATTGGGTCGAGAAGCAGTACAAGGCTGGAGAGATCGAACTGTCCAAAAGTGTGTTGGTGAACAATCAAGTTGCAACCACCAACTTTATACAGACAGAAACTGAAGCCTTCTGGGAGCAGACAGCCGAACCCGCTGCCCTGAGAAATGAAACGGACTCATCGCGGCCTCCGTGGAGTACGCACATATCTAATAAGACGAAGAAGATGATAAAGCTACTTCGGAAAGAACCCAGGACGGAATGGGAAGGGCAGAAGAAGCCTACCGGTCCAGCTGCCAATGCGGCTCCATCAGGCTCAAAATCCAAGAAGCTGAAGAAGAAGAAAAGTGCAGCTCGGCGCGAAAAAGAGTCTGCAGGGAGATCGACCATTCAAAAATATATCGATTCTCTCGAAGAATATGAACAAAAGGAAAGAACATTGATTCAATTGAAGGAGTTCTTCCCTGTACAAGCGGCTGAAATTCTGGAGGAGTTAGAAGAAGACTCCAATGAAGAGATCCCAGTAATGACCTGCTATGCCATCCATCTTGGCAGCGACTCCGAGGATGAGCTCTGTTTTCCCGAAGAGGACGAGGAGCTCACCACAAAGGCCAATCAAATCCAGCTCAGAAGCGGCAGGGCTCTACCGCAAAATCAGGGCAGCGCCCCAAAAGGGAAGGAAAAACAAGTCGCTAATGAAGAAGATGGCAGAGAACCGGCTGGTGAAAACATAAGTCCTTCCTCGGTGGACTATAATGTCTTGGCACATCTCCGGAAGCTTCCGTCTCTCCTGAGCATCTACGACGCCTTGGTCCTATCTAAGGAGCTTAGAGATGTTCTCATTCACGCTCTACAAAACCCCGAGCGGTATCAGGCTCACTTTGCGGAAATTAATATGAAAGAAGCCCAGCACGCTTTTCATGCCGCCGCAGTCACATTTAAGGATGAAGACTTGCTACTGGGAACGGCTGAGCATAATCGGCCACTTTACGTGACCGGGTACAGCGATGGAGATCGAATTAATCGCATATTGATTGATCCGGGGTCCTCAGTGAACATCATGAACTTGCGAACTCTGAAGAGTTTGTCAATGGACGTCCGACACCTGTCAAGGGAAAGGATTGTCATTCAAGGCTTCAACCAAAATTGCCAGCAAGTTCTGGGGTCCATAGCTCTGCCAATCAAATTCGGGGATCTGCAAACTGAAGCTAAGATATACGTGATCGACGCCGACACGTCTTATAAGATTCTCTTGGGGCGGCCGTGGCTCCACGATTACGGCATCATTCCGTCAACTCTCCATCAATGCATGAAGTATACTAAAAATGGTGAAGAAAGACGCATTGACGGAGACATCCAGCCGTTCGGTGTGCATGAAGTCCGATATGAAGATTCTCGGTACTTTATGAACCGCCAAAATGCTAAGCCACAACTGACTGAGGATAGACCAGCCCCAAGGCTCAAAAGCAAATCTGCGCCGGCTATCACTTTCAAAAGCAAAAATGCCCAAGTGCGCCCGCATTTCAGTAGCGACACTGATGAGTCCGACGCTGGAAGCCCGTCCTTCCATAAAACTTGCCCTCGTTTCGGCAGCGATACGGATGAATCCGTCACTGAAGCCCCATCTAGCAGTAAAGTCCGCCCTCATCTTGGCAGCGACACTGAAGAGTCAGAGGAGGAGGACCTGTCGTGCAACAGCGGTGCAGATTGGACCCCCACACAACAAGCGAAACTACGAGAGACCTTCGAAGTTGCAGAAGGGTCCCTAGCCGTTACAAGGGTACCAGAGCAAATGTGCAAAGAGCTCGATGCATTATCAATCTCCACAGTGGACCAGCTGAAAACTTTCTACGTTCCCGGGAGGAAAAATGGACAGAAGGGCATCCTATTTTACAGGTCAAACCCTGTTGTGCACCCGGACGATCTTTTTGTCGCGTGCCTTCCATATGAGAGAGGCATAAGAGCCGTCCTCAATCCCAGATACTATGCGCCCGAGATACAGGAATACTTTAAGAAGTGCGGATGCCGGTTATATCAAACGGAGTCCGAAGCAAAGTTTTATGAAGGGCTATGGCATCCGCCCCAGGTCCGAGCACTCATCGATGGATGAATTCCAGATAGACGGGGCATAGGCTACATTCAACCTGATTCCAAAGCGTGCTACATGATCCATGTTGGTGAGGCCAGCGAAAGATCAAATGATGACGACGAGATAGCCGAGCCAGAAGAAGCTCCTCAAGAGCTCGAAGATGGCGGACAAGCAACCTTTGACGAGCTAACCGAGATTGACTTAGGAACGCCCGATAATCCAAGGCCGACCTACATCAGCTCGCTCTTGTCAGAGGAAATGAAAGCGCAGATAATTGCCCTGCTGCATGAGTTCGTCGACTGCTTCGCGTGGACATACAAAGAAATGCCTGGCCTTTCCCCTGAAGTGGCCGTACATAAGTTGGCTATATCTCCTGATGCTAAGCCAGTCAAACAAGCTCCTCGAAGAATGAGAAGGGAACTAGAAGAAAAGGTCATCGAGGAAACTAAGAAGCCTATCGATGCCGGCTTCATCAGGGAAGAGAAATACGCGGACTGGATCGCATGCATAGTCCCAGTGAAGAAGAAAAATGGGCAGATCCGAGTTTGTGTCGATTTCAGGGATCTCAACAAGGCATGTCCTAAAGACGACTTTCCGCTACCGGTCATGGAAATGATGGTCGATGACACCTCAAATTACGAGTTGTTCACCTTTATGGATGGCTCGTCTGGATATAATCAGATCAAGATGTCGTCTGAGGATGAGAAACACACAGCATTTCGAACCCCGATCGGAATATATTGCTACAAGGTAATGCCGTTCGGACTGAAGAACGCAGGTGCTACATATCAAAGGGCAATGACTAATATCTTTGATGACCTAATCCATAAAATCGTCGAATGCTATGTTGATGATCTGGTCGTCAAAACTAAAGCCAGGGCTGACCACATCCAAGATCTTAGGACCGTTCTCACCAGACTGAGGGAATACGATCTGAAGATGAATCCTCTGAAATGTGCTTTTGGAGTGTCATCGGGAAAATTCCTGGGTTTTATAGTCCGGCATCGAGGGATCGAAGTTGACCCATCAAAGATAAAGGCCATCATGGAGATGCCCCCTCCGAAAAGTCTGACGCAGCTAAGATCTTTTCAAGGCAAGCTTGCTTATATAAGGAGGTTTATCTCAAATTTATCGGGGAAATGTAGGCCCTTCTCAAAGCTCATGAAGAAAGGAGCTCCTTTTATCTGGGATGCCGAATGTCAAGCAGCGTTCGAAAGCATCAAACAATACTTATTGCACCCTCCAGTGCTGGCAGCTCCTATTCCAAATAAACCGCTGATTCTCTACACTGCCGCGCTGGACGAGTCACTCGGTGCGCTCCTTGCCCAGGATAACGAGGAGGGAAAAGAAAATGCCCTCTACTACCTCAGTCGAACTCTAGTCGGGGCGGAACACAACTACTCCCCAATCGAAAAGCAATGCCTGGCTCTAATATTTGCTGTGAAGAAGCTGAGGCACTATTTGCTCGCTCATCGGGTTATGCTGATCTCCAAGGTCGACCCGCTCAAACACTTGATGACCAAAGCAAGCCTAGCAGGCAGAATGGCAAGATGGGCTGTCATGCTACTTGAGTTTGACATAGTTTATACCCCTCAGAAAGCAGTAAAAGGGCAAGCTCTTGCAGACTTTCTCGCTGCTCATCCCATACCAGAAGGGTCGCCGCTAAATTATGAGTTACCCGACGAACAAGTGCTACACCTCGAGGAAGATGAGCCATGTTGGGAGCTCTACTTCGATGGGGCCTCATCAATAAGGAGCTCCGGCAGATCAAGCGTCCCGGAGGTAAAAGCGGGGATAGGATTGTTGTTCATCACGCCATCAATGGGAACCCTACGGCGTTCTTTTGCTCTCACCGAGCCTCGGACAAACAATGAAGCTGAGTATGAAGCTTTGATAGCTGGTTTGGAGCTCGCCATAGAAATGGAAATCCGCCGGCTACGAGTTTACGGTGACTCCCAGCTCGTCGTCAACCAAGTAAGCGGTGATTATAAGATATACAAACCCGAGTTAGCTCGGTACAGAGGCCGAGTGGTGGAACTCATGAAACGGTTCACTCACATTGAACTAATGAGAGTCCCGAGAGCGTTGAATGGAAAGGCTGACGTACTCGCTCGCTTAGCCAAGGAGCTGGCCGATCCTGACATGGACAAAATTCTGATCACAGTCAGGAGCCGATAAATTCTACCCCCAGTCTCTCTACGAGAAGAGGAAAGCACGGAACAGAAGAGCAGTCCTGCCGAAGAAGCTTCGATCATTCAAGACGAGTCCGATTGGAGAGAACCCTTCATAGAGTACCTCCGATACGACAAGCTGCCCGAAGAAAAATCTGCGAGGATTCAGCTGAAGAAAAGAGCTATCCGATACGTGTTTGTAAATGATACGCTATACCGCAGGTCATATGACCAACTATGGCTCAGGTGTCTGTCATTGGCCGAAGCCCAAAAGGTCATGAAAGATGTTCACTCGGGCGTTTGCGGTGCTCACCAATCTGGCCCCAAGATGCGACTTCAAATCAAACGGCTTGGGTATTACTGGCCCACCATGATACGGGATTGCGGAGAACATGCAAAGAAATGTCAGATCTGCCAAATCCATGGTGATTTCATTCACAAGCATCTCAATCCGCTGCATCCTACGGTGGCGTCGTGGCCCTTTGAAGTCTGGGGCACCGACATTGTTGGCCCAATTGATCCTCCGTCATCTAAAGGCCACCGATTCATACTGGCCGCGACAGACTACTTCTCCAGATGGGCTGAAGCTGTCCCGCTAAAAGAAGTCAAGACAAAAGATATTCTGACATTCTTCCCGCATAATATTCTATACCGTTTCGGTACACCAAGAAGAATCATTTCCGACAATGGGCCTTCTTTCAAGAGCTTCAATGTCTCAAGGTTCGCTACCCAGCACAAGATAGACTGGAGATATTCCTCCATCTATAATCCAAGAGCCAATGGGCTAGCCGAAGCCTTCAATAAGACTCTATGCAAGCTCCTGAGGAAAAATGCTTCAGCCAACAAGAGAGACTGGAATCTTAAACTTCACGAGGCGTTGTGGGCATATCGTACCACACACCGTACTCCAACTCAGTCCACTCCATACTCATTGCTCTCCGGAGTGGAGGCGGTCCTCCCCCTCGAAGTTGAAGTTCCAAGCTTAAGAATGGCCGTCCAACATGAGTTGACGGAGGAAGAAAACGTGCTCCTTCGACTTGAAGAACTCGATGCCCTTGAAGAAAAGAGGCTCGCGGTGCAGCAAAATCTGGAGCTATACCGAGCCCAAATGTCACGGGCCTATGACAAGATAACCCGTCTCCGCGCTTTCAAGAAAGGTGAATTGGTGTTGGTCCTCAAAAGACCGATCATCCCTAATCGACATGCCAAGGGAAAATTCGAGCCGAACTGGGAAGGACCATACGTCATCGAGAAAGTGTTCGACAGAGGATCCTACCAACTAATAAGTGCCGAGGGAGAAAGGCCCATGCCACCCATCAATGGCCGATATCTCAAGAAATACTACACATGAATGCTCCAAGTCGTAGGCGAATTGAGCACATCAGCCCTACGGTCTGGATCAGACATCCTGCAAAACCGTATACAATCCACGGGCGTAAATGACCCCTACTTCTCCCAAATCTTGCCGGTGAGACTACTTTTAAAGTCCCACCAGCGGTAAAATAAAAAAAATAAAAAAAATAAAAAAGAAAAAAGAAGAAGAAGAAGAAATAAATGGTATGTCCACAAGCAAAACGGGCACGGATGAAAACCCGGAAGGGCTCCGTGAGTAAAAACAGCAGGACTACCGGCGAGTCTGTGAAAACCCGAAAGGGCGCAAACTCGTGAAAAGAGATGAAATACACTCGCAAAGTCTTCTCGACCTTATGAGGAGAAAACCCCTGCGTGAGATCCTTACGACTCACAATGGAGCAACACACTTAGGAATACTCACGATTCCTAAGGAGAAAATACACCTGCGGGATCCTTACGACTCGTAGGGAGAAAATGCTTTATGGGACCCTCACGGCCCATAAAATTGAAAAGCCTTAGGTGATAGGGACCCAAACCTATCTCCTAAGCCATTGTTCCCCAACGGGCAACGGCAAATGATGAGTCGCTCCTGGCATTTCGCTTCAGTGTTAGCGGTGCTGATGCCGACCAAAAACCCAAATCCCAAGTCCTCCCAAGGCAAATGATGAGTTGCTCCTGGCATTATTCCAGTGCAGCAATGCTGATGCCAAACAAGATCCAAATTCCAAGTCCCCAACCCTAAAGTGGCGAATGATGAGTCGCTCCTGGCATTATTCCAGTGTAGCGATGCAGACGCCAACCAAATTCCAAATCCTATACCCCGACGGCGAATGATGAGTCGCTCCTGGTACCACATTCCAGTCCAGCGATGCAGACGCCAACAAAGCCCTGAAATTTTTCCGGCCCTACGGTCTGGATTATACATCCTGCAAAACCGTATACAATCCACGGGCGTAAAACAATCCCAACCTCTCCCAAGTCCTACCGGTGAGACCACATTCAAAGTCCCAAAAAAAAAATCCCAAATCCTCTCGGGGCAAATGATGAGTTGCTCCTGGCATTATACCAGTGCAACAATGCAGATGCCAAACAAAAACCAAAATCCCAAAATCCTCTAAATGACAGATGATGATTCGCTCCTGGTACCATATTCCAGTATAGCGATGCTGATGTCAACCCAAATCAAAATCAACAAGTCAACTTCCACTCCGACACCGCAGAAAGCGGAGCAAGTCAGAATCCAATCTCGACACCGCAAGAAGCGGAGCAAGTCAAGTCTACCCCTGACGCTGCAAGAAGCAGAGCAAGTCAAATCAAGAACCGACCGTCCAAGTCTCCAAAAGGGCAGCATCGACCGTCCAAGTCGCAAAAAGGGCAGAACCGACCGTCCAAGTCGCTAAAATGGCAGCACCGACCGTCCACGTCGCTAAAAGGGCAGAACCGACCGTCCACGTCGCAAAAAGGGAAGCACCGACCGTCCAAGTCGCAAAAATGGCAGAACCGACCGTCCAAGTCGCAAAAAGGGCAGCATCGACCGTCCAAGTCGCAAAAAGGGCAGAACCGACCGTCCAAGTCGCTAAAATGGCAGCACCGACCGTTCACGTCGCTAAAAGGGCAGCACCGACCGTCCACGTCGCAAAAAGTGCAGCACCGACCGTCCAAGTCGCAAAAATGGCAGAACCGACCGTCCACGTCGCTAAAAGGGCAGTATCGACCGTCCAAGTCGCAAAAATGGCAGAACCGACCGTCCACGTCGGTAAAATGGCAGCACCGACCGTCCACGTCGCTAAAATGGCAGAACCGACCGTCCACGTCGCTAAAATGGCAGTACCGACCGTCCAAGTCGCAAAAATGGCAGCATCGACCGTCCAAGTCGCTAAAAGGGCAACATCGACCGTCCAAGTCGCAAAAAGGGCAGCATTGACCGTCCATGTCGTAAAAAGGGCAGTGCAGGATTCCTACAAAGCGGGAACCAGATTACTCCGGGCCAAGTAAACGTCTATCACGGACACTTCGTCTCGGAGACATGTCAAGCAACGACCGTCCATGTCGTAAAAAAAAAAGGGCAGTGCCAGCTTCCCAAAAAGAGGGAAGGAAATCAGGTTGCCTCCAAGTAAAAGAAGATCCATCAATTTCATGCACACGACCCACATATGTGGTGTGCATTTATTGATGGGGGGCAATTTGTTGGGGTAAAAATTTACACCCCGGTTGACCAAGTCAAAATCAAAGTCAACCCCAAGCCAAGTGGGCCCAAGCCCAGATCCAGTGGGCCTATGCCCGGGTCGAGCCAGAACATGAAGCGGCCGGCCTCCCCCCAAGCTAAGATAAAAATTTTGTAATAAATAATTTTGTTGCATTTCTTTTAGTTTATTTTATGGAAAAATGTAAGAAAAGTAGGCATAAAGCCAATTTTTTGTAAAGCCCATGGTTTATGTGCAAAAAGAAATGGCACATGAGCCATGGGATAGGCAAAATGCCATTTTGTGAAGCCCAAGGGGCTATGTGTAAAATGTATAGCCTATAAAGGCAAAGATAATGAAATATCTAAATAACTTTTCTTCTCTCTTTCAAAATTTTCTTCAGATCTGAGATCTTTTCTCCTTCTTCAAGGTTCCAAAACTCTCTTCTTTCTCTTGAATTAAATCAAGAGTTTTACTCTTCTTTTTATAAAATAAATTAGTTTTTCACCACAAAACCCACAAAGGGGAACTTGGATCTATCATTAGATCTCAAAAAGAAGGGATTTTTAGATCTCACATCTCCTGAGCCAGCCAACAGAGGAGGAAGAAGAAGAACCCATTTCCCCAACCAAGACATTTTCCTTTTTTTTCAGGAGTTTAACTCCACGGGTTTTGGGTCTAAAAGCCATCTTTTCCTCGCCGGCGCGCTAGCGCTCGAGCGCAAAGCACCTACGTGCCGACACGTGGCGCATTTGCGCTCCAGTGCACTGCGAGCGAACGCAAAGCGCCCACGTGCCGACACGTGGCGCGCGCGCTTGCGCTCCAGCGCGCAGCGCTCATGCGCAAAGCGCCCACGTGCCGACACGTGGCGCGCGCGCTTGCGCTCCAGCACGCTTGCACTCTAGCACGCAGCGCTCATGCGCAAAGCGCCCACGTGCCGACACGTGGCGCGCGCGCGCTTGCGCTCCAGCACGCAGCGCTCATGCGCAAAACGCCCACGTGCCGACACGTGGCGCGCGCGCTTGCGCTCCTGCGCGCAGCGCTCATGCGCAAAGCGCCCACGTGCCGACACGTGGCACGCTTGCGCCTGAGCGCACAGCACCTAAGCGCACAGCGCTCAAGGCGCTGGCCCCACGCATCCCTTGGATGCCTTTTCCCCCTCTTTTTGTGTACATACATACATATATACATATGTATACAAATTTATACACACACGTACTCCACGACACTGTCCCTGTTAGAAAAAAATTTCTAACGGGGCGCTGCCCCGCATCCCGCAAGGGGGCTGCTAGCCCCCTTGACCCCCAGCCCGCTATCCGGTTAGCGGGACCCCCGTAAAAACTCTGCGTGGCTCCCGATATATCCAAAACCCCCCTTTCAGAACAGAACACGCGTACACTGCATATTGAGTTCGCATGACCAGTTTAACCCGTTAAACGGAGGTTCCCTCGCCCCAAAGGCGAGGGGTAATTAACGGCAGCTTAGTCCGCGGCTGCCGGAGATTCGGATCCCCACAATCATTAAACCCCAGCCTACCCTAGACAGGGGGAATCTGTAGTACGCCTGAGACGCGTGCGCGTATTCCCATCTCAATGGGATGACAAAAAAACACCCTACAAACATGTTGAATTATATTAGTTTACTGTCTTACTATCACATGTTGATAAAGCCCTTTGGATATGTACTCGACTACTGGGACTATGATGAAATCATACTAGTGGGGCCACGGTAGTCGATGAGTACATCCTATAACTGTTCTTAGTTGAGGGTGTATCGAGACAGGGAATCGATACACCAGAGTAGACTAGCGTATACGCATCTTGACCCATATGATGGGCGATGTATGATCCCATATCCATCGGTGTTTGACATCAAGGATGGTGTACGGGTGCTCAGTAGAGACTGGGTACACTGGACGGACTCGCCGAGAACTTCCAGATGGTATTATACCTCACGTCAGATGGCAGTTCTCCGGTGACACTGGTACAGGTTAGTCTATAGAGTCTTGTGTGATTCCCACTGTGTTTTGATTTCCACCTTATCACGTCCAAGAGGGCGTGCAAAACGGTGGCTTTTGGGTACAGTCCCGAATCACATGGAGGCAATGAGCGATAGGAGGGGATTCGTCTCTCCCGGTATAGGGAGTTGATGTTGTGCTGTGTTCGTGTAACGTTTCAGAAAATATAAAATATTATTTTTGGAATTTAATATTAAAATAATATTTTTCCTGAAAACTGCCGATTTGCGAAATTGGGGTTTTCGGAAAAAGGTATAAATATATACCAATAATTATGAAATAAATGGAAATTAAAATGATTTATTCATTTAAATATATAATTAAAGGATTTAGAATTTTTAAAATTTATTTTATGCAGTTTTGATAAAAACCCGATTAGTGCACTGCTAATCGCGATTAAGCCAAATCCGCATTTCTACAGTTTTCCATGGTTAGTGCACCATGACATGTTTCATTTTGTTACATCTTTCATTTTTTTTGTGTTATGGTTTATTGGTGGAGAGAAAAGAAAAAGAAAAAGTCAAAATCAAAGGGGACATAATGATGGGGTAGGTATACTAGTGATGAGAGAGAGTGTGTGTGAATTATAATGAGAAAGGGGGGGCTGCTGCCCAAATCATAATCCCTCACCATTTCTATCATCCTATTCATCTCCTCAAGCTCACAACCCTTCTCAAATAATCCCTAGATCCATCTCCTAACAATCCCCAAAACCCTACACACCCTTCACAAATATTAATCCCCTCTTCAACCTCTACACATGTGACCAAGAAAAATTCAATTTTGATGATCTTGGGGGATTCATGGGTGCTTTATGAGGTAATCCCTTCACTAATTGGGTAGTTTTCCATTTACTTAAGTATTTATAGGTGTTTAGATGTGATATTGTGGAGGTAGTGAACATTGGGAAACCCTATTGAAGATTTAAGTGTTGGTTTGAATTGGGTGATGCCTAATAGCTGTTAACTAAACTTGGGTATTGTTTAAAGACCTGGAACAGAGCTTAGAAACCCAAAACACGGATTTAGAAACCCCGACATCGGATAAATGTGTGATCTGTGAAGGTATTTTGGAATCTGGAGCAACCCGGGGACACTAGAAATTATTTTGGAATTACTGGGAGTCGTGCAGGCACCTAGAAAGCTACCACTGAGACCCGAGCCCCTAACGCAAACCTTTGGCCGCAGATATATTAATTCTGGCCGCAAATTGCGGCCAGAGTAGGGTAGAAATGTCCCAGATTTGTTCCATGGCTCATTTTGCACTAAATTAGACCCCTCCTATATGCAGTTTTGGCTAATTGTCACCTGGAGAAAATCTGGAACCATTTTGGTGTGTTTTCCGTATTTTTAAATGCACTTTCTTGATATTTGGATTTGTATTTGGTTGTCGGGTGTTCGTACATCGACAACAGGGGTTGTTTGATTGATTTGCACGTTTAGGCCATAAGTTCTAACCTGTGAGCACACTGTGCGATGTATCGGTTTTCTGCGTCGATTTTAATACATATTGCGATTGGTTATTATTGTAGGTACCCTCGCATGGATTCCGAGGCGAAGAAGCGTGGCGTCATCGATTTGGGCGAGCGAAGACAGGTGAGTAGATCTATATCTACCGGGGAAGTCGGGTGGATGGCGTATAGCACCCCCGCAAACTTCTGATGGGAACCGATTTATAGAGTTTGGTTAGGAAACCTAGATTAGGAAACTAGGGTTAGAATATAGATAGCTTTGTAGTCATATTAGAAACTAGAGGATAGTTAATTGTGATATGCTACTACTATCCTAGGATGACGTTTAGCGATACTACCGCTTAGAGTTCTGTAGGACTAGATAGTCGATGTAGATGCGTCGTCCGAACCATACATTTTTCTAAACCAAAGAATCGTATGTATATTTTAAATGTATATCTTGAGGGATGTACGGATTTTAAAATGATATATTTTTCTTTAAAAACACCGTAACCCATGTTTTCAAAACTACGATTCACTTCTTTAAAAGTCTGATTGTATGGTTCGGGGGTGTTTGTTAGATTTGATACCTATACTTAGTAGAGATAGCATGTTTATGTAAATTTGACATGATATGAGACATAAATGCGATGAAAGAATACAAGATGAATTTGATGATATAATGAGATGATGATATGATATGATGGTATACGGATGCGAGTCGATCGAGATGATTTATACCCTGCCGGTCCCCTGATATGAGATTATTGCAGATGCGACCCGGGACATAGGTATATAGGGTTATATATATATAGAATGTTGTGAATCATGGATGACAGGCCGTATGTGATATTAGGCCGTACTCCCATTTGTCTTATAGGATGATAGGATCCCTATAGCTTAATGCCGCCGCACGATGATATTCCGTGCGTGATGAGTTGACTTGATGATTGATCCTTACCCTTGACTAGAGGTTGCCGTACGATGAATTATACCGTACGCAATGTTTTTGGGCTAGATGCCGATTGATAGATTCACCGACTCGGATATATGATAGTTATATATACCTTATAGCTGTTAACTGATGATTTACTTGTTGCATTCATGATATTATTATGGCATCGCATATACCTGGGATAGTACACCTGCACCATTATCGATGATGCGTATGTTACACGTACACATATTTGCCGGCTCACACACTTCATCATCGATAATTTCCATGTCACTACACAGTAGGGTTGCTGCATCATGACATATATATTGCTATATTCATATTTTGTGCACACATTCATAATACATCTATACCTGCGCATATACATATGGTACCTACATATATAGCTGGTTTTATTGGAAAATTGGGAACCGCGTGTTATACTTTAAAAACCGGAATCATTTTAAAAGAGCGGTTTTCCCCTTAATATGTTATATCACTGTTCCATGTTGCATGATACACGGATATGCTCGCATTCTTTTTATATGTTGCATACATCATGCTCTATTATTTTACGCATTGAGATATGCTGTTTTCATGAGATTTCTGGATTTGAGAACCGTGGCTATTTTTAAAAAAAGCATATGTTGTTTTAAAAACCCGGTTCCTCTTGATATGATATTTCAGTGCGTCCACCATGCGTTTTCTCGGTTCTGAGAGTGGCATGTGAAACCCGATTCGAGGAGTGGTAGGCACTGATTGCGGGTACATGGTGGACCCGGTGAGGTACCCCGGGGCAAGAAGACTCGTAGATGTTAGACGGTGAGCCGGCAGGGGAGCACTACCTACCGGTGATAGTATTTAGACTCGGCGGTTATCCGGAGGATACCGACCGGAGTGGCGAGATGGATATGAGGGCCGACCAGGGTGTGCGACGCCTGAGGGCCGATCTGAGGATGCGGCGCCTGAGATATATGAGGATTTACGTGCCGATGCTAGGCACGGTTTTCATGATGTTTTTGAGTGTCGATGCTAGGCACTCAAATTCCATGATTTAGATGTGTCGGGAGGGACACCGTTGATATATATATATCCTCATATTTTCATGCACGTTCTTTCATGATATTTACATGCATGTTGTTGTTGCGTCAGTGGTTGACGCGTGGACTGGATCCACATACATACATACATACACTGATGTTACTATGGGAGATTATACACATGCTTATAGACATTGATTTATGGGTGGACGAGATCCACATGCATACATGCATTGATTATTACTGTTGGATGTTATCCGCATGCATAGGTAGTGACTACCTTGTTGGCACATATACGATCCGGTCACCCTAGATATCATAGTTGTACCTTTTGATATAGTTGACTTAGGAGTCGTTGTTTATTCGATTTCTACTTGTAGATATATTTCTATTCACGAGTTGGCAACCCACCCCCGTTGTGCCACAGTTCTTGCAGGTTGACCGCTTGGATCAGTAGCGGGTTCGCTGGCACACAGCTTTATTTGGGTGTTTTGCATTGGTAGGTGGGACATTGTATCGTACCCACTCTTGTATTATATTTCATATTGTATCTAGTTAACTCCATCAATCAATCAAAATTAGAATTTGTATAAGTAATGAGACTTAGTGAGACTTGTAGCTGCGATATTTGAGCGATGGGTTTTACATTCACTTTTGGGGTTATATTTGCTCATTTCTTTATCTTTTGTGGTGAACTTCGCCGTTGGGTGTCGTATACTTATTTATATTGTATTGCGTGGTTGTGATCTGCCGTTTGGCTAAGAGCTAGCTCCCTCTTGGGGATGCCATTATTCTTGTTATGTATTGTGGTTTTGGATCAAAATATACAAAGGAGGTGCTGCCAATTTTTTTTTCAAAAGATGAAACATGTTTTCAAACTAGAAAATTTCATTTGCATCATTCATGTTTCTTTCTATTCATTAAGCACACTTGATTTTATTATACCTTTATTTCAAAAACTCCATCTCCTTTATTTTCTTAAAAGGTTTAGATTTCTGGTTTTCAGCTTACTTGAATTCCGTTACGCCTTTAGACATGGCATGATTCAAGTGCTGGTCACGAGCTAATATTTCGGGTCGTGACAAAGTTGGTATCAAAGCGCTAGGTTTAACCTTTGTTCGAGTCTATGTTTGAATATGCGGAGTCTAGGGCGGGTATGTATTTCGGAACTTAGGCTTGACCTTACGGAACTTAGACTTGAACGGGGGAGTATTAGACCCGAACTTTCGTTTCATAGGCTGGCCCTGATTGATGGAGTTGGTTGCTTGAGTAGAGTGACGTACCGTACGTATGTTCCGCGACATATTTACGATACGATACTCCACTTAAGAAACCTTGGGATGTACATATTTTTGAGACTTATGATTCTCTTGTATCCATGATTATACATCCATTGGAGATCCTCGATTCTATTTGTTCCCATGATCATACTTTCATTGATGCTGTTCCTTCTTATGATCATGTATCCATTCTGGATTTGTCGTTTCCTCTCATGCCGTTGATCTGCTTTCTTCGATACTCGATTGAGGTTCCTGTCACCGTTATTTGAGCGCAGATTGAGCTGCTGCTAGCGTTGCGGTCAGGGCGAGCTCGTTTGACACGAGGGCCGACCATTGTGTTTTCTGGTGACATGAGAACGTCTTGAGTTAGTATTTTGTTGTGACCTCTTGTGGAGGCGAGTGCTTGGTTTTACACCGGATGATCGGGCCATTGTTAGAGCCGCCAGTTGCGAGAGGACTGTTTATGTACAACATACCTCAAAGATTTGATGTCGCTTACCGTGCAGACAGGTGACCCAGTTGTTGCTGAGATGATGGGATGTCGCTTCCAGAGCTTACGAGCTAAGACCGCCGGAGCTACCAAGCAGAAATGCGACAGTTGATAGCTAGTCTACCCCGATTTGAAAGACGAGAGTGATTCGTCCGATTTATGCGCCGGAGCAGGCCCAGTTAAGTTGAAGATTTCCAGTGTGGAGAGCCTTACTCAGATCTAGAGCAGACCGATTTAGAGACGACCGTCAATGTATCGCCTTTTCTGGAGGATTGAGGCGCTGTTCAGCGTACAGATGAATGAGCCAGTCGTTGCTGCAAATGACGAGGTATCGCCCAGAGGTTGGAGCTACTGCAGCATAAGTATATACTTAGAGATATGATGGAAGGTCGCTAGCCACCCAAGGGTGAAGGACTAGGACATGTGGTTCGTTCGCTACCCGATGCGAGGTCATCAGATAGATTGATTCCAGCTAGAGACGACTTCATGCAGATTCGTTGAGAGTCGATAGAGACGATCGAATGTCAGGAAACCATATTCCAAGTTTAAAGTATTCGGAAAGACGTGCAAGCAATTCTATGGACCCTCTAGAAGAATGAAACCCTAACTCGACATAATGACCGTGTGAAAGCCTTTGAACCTTAGGGTTTGCTACAGTTCCACGGCGCCATTAGTGAGGCTTGGGTTTGCCCTTCTACGGCTGGACCACCGATGCTGTGGCATGTACTCGACACTATTAAACTGTACCCAAGATGTTGATCTCTTGAGAGATTATGAGGTTTTGATATATCGATCGGATGGTTCGACATCATTCGGATATCTTGTGATGGGATACATTGCTTAGGAGACTCCAGATACGAGCATAACCCTTGGAACGCAGTCCATGCAGCCACGAGAAGACGAGTCCGAATCAGTCGACATTGGAGCCAGGTGAAGTGGAGAGTTCGCACGAGAATTCGACGAGTATGGAGTATATCTCCGATGGTTGGGACGGGTTTCCAAGGACGTGTTCGGCCAGAAATCTTCTACAGCATGATAAAGATACCGAGTTCGTGACTTCGAGTCCGTGCGAGAGACTTCGGTTTGACCGTGGCCGAGAATAGTTGCAGGGCGCAGATAGCATGGCGTGACGTCATAATGGACGATGATAAAGACGAGTGGAACCAGAAGTTCGTGCGAGACGCTGACGAGCTGTTATTACTCTCTGTCGAGATCAGAGACCCGATATGCTTATAGAGGCATTGGGATACGGCCAGTTTCCGAGGAAATATGTGCGGCACATGCAGATGTCCAGAAAACGAGAAAATATTATATAAGAGTACCAGCCTCCGTACAGTTCGGCATAGGCGAGATCAGAAGAGACCTTGAGCAGGATTCCTTCCAGGACACTGCTGCAATGAGATTTGCACCCAGGATCAGATGTGCCACGTACAGTCAGACCAGAGGCTGACGCCAGCAACGTGCTGCTTTATGAGTGGTCATGATGATTGACCGAGAGATGATCAGAGAAGTGCTAGAGCGGAATCGTCCCCGTTAGCACACCTGACAGGGCCGATGAGCCGATAGATTGCGAGATTGGTAATCCGCAGAAAAGATAAGGACCCAGAGACCGAGGATGCCAGACCGTGAGCAGGAGACAAGCGGATGTTTTTGTTCTGCCAGTTTCTAGGTGCACCGATTATTTCTCGACATTGTAGAAGGTGTACCTCGATGTCTTTTGTCGCGATTTGCGTTTGTGATCTGAGTATCACGCTTATATCGCTTGGATTTGAGTTTTGATGACGAGTTTCCTGATATTGATTTCGTGCACCATGGTTGCACCTACTGAGTATTTACATTTCGTGCATAGTTATTGCACTTGAGATATGTTTTTATACACCATGGTATTGGTTTTTGATTTGTGCATGTTTATCGCACTTGATATCGGTTTTGTGCCTTGGTTGCACATGTTTATGATTTCGTGGATTTCATACGGATGATTTGATTTTTGCACTCGGTATAGCTTATATGTGCTTGTAGTGCATTGATATGCGTTTTGTGCACGCAGTTGCACACGTTTACGATTTTATACACCTTTGTGTACTCGGTGTTGTTGTTTATGCATTTGAGTTATTGATCGGTATTTCGTGCACTGGATGCACTGTATTTTTATTTCGTACACTGGATGCACTGTATTTGTATTTCGTACACTGGATGCACTGTATTTGTATTTAATGCACTAGATTGCATTTTGCATTTGTTGCACCGGACGGGTATTTATGCGTTGTCGCACTGGATTTATACCCCGTACCTAGGTTGCACCCGATTAATATCCTTGAGCATTCGTTTTACCAGATTTGTATTTTCGTGCGCGTTGGCACTTGCCGTTCGTTTTCGTGCATATTACTGCACTATATGATTTTACGGACCCGACACGCTTTGGTTGGATTTTCGCGCATGTTGAGCGCATGATATGAGATGCGATTCTGTGCACACCGGATGCACTGGATTGAGATTTTTGTGCACTTTAGATGCACTTGATGTTGTTTTCGTGCACACCCGTTGCACTGGACAGATGTTTTGTGCACACCCGTTGCACTTAGTTTTGCTTGTGTGTATTATAGCACCTGTATTTTGATTTGATTTTCATGCGCACCAGACGCATGTGAAGTTTTGGATACGCCCTTCTGAGGCTGATTTTGCTTTTGAGCACTTTGTTTTCATGTTGGGCACTATATTGTGTAGTAGCCAGACAGGACTGATCTGAGGACAGTACCTGAGTACTCTGAATGCATTAAAAGTTTACCAAGAGGTTTTCGAAAAAGATGAGCTATAGTCTCGCTATTTCCTACGTGTACGTGAGCGACACGAACTTTTATAAAGGAAAAACCTTTTGGGATATTTTAAAAACGACGGAACGTGTATTTAAGAAAACATATATGGACATATACATGTATTATAGTATTTGACTAGTGTATAATGGATTTCAGTAGTGGATTTCGAGATCTGTATCTCTATTATAACTCCGAGGATATGCGTGCAAATCAGATGATTTGCGTAACGCTTGACGGAGTTCGATTTTGAGTTTTGTACTCGTTTTTATGCGCACTTGACGCGCTATGATATTTCTGCGATTTCCATGATTTCGGAGTCCCATTGTTTTGAGCTGATTATTGAAATGTTTTAGATTTTGGGGGTTTAAATTTAAATTCGGGGACCGAATTTATTTGAGGGAAGATTGTAACGTTTCAGAAAATATAAAATATTATTTTTGGAATTTAATATTAAAATAATATTTTTCTCGAAAACTGCCGATTTGCGAAATTGGGGTTTTCGGAAAAAGGTATAAATATATACCAATAATTAAGAAATAAATGGAAATTAAAATGATTTATTCATTTAAATATATAATTAAAGGATTTAGAATTTTTAAAATTTATTTTATGCAGTTTTGATAAAAACCCGATTAGCGCACTGCTAATCGCGATTAAGCCAAATCCGCATTTCTACAGTTTTCCATGATTAGTGCACCATGACATGTTTCATTTTGTTACATCTTTCATTTCTTTTGTGTTATGGTTTATTGGTGGAGAGAAAAGAAAAAGAAAAAGGAAAAGTCAAAGGAGACATAATGATGGGGTAGGTATACTAGTGATGAGAGAGAGTGTGTGTGAATTATAATGAGAGAGGGGGGGCTGCTGCCCAAATCATAATCCCTCACCATTTCTATCACCCTCTTCATCTCCTCAAGTTCACAACCCTTCTCAAATAATCCCTAGATCCATTTCCTAACAATCCCCAAAACCCTACACACCCTTCACAAATATTAATCCCCTCTTCAACCTCTACACATGTGACCAAGAAAAATTCAGTTTTGATGATCATGGGGGATTCATGGGTGCTTTATGAGGTAATCCCTTCACTAATTGGGTAGTTTTCCATTTACTTAAGTATTTATAGGTGTTTAGATGTGATATTGTGGAGGTAGTGAACATTGGGAAACCCTAGTGAAGATTTAAATGTTGGTTTGAATTGGGTGATGCCTAATAGCTGTTAACTAAACTTGGGTGCTGTTTAAAGACCTGGAACAGAGCTTAGAAACCCAAAACACGGATTTAGAAACCCCGACATCGGATAAATGTGTGATCTGTGAAGGTATTTTGGAATCTGGAGCAACCCAGGGACACTAGAAATTATTTTGGAATTACTGGGAGTCGTGCAGGCACCTAGGAAGCTACCACTGAGACCCGAGCCCCTAACTCAAACCTTTGGCCGCAGATATATTAATTCTGGCCGCAAATTGCGGCCAGAGTGGGGTAGAAATGTCCCAGATTTGTTCCATGGCTCATTTTGCACTAAATTAGACCCCTCCTATATGCAGTTTTGGCTAATTGTCACCTGAGGAAAATCTGGAACCATTTTGGTGTGTTTTCCGTATTTTTAAATGCACTTTCTTGATATTTGGATTTGTATTTGGTTGTCGGGTGTTCGTACATCGACAACAGGGGTTGTTTGATTGATTTGCACGTTTAGGCCATAGGTTCTAACCTGTGAGCACACTGTACGCTGTATCGGTTTTCTGCGTCGATTTTAATACGTATTGCGATTGGTTATTATTGTAGGTACCCTCGCATGAATTCCGAGGCGAAGAAGCGTGGCGTCATCGATTTGGGCGAGCGAAGACAGGTGAGTAGATCTATATCTACCAGGAAAGTCGGGTAGATGGCGTATAGCACCCCCGCAAACTTCTGATGGGAACCGATTTATAGAGTATGGTTAGGAAACCTAGATTAGGAAACTAGGGTTAGAATATAGATAGCTTTGTAGTCATATTAGAAACTAGAGGATAGTTAATTGTGATATGCTACTACTACCCTAGGATGACGTTTAGCGATACTACCGCTTAGGGTTCTGTAGGACTAGATAGTCGATGTAGATGCGTCGTCCGAACCATACCTTTTTCTAAACCAAAGAATCATATGTATATTTTAAATGTATATCTTGAGGGATGTACGGATTTTCAAATGATATATTTTTCTTTAAAAACACCGTAACCCATGTTTTCAAAACTACGATTCACTTCTTTAAAAGTCTGATTGTATTGTTCGGGGGTGTTTGTTAGATTTGATACCTATACTTAGTAGAGATAGCATGTTTATGTAAATTTGACATGATATGAGACATAAATGCGATGAAAGAATACAAGATGAATTTGATGATATAATGAGATGATGATATGATATGATGGTATACAGATACGAGTCGATCGAGATGATTTATACCCTGCCGGTCCCCTGATATGAGATTATTGCATATGCGACCCGGGACATAGGTATATAGGGTTATATATATATAGAATGTTGTGAATCATGGATGATAGGCCGTATGTGATATTAGGCCGTACCCTCATTTGTCTTATAGGATGATAGGATCCATATTAGCTTAATGCCGCCGCACGATGATATTCCGTGCGTGATGAGTTGACTTGATGATTGATCCTTCCCTTGACTAGAGGTTGCCGTACGATGGATTATACCGTACGTGATGTTTTTGGGCTAGATGCCGATTGATAGATTCACCGACTCGGACATATGATAGTTATGTATACCTTATAGCTGTTAGCTGATGATTTACTTGTTGCATTCATGATATTATTATGGCATCGCATATACCTGGGATAGTACACCTGCACTATTATCGATGATGCGTATGTTGCACGTACACATATTTGCCGGCTCACACACTTCATCATCGATAATTTCCATGTCACTACACAGTAGGGTTGCTGCATCATGACATATATATTGCTATATTCATATTTTGTGCACACATTCATGGTACATCTATACCTGCGCATATACATATGGTACCTACATAGATAGCTGGTTTTATTGGAAAATTGGGAACCGCATGTTATACTTTAAAAACCGGAATCATTTTAAAAGAGCGGCTTTCCCCTTAGTATGTTATATCACTGTTCCATGTTGCATGATACACGGATATGCTCGTATTCTTTTTATATGTTGCATACATCATGCTCTATTATTTTACGCATTGAGATATCCTGTTTTCATGAGATTTCTGGATTTGAGAACCGTGGCTATTTCAAAAGAAAGCATATGTTGTTTTAAAAACCCGGTTCCTCTTGATATGATATTTCAGTGCGTCCACCATGTGTTTTCTCGGTTCTGAGAGTGGCATGTGAAACCCGATTCGAGGAGTGGTAGGCACCGATTGCGGGTACATGGTGGACCCAGTGAGGTACCCCGGGGCAAGAAGACTCGTAGATGTTAGACGGTGAGCCCGGCAGGGGAGCACTACCTACCGGTGATAGTATTTAGACTCGGCGGTTATCCGGAGGATACCGACCGGAGTGGCGAGATGGATATGAGGGCCGACCAGGGTGTGCGGCGCCTGAGGGCCGATCTGAGGATGCGGCGCCTTAGATATATGAGGATTTACGTGCCGATGCTGGGCACGGTTTTCATGATGTTTTCGAGTGTCGATGCTAGGCACTCAGATTCCATGATTTAGATGTTTCGGGAGGGACACCGTTGATATATATATATATATATATATATATATATATATATATATATATCCTCATACTTTCATGCACGTTCTTTCATGATATTTACATGCATGTTATTGTTGCGTCAGTGGTTAACGCGTGGACTGGATCCACATACATACATACATACACTGATGTTACTATGGGAGATTATACACATGCTTATAGACATTGATTTATGGGTGGACGAGATCCACATGCATACATGCATTGATTATTACTGTTGGATGTTATCCGCATGCATAGGTAGTGACTACCTTGTTGGCACATATACGACCCGGTCACCCTAGATATCATAGTTGTACCTTTTGATATTGTTGACCTAGGAGTCGTTGTTTATTCGATTTCTACTTGTAGATATATTTCTATTCACGAGTTGGCAGCCCACCCCCGTTGTGCCACAGTTCTTGCAGGTTGACCGCTTGGATCAGTAGCGGGTTCGCTGGCACACAGTTTTATTTGGGTGTTTTGCATTGGTAGGTGGGACATTGTATCGTACCCACTCTTGTATTATATTTCATATTGTATCTAGTTAACTCCATCAATCAATCAAAATTAGAATTTGTATAAGTAATGAGACTTAGTGAGACTTGTAGTTGCGAGATTTGAGCGATGGGTTTTACATTCACTTTTGGGGTTATATTTGCTCATTTCTTTATCTTTTGTGGTGAACTTCGCCGTTGGGCGCCGTATACTTATTTTTACTATATTGCATGGTTGTGATCCGCCGTTTGGCGAAGAGCTAGCTCCCTCTTGGGGATGCCATTATTCTTGTTATGTATTGTGGTTTTGGATCAAAATATACAAAGGAGGTGCTGCCGATTTTTTTTTCAAAAGACGAAACATGTTTTCAAACTAGAAAATTTCATTTGCATCATTCATGTTTCTTTCTATGCATTAAGCACACTTGATTTTATTATACCTTTATTTCAAAAACTCCATCTCCTTTATTTTCTTAAAAGGTTTAGATTTCTGGGTTTCAGCTTATTTGAATTTCGTTACGCCTTTAGACGTGGCGTGATTCAAGTGCTGGTCACGAGCTAATATTTCGGGTCGTGACAGTTCGATTGGCTATAACTGGAAGTCCCTGACCAGGGCTGATATAGAGTACTACTGGTAAGTGTTATCAGTAGTTTCTCGACCTGTTATGAGCCTCACATCGACATGACTTATCGGTTACTGGGGTCTGACGTATACCACCCCTAGACTAGATATGCAGCATATCAGACGAAGAGACCGGACTGTACGGGAGTGTTACTGATTGGATTCACAGGAGAATATACAGGCTTGCTTGTTGATCTTCTGATCGCTCAATACCTGGGTGGCTGTTACGTTTAGCTGACCGCTTGCAGCTTGTGGGTGTTTGATATGATCATCACCTGCTACCGGCGTATTGAGGACTCTTTAGAGTCCTACACAGAGGTTTCTTGACTCAGGAAAAACGGAGTAGGAGCACATATGTGATATGTGCATGACCGAGAATAATACGATATGAGATACCGTATTCTATTCTCGTGAAATATGATAAAGCCGGGTCATCGGATCAAGTGTTGATGCGATGAATCGGTACATGATATATTAGTCGGTTATATGCGATATAGCCGGATTGTCGGATCAAGTGTTGATTCGATAATTTAATGTATAATTATATATGTGATATATTACATTACATTATCTAATATTGGCTCGCTTTATTATTTCATTTTCTCACCGGATAATACATTGATATATATGCGATATATGTTAATTGTATTATTTTCTTTTGTTACAAAAATATATTATATGTGTGATATATAATATTGTAACAAGTTATGATTACTAATGCAGCATGATTAGTGGAGATTAAACATGATTAGGGTTTGATTTGGGTTAGCTTTTTCAAGAAGCTTCTAGAAGCTTTTCTTTTGTTTTAAGCTAAGATATTATGTGTTGATATTTGTGGAGATATTTTCTAACCCAACCCAAACCCTTGACCCTAATTAAATCTCTGCAATGGTTGGCCCTTTCATCTTTAACCATAGGTTGCATTTGTAATTAGAATAACAATTTCATTATTGATCACAAAAAGAAATCTTCTTCTTCTTCCTCCTCGCAAAGCTTTCTAGCTTTTGGTTTTGTGATGGATTAGTGTGAGAAATTGATAATAAATGAGAGCATAAATCCTACTTCATCATCCTCATCTAATCTAGCCAATTATATTAGGGTGTTCACTTCATTGATACTTGATTAGTGAGTGAGAGTGTAAATCCCCGTTTCCTTTCTAAATGAAGTTTCCTACTTCCTGAGTTCTAGAGATTACCTTATTCTTGTCTTCGTATATTTTTTAATTGATTGTTAGGCTTAATATTTATATTTTTCCAAACCCTAAAAGTTAAAACCCAAGAGTTAAAACCAAAGCCAATTAAACTAAAACCAAAACTAAAACCAAAATTTTAACAACCAAAACCCTAACCCACACATTCATTTCTTTATTAACCAATTCATAAATTCCCTTAGCCCAATCAAAAGAAAAATCCTTACTAAATTTTCCCCAGCCTGTTTCATCTCAGCCCACACAAATTTTTCCCTAAATAAACTCTCTAAATCATTATCCCTCAGCCCAATCTCACTCACTCGGCCCGTTCCCTTCTCTCAGCCCACTCTTTTTTTTGATAAGGAATTCTTATTTAATTAGCCGGCCCGTCTCTCCTCAGCAGCCCACGAAGTTTTAAAGGAAAATAAAATTTTTTTTTACGAGCCCAGCTCAGCAGCCCAAACTCCTTTCCCATTCTCCACTTCAGACCGACCCGCCAACACTGTTCATCTCCTTCAAATTTTTCCCCCAACGGTAACCTCCCTTAACTCGCGCGCGACCCGCCTCCTCCGCCGTCGCTCACGCCCACGCCCATGCACCCGTCGTGCGACGTTACCCCCTCGCACTCCTCTCTCTAACCCGTCGCCCTCATATCTCTCTTACTCACCAACTCCATCACAGAAAAACCCCCATCCCTCTCAAAATTTCTCTCGAACCCATGGCCACCTCCACCGCCGGTGACCATCCCACCTCGTCGCTCGACCCACGTCGACGACAGCCACTCAGTCATCCTCTTTCTCCCTCCACGACTCCTCCTTTCATCAACCGAGCCCCCACCAAGCATCCCCTGCACAGAAACCCATTTAACCGACGAGCTCGAATCACCACCTTACACCCTCGACGTCGGTGAACTCCCCATCACATCGCCGACCTCCCTAAGATCTCCTCAGCATCATTACCATCACAACAATCCCCAGTCCCACAGCTCAACCTATCCCCTCTTCAAAATTCCAAAAACCCATTTTTCAAAATTTTCCCTCACTGTAACTCCACTGTGCGCGTTTCCGGAGCGGCGCCGTCGACCGTCGACAACCCCAACACTTCTCAAACGGACCACAGAGCACCCCTAAGCTTCCATCGCGTGCAAGACGACTCCGGGAAACTCCGACGAAAAAAAAACTCGTGTTTCGAACTAGGCTCGCGAGAATCCGGTACACGGCGTATATCGCGCGTTCGTGACGACACTGTTGCCGTACGACCCCGAAACGTTTTCCAGGCAAGTGTTTACTTGCTTCATGCTAAATTATTAGTGGTACAACCTTAAAATCATATAATTATAAACTTATCGAATAACGATATATATTGTGACGTATGTGTTCGATGTATGATCCCAATGGAAATGATTGTTTATTTTGACGGAAATTGATAGTTTCTGTTGGCCCACAGGATGATAAATATAGTGTAGGAATCCCGCTGAAAAATACGTTTGTTCGTGACAAAAAGTGATACCCCCATATATGTTGTTAAAACTAGAATTCTCTCGTACCTGAAAACGAATAAAATCACCATAAATCATATACATATTGGAAAGATACGTTCGAGGGCTTAAATCGAATCCGACTCGACGAACTTTAACCCTATATGAAATTCTGATGATTTCTATTATGTAACCATGAAGATAATTAGATCGGAACGCGACTCTGGACTGCAGTCCAGAGTGTTCCTGATTATTGTGTTCTGTCCAAAGACCTGCGTCACTGTGTTCCCTGAAATCGTACGTTACGGAACTTTACAGTAGATTAGAGATAATTCTGTTAGCTAAACAAAACAAGTGGTTCCATCCCGATTCATCGCCGTTTGCTATTTTAAAATGTATTTAAAATGGCAGAACGTATAACTGTTCAGAACAGATTCTGAAATGACATATTGAGGTTAAACGGTGTATAACTTTCAACTTACTGATGCGATTGAGGATCCGTATGTTGCGTTGAATACTTTATCGAAAACCCTAGATTTCATTTAACTGTGACATCGCTAAATTCTGAGCCCAACTGGATGCAATTCGTGTCGCGAAACAGACGTTCAGTTCTGAAACTGAATTTCCAGCCGCGAGCACTTAAAATGAAATAGCTGTATTTTGAAAACCGGAATCCCGATCGAACGGAAACAAATTTTTATGAATTACCGACTGAGTGTTCTATACATCTTACTTACATCAATGTTGCTAAATTCTTGATACATTAATTTATGCAATTTATTTTAGTACATGACATGCATGTTAATTCATAACATACAGAGCTTATTGGTAGCATACAATATATATATCATACCCTTTGCCATATACTCAGTGTTAGTGCCTGTGGACATTGCATCATCGTGCGTGATAGATGTTGGTTTAGGAGTGACGAGTACACCAATGGAAAGTGAATATTCGTGACAGTGATTGATACAGTGGACAGTGATGAAACCGTGCCATTGGTATACTTGTACACAACTAGATCAATATCATAAATAGTGTAACCTGGAGGAAAAAGGGGAAATCAAAGTGGAAAGAGTATCGTATTTAGCGGGACCGTGTTTAGAGGATGATCATTCGAACCGTGATATTTATACGTGTAGGACAGGATCTAGCGATCCGGCTGATAGGGTTATGTCCCGGGCATGTGGGCCGTGGTCTCGGGTATGTACGAGACTCCTGTTAAACATGATCCTCCTTCCACTATGTGATTTCAAATATGACATAGAGACCGATAGGGACACATAACATATTCTGCATCATATTGTGACCTAGTGATTACTTGCATTATTCTCATACCAGTATTACCTCATTTACCTGTTTCATCTGATTATAATAATATTATTATTGTGTCGCTCTGACGACCTGAGTATGCATGCTCAGATTCCGCGGGAGAACCAGCACAGGAGACGGATCTACCCTTCGAGTTCACAGAGATATAGTCTGGTGTACTCCCTATCTTTATTGCTTTTCTTAGAGTGAACGTGATATTGAACTTGGTTAGTTATTGTCCTTATTATCTGTAATTTGTGAACAATGGAATTTTAATGTAATAAATTAGTGATGTGATTCCTTTAATACTGTGCTTTATTACTGATTACCATGTAGTGCTAGAAGCCGAAGTGTGACTACGGCGGGACGATCCCTTGACCGTAGGAGCATGGCTGGCCTAGTCATACCTCGTATTCCGTATTTTGGGAAGCGGGGCGTGACATGGTTTAGTTGGTATCAGAGACTGTGTTTAGTATCAAGGAATAACATTAACTATACTGTATTACGTTATTCTTGTTTCACTACTCTTGATTTCTATCCTTGAATCTGATCCTATCCTTTTGAATCTTCCAGTGATATGACGTCCCCGAACGACCCCTCCTCGGACTCCAGCTCTCAGGACCGCACGGAAAGAATACTTAGTGCACTGACCACTCTCGCGGAAGCTCAGGAGAGGAAGACAGATTTTCTTACTAAGGGACTCAGGGCTATTACCGCCGCAGGAGGACCCTCCGCACTCATTACCGCCCCCGAGGGCGCTCCTCCACCAGCTTATCAGGCTAAGGCTGGTACCGTATCAGACTTCCGACGGTTACACCCAGCTGCATTCACAGGGTTAGCTGAACCCCTTGAGGCTGAACAATGGCTGGTGAACATGGAGAATTTATTGACAGCCGCCAAGGTTCCAGAGGAAGACAGAGTGGACGTGATAAAGATTCAATTAGAAGACGAAGCCCGTACATGGTGGTCGGTGGAAGAAAGCAGACTTGATGAGCCTATTGAATGGAACAAGTTTAAGGAGTGCTTCCTAGATCATTATTTTCCTCCCACAGCCAAGGCAGAAATGGAGGAAAGGTTTATTCTTTTGAAGCAAAATGGACGCCCATTGGACGTTTATGCGGCAGAGTTCAACCGTCTGAGCCGCTTTGCTCCATACATGGTCAAATCAGAGGCCACCAGGGCCAGACGCTTCCTTCAGGGGTTAGATTTCGAGTTGCAGCAGTTGATTGCATCGTTGGATTTGCAGACTTTCGCACAGGTACTCAACGCGGCGAGAGTTCAGGAGCAATTGATTAACAAGTTCAGAAGACCCCCAGTCGTTCCAGCACGTACCCACGCGCCTTTTCGAGGAGCCATACCGGTTCACAGAGCAGGAACGACACAAATGAAGCGCCCGTTTGTACCACAGCATCGCCCCCAGAGACAGGGCGTAACTTGCGGCTATTGCGGTAGAGGAGGACATACCCAGAAGGACTGTCGCCGTGCCAAGGGACAGTGCCTAATTTACGGTTCCAGTCAGCACAGGATTAACAGTTGCCCTGAGCGAGCAGAAATACAGGGAGGTTCTGGACCGCCACAGCAGAGGCCACAGGAGCAGAGACAACCATTTACAGGTCACGGTCAGGGACGGGCTTTCACCTTGACCGCCGAGCAGGCAGAAGCGTCAGGAGATGTAGTTACAGGTACTCTACTCGTACATTCCTTGCCAGCTAGAGTACTATTTGATTCAGGAGCATCGCATTGTTTCTTGTCTGAGCATTTCACTAATACACACTCAATACCACATGAACCACTAACCAAGGGGTGGGAAATTCATACGGGTAATGGCATTATTATATCTAGTCGAGAATGTAGATTATGCCCAGTTGTAGTGTGTGGCAGGGAATTCTATGCGAATTTTCTTTTGATCGGGACAGGCAGTTCCGACGCAATTCTCGGGATGGATTGGATGAGTACTTTCCATGCAGTTATCGATTGTCGTGCAAGGAAGGTGATCTTCCGCATCCCCAATCACCCGGAGTTTATTTTTGAGGGCGGAAGTGAATCTTTGGAGCCAGCTAAGTATAGAGCCAAGCCCAAGGAACTGACAGCTATGGAGATTGATAAGAGCCCAGCCCCAGAAATTGTTCGGGACTTTCTAGACGTATTTCCTGAAGATCTACCAGGCCTACCACCTCCTCGAATTTTGGAATTCTCAATCGACTTGACTCCAGGCACAGCCCCAGTATCCCGAGCCCCATACAGGATGGCACCAGTGGAGTTGGCGGAATTGAAGAAGCAGGTTGAAGAATTATTGGAGAAGGGATTTATTCGGCCAAGCGCTTCACCGTGGGGTGCACCAGTTCTATTAGTAAAGAAAAAGGATGGATCGCTGCGAATGTGTATAGATTATCGGGAGCTGAACAAGGTCACGATAAAGAACAAGTACCCAATACCGCGCATTGACGACCTATTTGATCAGCTAAGTGGAGCTAAGGTATTCTCGAAGTTGAACCTTCGCTCTGGATATCATCAAATCAGAGTAGCAGCCGAGGATGTATGCAAGACAGCTTTCAGGACCCGATACGGACACTATGAGTTTCTTGTGATGCCGTTCGGTGTTACCAATGCCCCAGCAATATTCATGGACTTGATGAACAGAGTGTTCGCAAAGTACTTGGACACGTTTGTCGTTGTGTTTATCGACGACATACTTGTCTACTCGAAGACCCGGGAAGAGCATGTTGAACATTTGCGCACGGTGCTACAAATTCTTCGGGAAGAGAAGCTGTATGCGAAGCTAAGCAAGTGTGAATTCTGGCTCGACAAGGTTCAGTTTTTGGGACATATTGTTTCGGGCGAAGGCATCTCGGTGGACCCGGCAAAGATAGAATCTGTCAGAGATTGGCCGACGCCGAAATCAGTAGCAGAGATCAAGAGTTTTCTGGGATTGGCAGGTTATTATCGGAGATTCGTCCAAGATTTCTCAAGGATCGCGGAACCATTGACGAGACTGACTCGGAAGGACGTGCCGTTTACATGGACAGAGGAGTGCACTCAGGCATTCGACACACTAAAGCAGAAGTTAACCACGGCGCCTATTCTTACTGTACCAGATGATTCCGGTGGTTTGGTGATACACAGTGATGCCTCAGGAAAGGGTTTAGGCTGTGTTTTGATACAACACGGCCGAGTGGTTGCTTATGCCTCTCGACAACTGAGGAACCATGAGAAGAACTACCCCACGCATGACTTGGAGTTAGCCGCTGTAGTCTTTGCGTTGAAGATTTGGAGGCACTATCTATTGGGTGAGAAAGTGGAGGTATACACGGATCATAAAAGTCTGAAGTATGTTTTCACCCAGAAGGAACTGAACATGAGGCAGCGCCGATGGCTAGAGCTAATGGCAGATTATGACTTGGACCTTCAGTATCACCCGGGGAAGGTCAATGTTGTACCAGATGCGCTCAGTCGCAACCAGCGGTCATGATGTTGACCAATCAGAGGAGCATTATTGAGGATTTCCAGAGACTTGCACTTGAGGTCGTTACGCCGAACGCACTCAGTCAATTTTGGCAACTGCAGGTGCAATCTTCCCTAGTGGATCGTATCAAGATTGCACAAGCGGATGATCCCCGACTGAAAAAGTTCAGAGAGCAAGTGGAAGCTGGACTGAGAACGGATTTGATTATACATGAAGATGGCTCTTTGAGATTCGGTAGCAGACTCTGCGTACCTAAAGGAGATGTACGAGAAGAAGTTTTGACTGAAGCACACGGTTCAGCTTATTCTGTGCATCTAGGAGGTACAAAAATATATCAGGATCTAAAGCAGCACTTTTGGTGGAACGGAATGAAGCGGGAAATTGCGAGGTTCGTATCCAGGTGCTTGGTATGTCAGCAGGTGAAGGCGGAACATCAGAGGACAGCAGGATTATTACAACCATTGCCGATACCTGAATGGAAGTGGGAGCACATTACTATGGATTTTGTGACGGCCTTACCACGGAGCCCTAGGGGCAATAACGCTATTTGGGTTATCGTCGATCGCCTCACAAAAGCTGCACATTTTCTACCTTTCCGAGTGGGACAATCGACGGAATCACTGGCAGAAAGATATATGCAGGAGATAGTAAGACTTCACGGTGTTCCCGTCAGCATTGTGTCAGACCGGGACACGAGATTCTTGTCGCACTTTTGGAAGAGCTTACAGGAGAGTTTGGGAACTCGCCTTAAATTCAGCACAGCTTATCACCCACAGACGGATGGACAATCCGAGCGTACAATTCAGACGCTCGAGGATATGTTGAGAGCCTATATGTTGGACTTTCAGGGTTCCTGGGAGGACCATCTGCATCTAGTCGAGTTCTCTTATAACAATAGTTATCAGGCTAGTATTCAGATGGCTCCTTTTGAAGCACTATATGGGCGGAAGTGTCGATCCCCAGTATGTTGGGATGATGTGGGAGAACGAAGACTACTGGGCCCCGAACTCATTGTTCAGACAGTTGACAAGGTCCAGATGATCAGGCAGCGTATTAAGACGGCTCAGGATCGACAAAAGAGTTGGGCAGATACCAATAGAAGGGCACTTGAGTTCGAAGTCGGAGATCATGTGTTCTTGAAGATTTCCCCTACTCGTGGGGTTATCAGATTCGGAAGTCGGGAAAACTTAGTCCCCGTTTTATCGGACCTTTTGAGGTGCTAGAGCGAGTAGGAGAGGTGGCCTATCGACTTGCCTTGCCCCCATCGCTAGCTGGTGTGCGCAATACCTTCCACGTGTCACAGTTGCGGCGTTATGTTCGGGATGAGAGCCATGTCCTGGACCATTCAAAGCTAGTTTTGGGTACTGACTTATCGTACGAGGAGCAGCCTACTACCATTCTCGACCGCAGAGAGAAAGTGCTGAAAAATAAGATCATTCCTTTAATCCGAGTGTCATGGGGTGGTCGTTCCCCAGGAGAATCCACCTGGGAGCGGGAGGAAGATATCCGTGATCATTATCCACATCTCTTTGTTTAGTACATTGTATTCTTGCATCCTTGTTAAATTTCGAGGACGAAATTTTGTTAAGGGGGGTATGATGTAAATCCCCGTTTCCTTTCTAAATGAAGTTTCCTACTTCCTGAGTTCTAGAGATTACCTTATTCTTGTCTTCGTATATTTTTTAATTGATTGTTAGGCTTAATATTTATATTTTTCCAAACCCTAAAAGTTAAAACCCAAGAGTTAAAACCAAAGCCAATTAAACTAAAACCAAAATTTTAACAACCAAAACCCTAACCCACACATTCATTTCTTTATTAACCAATTCATAAATTCCCTTAGCCCAATCAAAAGAAAAATCCTTACTAAATTTTCCCCAGCCTGTTTCATCTCAGCCCACACAAATTTTTCCCTAAATAAACTCTCTAAATCATTATCCCTCAGCCCAATCTCACTCACTCGGCCCGTTCCCTTCTCTCAGCCCACTCTTTTTTTTATAAGGAATTCTTATTTAATTAGCCAGCCCGTCTCTCCTCAGCAGCCCACGAAGTTTTAAAGGAAAATAAATTTTTTTTTTTACGAGCCCAGCTCAGCAGCCCAAACTCCTTTCCCATTCTCCACTTCAGACCGACCCGCCAACACTGTTCATCTCCTTCAAATTTTTCCCCCAACGGTAACCTCCCTTAACTCGCGCGCGACCCGCCTTCTCCGCCGTCGCTCACGCCCACGCCCATGCACCCGTCGTGCGACGTTACCCCGTCGCACTCCTCTCTCTAACCCGTCGCCCTTATATCTCTCTTACTCACCAACTCCATCACAGAAAAACCCCCATCCCTCTCAAAATTTCTCTCGAACCCATAGCCACCTCCACCGCCGGTGACCATCCCACCTCGTCGCTCGACCCACGTCGACGACAGCCACTCAGTCACCCTCTTTCTCCCTCCACGACTCCTCCTTTCATCAACCGAGCCCCCACCAAGCATCCCCTGCACAGAAACCCATTTAACCGACGAGCTCGAATCACCACCTTACACCCTCGACGTCGGTGAACTCCCCATCACATCGCCGACCTCCCTAAGATCTCCTCAGCATCATTACCATCACAACAATCCCCAGTCCCACAGCTCAACCTATCCCCTCTTCAAAATTCCAAAAACCCATTTTTCAAAATTTTCCCTCACTGTAACTCCACCGTGCACGTTTCCGGAGCGGCGCCGTCGACCGTCGACAACCCCAACACTTCTCAAGTGGACCACAGAGCACCCCTAAGCTTCCAGCGCGCGCAAGACGACTCCGGGAAACTCCGACGAAAAAAAACTCGTGTTTCGAACTATGCTCGCGAGAATCCGGTACACGGCGTATATCGCGCGTTCGTGACGACACTGTTGCCGTACGACCCCGAAACGTTTTCCAGGCAAGTTTTTACTTGCTTCATGCTAAATTATTAGTGGTACAACCTTAAAATCATATAATTTTAAACTTATCGAATAACGATATATATTGTGACGTATGTGTTCGATGTATGATCCCAATGGAAATGATTGTTTATTTTGACGAAAATTGATAGTTTCTGTTGGCCCGCAGGATGATAAATATAGTGTAGGAATCCCGCTGAAAAATACGTTTGTTCGTGACAAAAAGTGATACCCCCATATATGTTGTTAAAACTAGAATTCTCTTGTACCTGAAAACGAATAAAATCACCATAAATCATATACATATTGGAAATATACGTTCAAGGGCTTAAATCGAAGCCGACTTGACGAACTTTAACCCTATGTAAAATTCTGATGATTTCTATTATGTAACCATGAAGATAATTAGATCGGAACGCAACTCTGGACTGCAGTCCAGAGTGTTCCTGATTATTGTGTTCTGTCCAAAGACCCGCGTCACTGTGTTCCCTGAAATCGTACGTTACGGAACTTTACAGTAGATTAGAGATAATTCTGTTAGCTAAACAAAACAAGTAGTTCCATCCCGATTCATCGCCGTTTGCTATTTTAAAATGTATTTAAAATGGCAGAACGTATAACTGTTCAGAACAGATTCTAAAATGACATATTGAGGTTAAACGGTGTATAACTTTCAACGTACAGATGCGATTGAGGATCCGTCTGTTGAGTTGAATACTTTATCAAAAACCCTAGATTTCATTTAACTGTGACATCGCTAAATTCTGAGCCCAACTGGGTGCAATTCGTGTCGCGAAACAAACGTTCAGTTCTGAAACTGAATTTCCAGCCGCGAGCACTTAAAATGAAATAGCTGTATTTTGAAAACCGGAATCCCGATCGAACGGAAACAAATTTTTATGAACTACCGACTGAGTGTTCTATACATCTTACTTACATCATTGTTGCTAAATTCTTGATACATTAATTTATGCAATTTATTTTAGTACATGACATGCATGTTAATTCATAACATACAGAGCTTATTGGTAGCATACAATATATATATCATACCCTTTGCCATATACTCAGTATTAGTGCGTGTGGACATTGCATCATCGTGCGTGATAGATGTTGGTTTAGGAGTGACGAGTACACCAATGGAAAGTGAATATTCGTTACAGTGATTGATACAGTGGACAGTGATGAAACCGTGCCATTGGTATACTTGTACACAACTAGATCAATATCATAAATAGTGTAACCTGGGGGAAAAAGGGGAAATCAAAGTGGAAAGAGTATCGTATTTAGCGGGACCGTGTTTAGAGGATGATCATTCGAACCGTGATATTTATACGTGTAGGACAGGATCAGGCGATCCGGCTGACAGGGTTATGTCCCGGGCATGTGGGCCGTGGTCTCGGGTATGTACGAGACTCCTGTTAAACATGATCCTCCTTCCACTATGTGATTTCAAACATGACATAGAGACCGATAGGGACACATAACATATTCTGCATCATATTGTGACCTAGTGATTACTTGCATTATTCTCATACCAGTATTACCTCATTTACCTGTTTCATCTGATTATAATAATATTATTATTGTGTCGCTCTGACGACCTGAGTATGCATGCTCAGATTCCGCGGGAGAACCAGCACAGGAGACGGATCTACCCTTCGAGTTCACAGAGATATAGTCTGGTGTACTCCCTATCTTTATTGCTTTTCTTAGAGTGAACATGATATTGAACTTGGTTAGTTATTGTCCTTATTATCTGTAATTTGTGAACAATGGAATTTTAATATAATAAATTAGTGATGTGATTCCTTTAATACTGTGCTTTATTACTGATTACCATGTAGTGCTAGAAGCCGAAGTGTGACTACGGCGGGACGATCCCTTGACCGTAGGAGCATGGCTGGCCTAGTCATACCTCGTATTCCATATTTTGGGAAGCGGGGCGTGACAGAGAGGTTGAGTTAAAGAAACTTCAAGGTAGATCATTTTCGAGAAGGAAGACTTCAAGCAAGTATGGATCATTCGGGTCGTGAAGCCTCTCTTGAGTCCGGGAGATCATGGATCGCGGCGAAGGGACTACTACTCGGAGCTTATGAAGCGAAGGAGCGGACTACAAAGGTTGTAATCCCTCTCTCTTAGTTGTAAAGATATTTGCTTGCATGTTTAACCCTAATTATCTAGCAAAGATCCTCGCTTTGGGTTGTTCGGCACGTCTAGATTTTAAATCGGGTATGGTTGATGCCTTATAGACCCTTGTGACAGTGCCTAGTAACCCTACATCTAGGATATGCCTGTCATGACCCACCCCCAAACACAGATGGTGTTGTCCGCTCTGGCCGAAACCGCACGGTTTTGTCCCTTTGAATGAACCCGGGACTACTTCCTAGTAGGTCACCCATCCCAGAATTTCTCTGGCTCAAGTACGTTTAACTACGGAGTTTTTCAAACTCCGGAGTTCCGATTCATCCAAAAGGCGCCTCTGTGTTATAAGAGTGGTATCATTCCATTTATAGTTCAGATCGTGCCCTCTTTCGGAATGGAATTCGATACTTCCCATTATTCTGGTAGGTCCCCGTGTGCATCCGTATCGGTTATATCCCCGCCTCGATACCGGATAACATCTCACTTCTCACGAGGTAGGTGGTATTCAGCCCCAACTCCACCTGGGGCATTACATTCCCCCCCCACTTAGAACAATGGTTCATTCTCGAACCGCAGACCTACTTTTGAGGGATGACCCTTGGTATCAAAGCATAGGGTTTTACCTTTCTGAGTGTAGAATGACCCTTGGTAGATGGAGTGGGTGGCTTAAGCAGAGTGGAGTAGCGTGGGTATATTTCGCGGCATACTTACGATACGGTACTCCGCCTAAGTGACCTTAGGTGTAACGTTTTGAAAATAAATAAATAAATAAATAAAATGCTTTAGGTGAATTTTCTGATAATCGGTAAAATAAACCGTATTTTCCGTAAAACTTAACTATAATTATTTTCACCATAGACTTATATACGTCTATTTTAACTATGTAATTGCTAGTATTTGGTATTTATTTAGCCACTTATAAATTATTAGTTTACTTAAATATTTTTCTTTAATTAATTATTTTAAATAATATTATAAGCTTTTAATTATACATTTAATTAGTGGTAATTACAAATTGGAATGGATCAATTGCACAAATGTGAACCAAGACATATTGGAATCCAGTGTGTAACATGCTCTTTTCGTCACTAATTGTCTCCATGTTCTAGACTTTTCTAGGATTTTTATGAAAGAAAATTAAATAATTAGAAAAAGGAGTTAAAAGAGGCATTAAATAAAGAAGTTTCCACACTCACAAAACCCCACACACACCCATTTTCCCCTTATGGCTGAGCACACCAGCCCCCCTCTCTTTAACATCTTTTCATTTCAACACAAAAGAAAAGAAATTAATAAATTAATCAAAGAATGAAAAATGTAATTAATAAGGACATTTCTAGACATATCCACACATTTCTCTCTCTCTCTCTCTCTCTTTCGCTCTCTTGGGTTGGCCGAGCCCCCCATTGTGGCAGCCCTATTTTTTGTTCACTTCTTTTCCTCTAAAAAATTTCTCATTTTGCATCAAAAATAAAATCAACACTAATTCTAGCAACTTCTTCATTAAAATTTCTTGATCAAAAGCAAGCATGAATCTTGAGCAAGAGATCACTTTGGAAGGCCAAGAAATCTTAAGTTTGCAAGTTGATCTCAAAACTTGTTGAGGTATAATCATAATCCATGTTTAAATTGTGCTAAAGTACTCCAATCTAGCCTAATTAGGAGTTTAAATTGTGGTTTTAATGTTTAAATTTAAAATTCAAAAAAGGGGTTATGACTTTAAGTTAGGGTTTTTAGCACATCATTAAGGTTTTCATGAGTGGTTTAACATTTTAAAATATGCAAAATCTAGTTTAGTTGTTAATTTTTAAAGCGTTACTTTAAAATTGTTAAAATTAGGAAATTTTGCAAACTAGATTTTTAGGATTTAATTAAATTGGTAATATAAAATTTAAATAATGGTTTGTATGGTATAATTAAGATATTAAGTTATTATCTTAGTCACTAGAATTGTTAAAATATCAAGATTGGTATTAAAACGGGTAATGATCGCTTACTAGTTTTTTTAAATAAATCGATTTAAATTAAGCTTGAGATTTTGATAATTTATAACCTATTTTATATAATATCTAGAGTGTTGTGAGTGTGCAATTGATACGATTTGGATTTTAGGCTTGGTGTTTTTCACGTATAACGACTCTAGTTGTAGTTGTGGCGTTGTCGCGAACGTGTTTTGTGCACCAGGTATGTGCACGTTTAATTAGCGCTCGTTATTTGACTTGTGTCGTTTGCGTCCGTGACTAATTGTGTATTATCATTTTTATTCCTTGTGTGCGATTCTAAGGTCGGGTGCAGAGGTGTTGGACGCGGCGCGGAAAGACGGACGGAGAACGGATCAGTTTAGTCGAGACGTCCCGGTGAGTAGATATATACATCTATGGGGGGATCGTCTGGATGGCGCGAGGCGTCCGACGGTTTAGTATTATTTAAAATATTGACTTCATATATGAAGTTTCTAGTTAACAATCTCATTGTATCACATCGTTATATGTATAAATAGATATATATGTGATATCATCTTATAGAACACTTGTACCATTACCATTGGTTCCTGCCGCACGTGTACTATTGATGTGAACACTCACGCCATTGGTAATTGCTATGTCACGAACATTATAGAACCTACTTAGACTAGTATCGAAAATATTCGCATCATACATGATATTTAAACTGGTAGTTGTATTTTCCATCTCATCAAGATTAACACTAAGGATTGCTAGCCGTACATATACCGCATTTCATCATCATTCATACATAGTTTTCTAGTTATAATCGCATTTCATGACATGGATATCATAGACATTATCATTTTTCTACATAATCATGTATTGTGATTCTTTTGAGGATTTCTGTATTGATGAGATTTCTGGACTTTGGAGAAAACCGTAAGAATTTTATAATAACTTATTATCATTTCAAAATGCAAGTTGCGGTTTTCTCGTGATATATGTGTCGTCCACCATAAGTTTTCATGATTGCTGATGGTTTTCGAGAGCCGATTCGAGAAATAGGATGAACCGTTTCGGGTACATGGTGGGCCCGGTATGGTACCCCGGGGTAAGAAGCTCGAGTTGTAGACGATGAGCCTGGCAGGGGCAGACTACCTACCGGTGATATCGGGAGTGGAGGATATCCGGAGGATACCGTCGTAGTCGTGAGATTTGATGATATGGGCCGATCCGGACTGACGGAGCCCGAGATATTGAGACATTGTGTATTCGTATTTGTGTCGATACTTGACACAGATTTCTGATGATTTCATTGATGATACTTCAGTGATTTTACAAAATTTTTACGAAGATAAGAATACAGATTTTCTCATACCAAATATATTCAGATTTTATATTGATTATGCATTCATATTGCATACATACCAGTGCATCGCATCATATCGGAATATGTAGGTTGTGACGCATTTGCATGCATACTTACGATAGCCTTATTAGATATTACTTACTGCTCACGAGTTGGCAACCCACCCCCGTTGTGCCACAGTGTCTTGCAGGTCTGACCCGTCAGCGCAGTAGTGGCGGACGTATCTTCTATTTCGCTTCATTGCTTCGGCTTGCAGCTTGCTCACAGGTGGGTTTTGGAGGATTTGTTTTTGCTCCCACCGTGTATTTTTATTTTATATCTAGTATACTCCATCTACCCTTGTGTATTGGACTAGACGGTGAAATTTGAGACTTGTATTTGTTTTTTGGTGTCGATGCTCACTTGAGCCGACGAGCTGCTTTTATACTTTTATACTTATTTCGCGTTATTTGATATATTCATTGCATGTGGTTGTGATCCGCCTTTGGCGAAGAGTTAACTCCCGCTTGGGGATGTCTTATTCATGATATATATATATTTCTCTTGTTTGTACCCGTTTGGGGGCCAGTATTTACAAATGAGACTCTGCCGAAATTTTCGGAAAATTTTGTTGTTTTAATAAAATGTTAATGCGATTTGGTTTGGTTAAAAATCGTTTTCTTTTAACAAGTTTTCCTTCACTCTACTTCTATTTTGGTTTAGATTTCTGGGTTTTGGTTTACTTAGATTATGTTACGCTTTTAGACGTTTCGTAATTTAAGTATCAGCCACGTTCCGTACTTTCGGATCGTGACAATACCGCAACTAATTACCTGCGGTGTCGTAGACCCAAAGAGGGCAAAACATGAAGGGCTAAGTCCCTGCTTAGTTTAAGCTGGATGAGACTCACTTCTATCCTTGTCTCTTTGCTACCGTAGGCAGCGGGGCTGCTACAAAGCTACATTAACTTCTGTTCAGCCGATGCTCACTCCACACTACTATTGCAATTTACCATTAAGGAATCCAAGGGTTCAAATCTTACCAGCATTAAATTACCGTCTATTATTAATTAAAGGTTAAATTGTCGAAAAACCCCTGGCTAACTTTACCGCTGTCAAAATATCTCTGGTCTAAAGAATCTTGAGAAAAACCCACGGCCCAAAGAATCCCTAGAAAAAACCCCAGATATCCGCTGTAAAATATGTAATTTCTATATAGTTTCGCTAGTTCCAGGAAACAATACATATATATGGAAGTTATTTGCATATATAAATATATATTCCAGTAAACCGAACATTTTACTATTTATTGTCGGATATTATACAAATATGGTTGCCATCAGGGTTTTAAAGTTTGGGGATTGGGGCCGGGTTTTTTTACAAAACAAGATTCTTTAGGGCATGTTTGGTTGCAGGATTATGGATTTGGATTTGGATTTTGGATTGTGGAATTCTTGAATTCCATAATTTTGTGTTTGGTTGATGTATTTGGATTTATAGGATTCCTTTGTTTTTATGGAGGGCCCACCACAAAACAAGAATTCTTGAATCTTAAAAAATTTCCAGGATTTTCAAGAATTTGACACTATTTATTGTACTTTTAGATGTGACCCGTGTACTTTATTTATTTAATAATTCTCTCTCTATTTATCTCTCTCTAAAATCCTTAAATCCAAATCCCATTTTTTTCACCAACCAAACAAAGATTACAGGGATCTACAAATCTAATACTAGAAATCCAAAACCAACCAAACAACAAATCACCAAATCCAGAAATTTCAGCCTTACTATTTTGAAATCCAAATTCCATAATCCTGCAAGAAAACAGGCCCTTAGCAGACCGGGTTTTTTGACGGTGGAAAAGTTGGCTGGTTTTTTTTTGTTGGCCTTTTGAGTACGATTTAACGCGAAAAATAAAGAGGAAAGGGACATATTACACGCACAATGGAGAAACGTAAGCTATTGTCCTTCGCTGTAAAAGGAGCCGAACACGTGCCACTCTCCCCAGTAGCATCTCTTGATCTCTTTCTGCTCCTAAATTCTCCCCAAATCTCACAGCCCCAAAAATGTAGTCCCCCATTTCCTCTCATGGTTCAAGAAAACCACCTCCCCACCGCCGCCGTTAACGACGACGCCACCCCCGTCGGCCTCGTCGTCGGAAACTACTGCCACGACGTCCTTCACCTCTCCGGAGATCTCGCCACCCACAGCCTCGGCGGCGCCGCCTCCTTCATCTCCAACGTCCTCGACCGCGCCCTCTCCGCCTCCTTTATCTACGTCTCCAAGGTCGGCCTTGACTTCAGTTACTCGACCCCTCACCGTCCGCTAACCTCCGCCTCCGCCCCCACCACCCTCTTCCACGCTCACTTCGATTCGAACAGCGATCGCGTCCTTAAGCTCATCCACGCCTGCGATCCGATCGCGTCCTCAGATCTCCCCTCGAATCGCTACCGATTCGGCGTGGCCGCCGCCGTCGCCGGCGAGATCCCGCTCGAAACCCTGACTCGCGTGCTGGACTTATGCGAAACCGTGCTCGTCGACGTACAAGGGCTGATTCGTCAATTTGATCACGTTGATGGGACGGTGAGGCTTGTGCCGCTTCGATCTACGGAATATTACGAGATTTTGCCGAGGCTAGGGTTTCTGAAGGCGTCGGCGGAGGAGGTGCAGTTCGTGGAGTTGGAGGAAGTGAGGAAGTGGTGCTGCTTGATTGTGACCGATGGGGAGGATGGGTGTAGGGTTTATTGGAAGGATGGGGAGGTAAAGGTGCCGCCTTTCTCTACAGTGCAGATCGATCCGACAGGGGCTGGGGATAGCTTCTTAGGAGGGTTTGTGGTTGGGATTGTGAGTGGGCTGAATGTGGCAGATGCGGCGCTGCTGGGTAATTTCTTTGGGTCGATTACGGTGGGGCAGATCGGGGTTCCAAAGTTTGATCTCAGGATGATGCAGGTATGGATCCTTTCGTTGTTCTTCTGGTTTGTGTCGCCTTATTGTGCAAATTTGACATGATTAGATGTGAATCTGTTGCTCTAGATTCTCATAAAATGTTAGTTGCATTACGCTATAGTATGGTTGTTCTTACTAGTTTATTGATTATTCAATGTCTGAAAATTAAATGACACTGTGTTATAGTATTCCTGGACTTCGAGCATCTACCTATAACAGTCAGAGGCTGGACACTGTTGGAGGACTGAGTAGAGATATTGTAGGACTTTGAGCACTTAGTATTTACATCTGTTAGGAACGTAATCAAGGAGCTGGGCCGACTTGATTGGCATGTGAACATTGGAGACTTGATTAAAGATACTAGGTCATCGTATCACACCTTCACTTTGCACTTACTTTGTTATGCCTAATGAGGGTGTTGGATTGGACTGATTATTTCAGAAGTAATACAGAAAGAGTGTACTTGCAAGTAGTGAGGGGGAACCTCAGTTCCTTCATCCATCATAACATGTTATTAATTCTTATAAGATTAACTGCCACTCTTGTCTTGAACTTTCAGGTTTGGCTACATGAATATTTTTCTCCCATTGCAATTTGCTAACATCTTTTTCAATTGTCTCCATCAAATCACTATTAGGTATTTGTTGGTCATCAATGTTGTAAAATGCACTATAGTGCAAATGATTAAAAGCAAAGAATGGATACTAGTATACGGCAAAAAATGATAGCTCATAAATAGCTAAGAATGGATACTATTTATATGACAAAAAAGTCTTTAAACATATTTTTGATAAGCCTTTTGAATGATATCCCGTTGCATCAATAATAAAATTTATCCAAGTTACCAAAGAATTTAAGATGTGTAATTATGCAATCAGAGTGATGCTTGATAACACCTAAATTTTTTTTTGGCAAAAAACACTTAAATAAATTAGTAAAATTCAAGGGTTTTACTAAAGGAAGATGCAAGTCGTATTTTTCAGCGGATTAAAATTTGTTCCTTGCTTTGAAACCATCTGGTTGATTTTGGAAAATGAATAATATTGGCATACTTGCTATTCTAATTATGTAGCAAGGGTAATTGTTAAAAATATGTCCACAACATACAAGTAGAAACCAAAATTACAGTGTAGAAACTCAATGGAAGCTGCTCTAACGAATGGAGTGGCATTTGATGGTATACGTGAATGACCGATATCCAAGTGCTTTCCAATCAAGGGTTAGGTCGTCATGAATGAATGGTGCTTTACATGCCGCCTTTCATCATGCGGGAATAGGACTCTTAGCTGGTTCAATTCTAGCGGGTAAGGTGCTTATGGATAGGTAAGAGCTAGTTAGGAGCTTGAGAGAAGGTTTTATGGTTCTATTACTGAAAAAAGACCAAAAATTTGATCCTTAGGATGGGTTTTAATCCTCTTCAATCGGTGACTAAACGATCCGGATATTTGTAAGCTTAATAATTAAGGCACGTGTCTTACTCTTACAGATTTACTTTTCCATCAATGGACAAAACTTTTCTCTCTCCTTTCTTATAAACCAAACTAACTTGATCTAATTAATAGGTGAGAATTATAGCTTCAAAAGTATTTGATTCAGAAGACACATCACAATAATGAATATTTGGAAATAAAACTTTCAAATTATATCATACCAAAAAATATCAACCAATAAATAATAATATATTAAGTAATCAATCATTTAATGGAATAAAACTTTCATTAACCACAATTAATTAAAAACTATACAGAGAAAAGAACCATTTAAAATGGAGATTTTTATTTTTTAAATTGAAATAAATGTTGCATAAGAAACCTAGCAAAATGAATAATAAAAGAAATAATGTAAAGAAATAAAAAATCGAAATTAGAATAGACCTTTACACGTCTTATTTCTTAGCCATCTCTTATTATTTTCTTCTCTTCTCGCTCAATTTCGACGTTTAATTTCTACCTTGTTAATATACTCTTTCTTCGTATACACTTTGCTTTTTTTTTATCTTTCTGGCTCGATATCACTTGACTCCTACTTGCAGCCTAGGTTTTGCTCTGAATCTAATAAACAATAACTGATTTGAGAGCTAAATTCTTATCATATACTCTTTTAAATAATTTACCTAAAATCTTGTATATTTTGCGTAAATTGGAAGAACTAATAATAAAATCATAAGTTAGAGAAAAGAAAATTTTCTTGCACTATACTTTCTTAAATATCTTACCGATTACTCAAAATCCTATCAAGAAAACTATATACTTTTAGTTGCTCCTTAGATATATTAAATAAATCTTGCGTTTTTAATTGATGAGTGTTGGTGCGAGGAAATTGAAGTCAATACTTTTTTTTTCTTTTATTCTTTATTTAAGAAACTCTATATAGCAATTTAAAAATTAATAAACCATAGATGGAAGTTGAGAACCGATAGGTATTGATTTCTTATGGCTAGAAAGCTTTAAATTGAGCCCAAATGTATTAGAAATTAAGATCCCAAAAGATTCTTCTATTTCTCAACTTCTCTTATACCATAATTAGTCTTTTCAACTGCTTTTTAGGATTACTCTATGATTTTAAAGCATAAATTTATTTAAGGACTTTACAGACAAGATTTTTCAATTTCTCAATCTAAACACATGCCTAATGCAATAATGGCACATGAGGCAAAAAAAAGAAAAAAGTTATAAAATAGAATTGGAGAAGGGAAAATAATAAAAGTAGAGCAAAAAAAATCTAATGTAGAGAGAAGAAGAAGAAGAAGAAAGAAGGAATAATGTAGAATGGATGGGGAGTAGATGGGTAGAGGACTAAGGTGCCTTAACTATGAAACTTACAGTCGTCCAGATTTTTTAATTACTTGATTGAAAGTGAGTTAATATCTATCGTGTGTCTAAATTTTTTGTCTTGGGCCATAATTTTTTGAAATAGTTTTCCTCTATTGTGAGCAGTTTTTTACAAGAATATTCCACTATTACCCATGTCATATAATTAAATTAGAAAATATGTCAACTTTGTCCATTTTCCATAGTCAGATTACTTGAAACCAAGGACGCAACTAAAACTGAAAAATCCGAGTTGCATCAATGTGTTGCAAGTATCTATGATATAGCCTCGAGGCTCAATTCAGTCATCAAAAGCATTTGCTTGTGCTTTTTGCTATATGATAAAAGGATGCATCTTCTACCATAATTGTCAATGACAAGAAGAATTATTGTTGTAGTGGGTCCCGCCAACTGCAAGGAGCTGCATGTACATTACACCAAAAGACTTCGGAATTATCATGTTGATGGCTCGACATACCCTAGACACCTCATGGTTAGCCGAACTTGGGTGCTCTAGACCAGATGCAACTGGTCTCAGTAGATTGGGTGATGCGGAAGCTCATGCCCAATCAATCATGAACATGTGGGGCATATAGACAAGGGGCCCATCCCTTTTATGGGATATGTCAAATGCCAACTCCTTGTGGGAATGTCAGTTTTGTCTTGGTCCTAAGTCGTTAGGGTTCCAGGTAGTTGATAGCCTTTGGACAACACCATTTTGGTAGCTACATTTGAATGAGTTATACAATGGGAAGATTGATGGCAAGGATAAAACTTAGCTTGCTGGCTAGTGATCATTGCTTATGTGCCTTTCTCTTATATTCGCAAGGAGCAAGTGATGACCCATGAATAGGGCATCTCTCTTTTAAGCGTCATGCACAAGAGATGACTCACAAAGGGGCTGCAGTAGCAGTTAAGTCTGACGTTGTGCAGAGCAGGATTATGATGAAAATGTTCCTTTCTTATGAACTAACTCTCTTTCCTTTGATTTCAGAAAGTTAAACACGAACTTGAGAGGAAGACTGCTGGCTCGTGTTGGAGAAATGTTGCAGAAGGTTTCCTCACCTCGGATATGGACGAGGGTTTCCATGCTTTCCTCACTGAAGCTGCCAAAGCATCATGTTCCCATTGCTCAAGTAAAGAAGATGATGACGAAGACCACCAACATGAGTAGAAGTTTATTATTTATATTGACCATGAATTGGTTAAATTGACTTGGATAAACAGCTTAAATTAACCTTCAATAAATACGATGTCTGGTTCTCTGAGAATTTGAGGTATATACAAGTCATACAGGAAAAGTTCTGAAATTGTAATCGGTCTTTGTATTTGTTGCTCCTTTTGCTGCTGCACTGATCTCTGACCATCTTATATAACCTTTTAATTAAAATTTCCTCTATTTTTGAACTGCTTGCATAAGCATCATTGGAAAGTAGCATGCAACTGATTTTCCTCTATTTAAAAAGCAATAGCTCAATGAGTATGGTACTTTCCTCTCGTTGGGGCGAGTGTGGATGTTCTATTCCTAGTAGGGGAAAGTCATCTTTGGCGACACTAAACTTTGACACCATACTTCATGGCTCCTACGTCATAATCATTCTACTTGGAAGAAGCGTCACTATTTAATGCTTTCGAGGCAAAATCATAGGTCCCTAGGTTTATGCTGTGTGCTTGTGTATGTGCGTGTGTGGAGGTGTTGTTTGTGTTGTATGCATAGGTTAAGGCATGTTTGTTCCGAAAAAAGAGAGGGTAAATTGTCAAAAAGCCCCCGGCCTGCTCGGGAGTTGCCAAAAAACCCTGTAATTTTCGAAATTGTTGGGAGGGGCCTACTGTTCAAAATTTTTGTAAAAAACCCTCAGGATGTAATTCATTTAGGTCTTGTATTCTCTCAACTACTTGGATATTACATATAACTGCTTAGATATTACAGGCCGCAGACAACTGTTTAGATATTACAAGCAACCGTTTAAATATTACAAGCAACTGGTATACATGGGTTTTTTTATTGGGTCCCGGGCATTTTAACAAGAACAAAATGCCCAGGGGATTTTACACAAGTTTGAAACACGCCGGAGGCTTTTTGACAATTTCCCCAAAAACAAAAAAGCATTTGCACATTAATTTTTGTACTATTCTAAACTACGAAACTTTGGAGACCTTGGGTTTTCAACCAAACATTTTTTCCTACTTCATACAGATCGGAAAACTTGGTATCAACTCATTATTTTATGCCTTCTGAATTATGAAAATCGAGTTGAGTGAGGAATCTTATATTTTATATCATTACATATGAATGAAAATGATTTTCTCCATAGCCTAGTCTAACACCAGACAATCTTCCTTCTCAACCTTTGTTCTCTCTTTTTTTGGGTGGAAAGACCAAGTTATTGTGAGGTAGAAGAAAAAATTGGGAAGACATCGAAAGCACTGCAGTCTTTCTTGTACATCAACAAACACCATCTTCGAACATTTGCTGTGTACTTGCAAACTTGCAGGTAAGATAAATAGAGCATGCGCTGCATGCCATGCTTATATGAAATACTCCATAAAAAGTTGAACAATAATATCTAAGCTACAAGTACAAATTAATAGTTGAAAATTTCGAACTAGCAGCATGTTGCAGATCAAGTTGTCTTGCTCTCGTTGATGAAGTGGCCTACTCTTTTAAACCATTGCATGAGATTTCGATGATCCCTCACATAGAGCCAAGCATGAAGAAAGGGGAAAAGTTTCTCATTCACACGGCGTGCCTCCATGTACGTATGAAAACTATCCCTCATCTTCTGGTCTAGTTCTCTGCAATTCAAATTTCAAAAGTCATGGAAAATGCAATTCTGACTAATTTGGGCAATGAATAATAATGCTGCAGGCTACATAGTTTGGACTTAGCAAGAAATTTAGAGCCCTCGGCTATAATTACATAACAAGATGATGATAGTTCTAGAAATGTGAGCCGTGTCGGCTTCAAACAAGAGGCTCATGCACAAGAAAGATGACAAGGATAACAATAGATTATCAAGGAACCAAGTACCTGGTGAATAAGAGATCAAAGTTCGAAATTTTTTATGTGCTTCACCTTTACAATATCTAAGGGGGTACCATAAAGTCAACCTGAAATAACATGTGAAGGATGCAAATATATTCTCATTTTCAATCTTATAAGAAGGCTTATGAACCACCAAAAAATTATTCACTTTTTCATTATCTTCGTCTTTTAGCCTCAGGCACCTAATTCCTCACCCATGTAATCAGCCTACATAATCAAGGGGTCCAATGCCTAAGGCGGCTTTGTAGTTTATACGGGTTAACATATTCTTCAAACATCTGTTGTTACTGAATCTTTCAAGTACTTTTGGCTGCTTTATGAAACTACGATGATGCAAGTTTGCCTGAATTCACCACAAAAATGTTGACATGGTTCATGTTAGAGGGAAGCCAAACCCAAAAAAAATGAGTACACTCCTAATAATCATGGATCTATGCATGCATTACTTTAGTGATGCATCCATGCGTCTTCAGAAATTAATATTCTAAAATGGACTCATAAATAAACTTAAATTTTATATGATTTCGACCACTTGATCTTAGCTCAAGATCATGCCTCTGCTAACTTCATGTAAACCCTGACCTAAAGTGTTCTTGGAGAAAGAAATGCAAATATTAACAAGAGAACGGTGCAGATTCTATAACAAAGTATTCTGATGCGATCACAGCTGCGGCAGTTTCATAAAGAAGAAGCATGTGGTTGAGAAGGAGAGAGGTCATGAAAAGTTAAACATGATGGATCAAAATCTCATTGTTTTGCATGGTTGCTGAAATTGGATCTCGAGCCAATCAAATCTGGGAAATGGAATCAAATGGTAAAACAAACAGTGCTTAGCTAATATAAGGCTTGGCTGAGGGACTGAGGAGTGCAAGTTTGAGGGGTTTGAGGATGGTTTCTGGGATTTCTGCAAAGAAATCGGAGTGCAGCTTTTTAGGAAACACTAAGCAGCATGCACCCTATAAAGAGGGATATAGATAATCGGGCATCCAAAAAAAGGGGTAAAGGGTAACCTATGCAGGGGAAATATAAACAAAAGAAAGACACGAACAAATGATGCTTACCTAATGTTTTTTCATTTACAAATCTAATATGCTAACCTTGAACGGGAGTTAAGGGCTCTCTTAGTTCAAGATAAATGATAACCCAATGAATATTTGAGCATATAAATGAATATAAAGAACTTTCCATGGCAACTTAACACATGAATTTAACTTTCAGAGTTGACTGATCCAATAAGTTCAATAGGAAGACCAGAACCATAGTTCGAAGGCAATCAGGGCTTAATTTCAGCCTTTAACCCATGCATTCAAAGCCTTTAAAAGAAGCATCAAGTATTCTTGCCATGACAGGAATGCTTATGATGGAGATTGCAAAGTGGCAAATCCAAGTGCCCTTTTGCATGGTTTGGTCCCTTGCATATCCCCTTTTTCAATCCAATTAATTTTTTCCAAAAACCAATTGCGCATGTTTCATCACCCAAGTCACGTAAACAGTTGACATGATATGTAGGATCCACTCAGCCCTTCACTATTACTGGCTTTAAACTCCACGAAAACATCCATACCCTCTACTAAAATGTGTGTTATTAACCAATTGTAGCTCACTCCAAACAAGCTACATGTTAACAATTCGAAATAATTTCCACCTGAATATGGAGTTTGGAGTTATTAACAAGCAACATGATATTAACCTATGTATTGTGGTTCCCTCGATCCTCACCATGATTTTGGAGTTTCGGGGAATTTCAAGGAATCTCTAGTAAAATGCGACCTACACTCGATTCCTATCTATACAAGTTGCAACATTTTATGGCAAACAGAATTATGACCACAATCGAAACCCTAAATTTCCAGTAAAACTGATAGATCACTTACTGAAACTCCCGGCTATGGTACTTGACCAGCGATTTTCAGTCGTCGCCCTTCGGCTCACCGAATCCCGATCGCATCCGGATAAATCCCACACAGAAAGTGAAGCCCTTTGTTGCTTCCACCTTGGTAACATTCACATGAAGAAACAACTGATTGATCGCACCCTCCCCTTCGCCGCCGTCTTCTTCTCCTCCCCCGCTGGTAAGATATCCGACAGCCGCATCACCGTGATCTTGATCTCCTCGTCTTTGTACTCTCGTCGAAACACGGGACCGTCGGAATCCAAAGCGCCTTGGATGATGGTGTAGGGACGCGGAGGATTGACTTTCTAGAAATTGAGGAGACACAAAATTAGGGCTAGGGTTAGGGTTTAGGGTTAGGGGCCTTACAGGGGGAGGGGACATCTTGGAGAGCTCGAGGTAGTGGTCCTTGAGGGAGCGGAGGATGAGGGAGTCGACGGCCATGGAGGCAGCGGAGAAGGAGGAGGCGGTGGAGAGAGTTCTGGCGGTTGAAGAACAACACGCGGCGGCGCCGACGAGCAAGGTTGAGAGTGCTAAAAGAGAGGGTTTTGGGGACAAGGGATGGGGTTTTTTAGTTTCGGTTTGTTTGTTGTAAAATTCTCTTCAGATTCCTCAGTATTTTATATTCTACTAAATAGTTCTAGGCCCCTACGAACATTAAGCCTCCGGAGTTTAAAAGGATGGCCAAAATTCCCTAATACATATTTTTACATAGTTTTAGATCCTTAGCCTTTTTTTATCAAGTCTTTGAACGATTTATTAGATGCCTAACCTTCTCTGCCTCTATATGTCCTGTCAGACCAACTCATCAAAAGGTCAAACTATCGTTTTCAAACTACTACACACGACTGCTAACTACTACACATAATGTGCTTAGCAATTAACAAGTTATGTATAGTTAACATGCCATGTGCAATAGTTAACAAAGAAGGGTATTATGGATATTTAATAGGCTGGTCAAAGTCTTGAAACTTTCAAACATGAAAAGTATGCATTGGGGACTTTTACCCAACTTTTTAAACCCCACGAACCTAAGCTTGCCGTCTTTTTTCCCCAGAGACCTAGTCCCGTTTCCCCAAATTTTATTGGGATTTTTCTGTATCAAACCCCTAAAATTTAACTATTTCCATCACCTAGATTCGAGAACTCTAAAATCTAAATACTTAAAACTTCTAACTAAATTACATAGGCCACTCAACAGTCAAGTTTCATCCATACTGCAGTTGTTTAGATGCAAGCGATAGATGTGGATTTATTTCTTGATAACCCAGCGTCACGCTCCGATTATCAAAATACGGAATATGAATGGTGACTAGATCAGCTATACTCCTACGGTCAAGAAATAATCCCGCCGTAATCACACTTCGGCTTCTAGCATTACATGGTAAGCAGTAAACACAATACAAAGTAAAGAGAAACCACAATCATTGTTTTATTACATTCAACAAAAAAGTTCAACGGATACAAGAATTTAAGCAAATATAGAAACAACTAACCAAAAATAACAAATATGTCTTTAATGAAGCAAATGAAGTGGTAAAGCCGACGTCGCTGGTCTAGATCTTTCGCGATCTCGTCGAAATAAGGCAGGTGATGCTTTGGGACTGGGTCCACTTCTTCCTCTGAGCATGCATGCTCAGTTCGGTGACACAATATAATAATATAATAATATATAATGTGTTGAAAGAACCATAAATATGAACTAGAAATTATAAAGTAATAACACGAGAATGTAGAATAACATGAACTGGTAGACAGTATAACATGTGAATCATGGCAATAGGCAAGGATAGTATGCATGCCACTAAATCTAACAGTTTTTAGATCATTTGAAATCAAACAGTGGAAAAGAGTTCTCGTGTTTAATAAGGGCCTCGTGCATGCCCGAGACTACGGTCGAAACTGTACCCGGAATATAACCCTGTAGCCGTGCCGTTAGGCAGAACTTCCTAAATATATATCACTAATATCTAATGATCATCCTCTGAATCGCTGAACCTCGCTAAATACGAGTTCGATTCCATCTCGATTTCCCTCATTTTCCTCTGGTTAAAGTATATGTTCATGTATCAGATTTGTTGTGTACTGGTACGTGCCACTTTCACTATTTATTCACGCTTTCACATATGTCGGTCTCGCTTTCAATCACTTTCACTGACGTACTTGTCACAACCCAATCAATACCACTTATCACTCGACAATGTAATACAGTCACCGAGGCATCATAGTAAATATTCACTAATCAATGAGTGTAAAGCAATCACATGACATGGTAGGAATGTATTAAACGAAGTTCAACTAAATAAAGCAGACAATATCATTCAGCTTGCGAAATTCATTATAACTCATACGTTCAGAATCAAGTAAAACAATATTAAAGTCATAGAAAGTAGACTCATTTTTCTAATCAGTAAAATTGATTCCATCTCAATAGGCATTCTGGTTAGGGAGTTATGTTCGTTTTAAAACAGATGTATATTGGTGAAATTCCAGTTTCAGAATTGAAAGTTCAACTTCGAACGCATTTTACTGTTGATTATGTACAAAATTAAGGATATTTACAGGCAGTAAAATCTAGCTATCTCAGTTAAGTTTCCAACGCAATATACGGAACATTAATAGACATTATATACATGGAGTTATGATCATTTTAAGTTCGATACGTATAAATGTCACTGCAGAAAAACAGCAGGACATGTCGACAATATAAATTACTTTAAAAATATCAAACAATAATGGATTTTCATGAAACCAATTCCAAAAGTTATATAACTCAATTATATACTTAACGATATAGGTCTCAGCAAATTTACATATTTAAACAGGGATACATAGAGATTTAAAAACATGCATCGATAGAAAATACTGCTCTAGACTGCAGTCCATAGCCGTATTTCCCTCCAATTTGCAATATCGTGAAATGGCAATATTTAGTAAAAATTAACAGATTTTTATAGGCTATCTAATTGGCTTCGATACGAACCCTAGAACGTCACATTACGAGTTGTGTTTAATTTAATATTAATTTTGCAACGTGACATGTATAGTAATTTCAGATTTAGTCGTTGCCACTCGGGGCATCATTTCATGTACGGTCTCTTATCCTTTTGATCCCAAATTTCTACATTACATGTTAACAATGATCATAACTATTGACCACAAAACCGGGATTTTTAGTAAGGTTTTGATTTAGGTAAAATGTATCGAACACTTAGGGTATGCATGTGTAACAATCGAAACGTCGATTTCGTCCAACTCATTAAAACGATATTTAATTCTTACAAATTTCATACGATATTAATACGAGATATTAGACCCGATCATATCTAAACTAAAACAACTAAATCACTACGGTTTGCTATTAAAATTTGATGAGGGTTTACGGTATGGTTATGTTAATATAACTATAATTAAAAAGTATCAATTCATTTAATATAATTAGAATTAGAATTTATAGATCAATATAATATGATCATAGCATGTAAAGCAAGTAAGGGGTTCCACTTGACTTAGGTCGCCGATATAGAAGCGGCGGACGTACAGACGTTCGCCTCGACATACAAGACGACGTGACGCGAGCTGGCTCGAACGCGACGTATGCGTGGTACAGTGTTGAGCGCTGTGGCGACACAGTACTGGACGCGATGACAACCCGAGCGTGGCCTGGACATGGCACGAGCGCGATACAACCGTGGTTCGGACGCAACGGACGTGCGCTGGTGTGGCAACAGTGGCGACGGAGACTTATACGGTGATAGGGACAGTGACCTGGACGACGACACCGCTGTCAACGGCGATGGCGATGGTGGCTACGATGACGGCAATCGATGAAATGCCGGAGAGACCCGGCTTAGCTCGATGATGCTGTGGAGGGTGCGATGGTGGCGGAGCTGTAAGGTTGTCATGCTCGCCGGACTGGATTTTAAAATCTTTGCGAAAGCGGAAAAACGAAAAATCCGAGTGAACAAGACATCATAACCCAAAAATACTACCATAGACTAAGAGCTTGTAAACTAAAGAAGTTAGAGTAGAGAAAATACAACCTTGGATATTTCTTCTCATGCTCCTACGATGAAACCGAGGACTCCGGCTAAGCTTTGAGGCGCTCCGGATCTCGGTTGGTTCCCGATCGGTTTCGTCGAAGATGATCCATGCGAAAGTCACCGGCTCTAACTTCATCTTCAATCAAATTGAAGAAACTCTCACTTCCATTTGCCAAATGTGAAGATGAAAGAGATGTAGAAAATGATATGAACTCTCGATCTTTCTCTTCTCTTTGTTTGTATTTACCGCCGAAAGCCGGGAAAGACAGATGTCTTGCCTGAATTTGGGGGCAGATGCTATTTGGGTTTATCCGTCCACCTCTCCGAAGATACCGAGTTGATTTATGGCACCGTGTATCAGAGGTTTAGACGGATGCGGCCGTTGTGGCAGATTTCGTCAGATTCCCCCTCATTGTGAGGGGGTTTTTTATTGTGGGGACGCTCTTCCCTGCAGGCGCAAGACCCTGCAGGCGATAACCACTTTCTCCTACTCCAGATGTTCACTTCGTGTCGTGTGTGTTTGTTTTATTTTTGGTTTCCCGTGGATTGTATACGGAGACTAATTAGTGTTGTCGCCCGTAGGACGTGGATTAGTCCAAATCCGTATTTTCTTAGATTTGGGTTTGGTTTGGTTTAAGGATCGTTAATCTCGTTTGGGATTAAGATCAACTTAAATGTTTGTTGTGGATACGTTAGTCTAATTTTAGACTAAGATCTACTCAGCAGGATTTTTGGGATCATTCAGACCTAACAAAAGAGCATTTGGGCTCTATTGCTTTAGTTCAAGAACGTTACGGTCCATAAATCACCATTTTGGTATGAGGGTTTAGTTTAAGGACGTTGCGGTCCACAACTAGTTTAAGGATCATTCAGATCCAACAAAAGAGCATTTGGGCTCTATTGCTTTAGTTTAAGGACGTTACGGTCCATAGATCACCATTTTTAGTATGCGGGTTTAGTTTAAGGACGTTACGGTCCATAGCTAGTTTAAGGACATTACGATACATAGCTAGTTTAAGGACATTGCGGTCCATTGTGATATGCTCATGGGTTTGGGAATGCACCCAAGAGCAGTTGGCTGTCGGGACCCTCCACCTCTCTGAAGACGTTGAAGAATTACAACGACATGTATCATAGGTATGGAGAGATGTGCCCTTGAACCAAATTCCAGATTGAAAGGAAAGATCATTGTGGAATGAACACCATTTTAGACACCATCTGTTAAGAGATCATTAGTCATCTTTGGAACTAAAATCGATTTGGGGAGACCTAAGTATAGGGGGCTCGTTTGATTGATGATCAAAAGGGTTTTGGCCTTGGGAGACTTGGCTAATTTGAGCTAAGGTTGGCCTCTCATAGTGTTAAACACTATTATCTGCTCGGTGCTCACGTGCTCCTATTTGAGGCTCTAAAGCAGTGTTAAACACTGAAATTTGGAGCGCTCACGTATGGCATATGAGGCGTCTGAAAATCGGGCACTGATTCTTTGGGTTTATTCCCATTTTCTTTTATAAATAGTGAGCACTATTGGGGGTCACGTGGGATCACGTGGGGCGCCCCAAAATGGGAGCTGTCTTTGGATTTATTCCCTTTTTCCTTTTGAAAGTGTTAAGCACTATTAGAGGGTCATGTGGGATCACGTGAGGCGCCCCAAAATGGGAACAGTCTTTGGATTTATTCCCCCTTTCCTTTTGAAAGTGCTAAGCACTATTAGGGGGTCACGTGGGAACACGTGAGGCGCCCCAAAATGGGAACTGTTTTTGGATTTATTCCCCTTTTCCTTTTGAAAGTTCTAAGCACTATTAGGGGGTCATGTGGGATCACGTGAGGCGTCCCAAAATGGGAACTGTCTTTGATTTATTCCCCATTTTCTTTTGAAAGTGCTAAGCGCTTGTTTTAAGGGGTCACGTGAGTCAATCTCAGTTGTTTTTTTTATGCAGGGTTAAACTCTAGTTTTATCAGAGGAATTAAATTCCTATATCTTTTGGAAGAATTAAATTCTTCAAACCTAGTTATTTCCTCTAAATTTTGGGACTGCATGATAGAATCTCCCCGATGAGAATTAAATTCTCAACTTGTGGGGAGATCTACTTCTGCAGACCTCAACCAGAGGAAGAACTAAATTCTTTTTTGGAAGAGTTAAACTCTTGTAATGACGAAGAAAAATGATCTCTAGGTCTTTTTTTCCTTACCTAGGGTTTCTTTTCTTAAAAGAGAACTCCTCCTCTTCTTCTTTTTGTTTCTCAAATCTTATGGGGGGGTCTCCTCCCTTTCTGACTTAAAGTCTCGGGTCCTTTATATAGTAGAGGCATGTTTGTTGATTTAGTTAAGGAAATCTCTCATTGAGAGATCTAATTGATTTAGGGATTTTATCCACCATTGGATCTTTGATTCAAAGACTTCTGTTTTATAGAAAATATTTTTCTTGTTTTTAACAAAATTGGGAAAATATTTTCCATACAGAGTTTACTTTGTAGCTTGGTGATTTTTAATCACCATTGGATCTTTAATCCAACGGTGCTCTGTTTTACAGAGCGTACTCTTTCTTATTTAGACAGATTGAGGAAATATTTTCCCATACAGAGATGATTCTGTAGCTTGGTGATTTTTAATCACTATTGGATTTGTAATCCAACGGTGCTCTGTTTTACAGAGCGTAATCTTTCTTGTTTAGAAAGATCTAAGGAAATATTTCCCAAATAGGGTTTTGATCCCCTTTATTTAGAATTTAATTCTATCAGCTTGGAAGGTGATTAGGAACCCTCACATGTAGCACGTGACCCCCATAGCATTAAACTGGTTTGCTTATATGCAGCAGTCCCAGAGAAAGGCATCACGTGTTGGCACGTGAGCTAATGTTCAGAAATGTCACGTGTGGCACGCGACCCCCACGAAGTTAAGCCCAATCAAAGAGCATCACGTGCTGACACGTGAGCTTCTCTGGCCTGTTATTTGTTTTAGGAAGGCGCCTATATACTTTGTATATAGATGCTCATGTGTTTGCACGTGAGGCTCAATTTTAGCCTTAATTGTTAAGCGCAATGCCTATAATTTTTGCTCCAAGGCGCATCATGTGTGGGCACGTGATGCTCCATTTAGGGAATTTTTCCCATCGCTTTTTATTTATTATTTATTTTTTATTAGGGAACAAATGCCCCCACACCGTTGTTCTCATATGTCTTGCACGTGAGTGCAACGCTGTCACTTTTACAACCGTCAGATTGCCTAGGGGAATGAGGAGGTGAACCGCCCTTATCACGTCTTATAAATACAAGGGCCTTGTCTCTGGGAAACCACTGTTCTTTCCTCTTCTTCCTTCGCTGTCTTCTTTGAGAATTCAATTCTTTTCTTCAGAGCTTAGTTCTCTGCCCATTGCAATTCCAGAGTTGAACTCTGTCAGAAAAAGAAACCCTTTTTAGGTAAAGATCTTGAACAACAAAGAAACCCTTTTCTTTAAAAAAAATTTCATGGATTTTAAATCCACCATAAGAGTTTTTCTCTCTTCTGAAACCCATCTCTTAAAGATCCAAAGACGTGATCTTTTGAGTAGTAAATCTCAATGTTTTGGGCATTCCCCCTCCGATTTTTAAGAATTCATGGCATTTTTATTTTTCGTTTCCTCATCATGGGGGTTTCTGGAATTTAATTCCACCGCATAAAAGGAATTTAATTCCTCACCGAAGAGCTTAGCTCTGAAAGACCAAAAGGTTCCTTCAGGAATTTTATTCCCTGGTGTTCTTGAGAACATTTTCATAGGTTTTTTTTTATTATTTGTACGAATTTAAATTCGTTGGGTATTTTAACAGAACTTGTTTTCTCTATGAGAATGTCAAAAGTTGTTTAAACTCCCGTGTCTGTTTAATGAGAATCCTTTTTTGATTCTCACAATGATTGTCCTGTCTCATCATTGGTGAGCCGCCAAATTGATTTTGTGGGGTCCGTTAGTTTTACAATCAGTGGTCCCATTGAACAAACTCTCTGTCGTTTTCCTCTGTTATATATATATATATATATATATATATATATATATATATATAGGTTTTATTAACGGTTCTTTTTTCTTATTTTAGGAACAATGACTTCTCTTCCCTACTTTCCTTTTACTCGCTCGGATGCCGCTTTCCCGCAATCGCCGTCGGATGAGGAGGCTATGACAATGATCATGGCCCATGACAGGGATTGTACTAGTTTGCTCCTATAGGGAGTTTGGTATGGGCACATCATCCGGGGCCGCAGCTTTACTTGTGAGATGCTAACAGAGCCTCTCCGTCCACTATCGCTGATGGAGTGTCCGCATACCGCTTATGCGGTGGAGGTGGCTAACTGGACCCCTGCAGGCCGGCTTGAGCCGTCGACAGCTGGGATACCCAACCAGCCCTTGCCGGCCATAGATATCTTAGGACGCCGCATCTGTCAAGGTGAAGCCCAACCTTGGGGACACGTCTATAAAGTAAGACTTACCCCTCGCCACCCAGTAGGCTATCTTTCCTGGGCTCAGTATGTTCTTTCCACCCACCGTGCACGGTTGCAGAAGGTTGGTCTGTATCAAGCGGTGTAGCGTCTCTTTTTCATTACCCGGCTCCTCACGTCTGGTGGGCTAAAGCTTTCCTGAACCAATGGAATCTTTCCACCAACACCTTCTTACTAGGGGATCATGAGGTCTCGATTTCACTGGAAGAGTTCCGCGAGATCTCCGGATTGCCGATCAAGGGAGAGCATTATGAAGAGTTGCTGCCTCCCGATGAGTATGTGTTCACGACCGTTGTTTCCCCCAATCAGAGCAAGGCTCTGTTTGAATTTCAAAAATTCAAATTTTGAAGCAACGCTTCAGATCCTTCGCGCTGCGCGCAAAGCGCCACGTGTCAGAAGTTGATGCGTCAGCACAGCGCCCGAGGCAGTGCGTCCAATCAGAGCAAGGCTCTTTTAAAACAAAAAGTAAAGGAAGCAACGCTTCAATTGCGCAAGCACAGCTGCGCAAGCGCTGCGCTGCGCGACACGTGTCTGCACAGTTGCGCAAGCACAGCTGCGCAAGTACGTTGCATGACGCGTGTCTGCGCAGTTGCGCAAGCACAACTGCGCAAGCGATGCGCTGCACGACACGTGTCTGCGTGAGCGCTGCGCTGCGCGACACGTATCACGTGCTGGGGCGTTTGCGCAAAACAGAATTGAAATTTTAAAGAAATCTTTTCTGTTCTTGTTAAAACAAGAAGATTTTCTTCTGTAAAACAGGGGCCCTTGGATCAAAGATCCAACGGTGGGGAAAATTCCCCAAATCACTCAGAGAAAGATCTCTTCAACAAATTTAACTAATTTATGGGCACTATAAAAAGGACCCCAGACCTCAATTCAAAGGCATGAACATTTTGTGAAAAATTAAACAGAGAGAACTCTGAAGAATTGGAGAGGAATCCTCAAGAACAAAGAAAAAGGTAAAAACCTTTAGAAAAAGAGAAAATTCTCTCATGAACAGATCATTGATCTGAGAACAAGATCAAGGACCTCTAATGAAAAGGAAAACAAACAAATAAAAAACAATGCCTTGCACTTCTTTTTATGAACCATTGGTTCTGAATATAAAAGATTCTCAAGATAACAGTGCCTCGCACATTTTATGAACCACTGTTTCTTTAAAAAACAAGAAAAAACTTGTTTTCTTTGATCTGAAATTGATCCAAAAGAATAAGAACAGTGCCCAGCACTTGCCAAAACTGCACTATTGCGCAAGCCGCGCTACGTGTCAGCAGTGCAACAGCGCAGCGCACTGCGCTGTTGCGCTTGCGCTCACCAGAACGTGACACGTGTCACCTCCACGAGCGCTTGCGCTCATTAATTGCGCAAAGCGCCTGACAGGCCATGTGGGGCACTGTCAGATTATCTAATGCTCTGCATTATTAAGAGAAGGGCCAAGCCCAATTAAAAAAAGGCTTGACAGGCCAAATTAAATGCAATGCATTATTTTAAAGAAGGGCAGAGTCGAAACAGATGCTCTGCATCAATTATAAAGGGACATAGCCCAAATCAAAAAGGCCTAGCAGGCCAGAATAAATGCATTGAATTATTTAAAAAGGGCAGAGCCCTAACACAGGCCTAATAGGCCAAAAGCAAATAAAATGTTGAACTTTTTCAACTGGACTTAGCCCAATCATGGCCGTAAGTCCTCAAATTAAATTGACTGAGCATGGCTGCACCTTAAATCAATTTACGACCGGTTCGAGGGTACATCTCTGAGCTCCTCTGACACCCATCGTTGTAATCCTTCAACGACGTCAGAGAGGCGACGGGTCCCGACGACCATACACCAATGGACTGCGGGGTCCTTAAACTCGTGGACCGAAACGTCCTTAAACTAATGTTGGACCGAAACGTCCTTAAACTAATAACGGACCACACGTCCCTAAACTGGAATACGGACCACCACGTCCCTAAACTGGAATACGGACCACCACGTCTCTAAACTGGAACATAGACCACCACGTCCCTAAACTGGCAATGGACCGCAACGTCCTTAAACTACCTATAGACCACCACGTCTCTAAACTGGAATTAATGCGGACCACTACGTCCCTAAACTGGAACATAGACCACCATGTCCCTAAACTGGCGACGGACCGCAACATCCTTAAACTACCTATGGACCAGTACGTCCCTAAACTGGAACAATAGAGCCCCCAAATGCTCTTTTGCCGGATCTAAACGATCCCGTTTAAGTCGATCTCAGCCTCAAACACGGCTAACGTATCCTTAAACATTCAAATGGACTATAAAACTCCAAATCAACTTTGGCTCAAGGGTACATCTTTGAACTCCTCTGACACCTGTCGTCGTAATCCTTCAACGACGTCAGAGGTGACGAGTCCCGATGGCCATGTATTAAATGGATCCAGACGATCCCGTTAAGTAGATCTTAGTCTCAAACAGGACTAACGTATCCTTAACGAACGTTTAAATTGATCTTAGCCTCAACATGGCTAATGTATCCTTAAACTAAAAACACCAAACCCAAATCTAAGTAAATACGGATTTGGACTAATCCACGTCCTACGGGCGACGGCATTACTCAGTCTCCGTATACAATCCACGGGCAACCACAAACAAAACAAGCATACACGACACGAAGTGAAATTCTAGAGAAGGAGAAAGTGGCTACCGCGATGCGGTAGCGTAATTAACTGCAGGGGCTTGCGCCTGCAGGGAAGAGCGTCCCCATAATCAAAAACCCCTCAAGCGAGGGGAAATCTGACGAAGTCTGCTACATCGGCCGCATCCGCCTAAACCTCCGATACACGGTGCCATAAATCAACTTGGCATCTTCGGAGAGGTGGATGGATAAAACCATATAGTATCTGCCTCGAATCTCAGCGTCAGGCCATCACGGTCTTGTGCGCCGTCCTTCGGAGGGGAACAGATTCTGGCACGCCCGGTGGGACCTTTTCCTCTTTCCACTCCACACTTCGTGTGTCGTCCTCGCGAACCAATCGCGGTTTGTTAGATGGTTGCCTTCGGATTTCAAGTTACTAAGATTTGGTCTTTTGCCTGACACAGAACTCAAGCATCAATGGCCTCTAACTGCACCAACTGCTCGAAGTGCCACTGCAACGGACGCTCCACCTCCCTCGGAGGTGTAGCATATGGGCCCCAAGCGGCTTCCTTCCTCGCTCTGCCAGTAGACCAGGTGACCCAGGCCACCACCGACCTGTTTTTCGGGACCATGATCCCGCCTACAAGCTTCTCTATGCCAATACCTGCACCGGAAGTGAACAAGAAGTCGGTCTTCGACCGGCTCACTGCCACGATGGCCCCTGTCAACGGGTCGCCCACTACCAAACCAACAGCCTCTGTTTTCGCCAGGCTGGATCAGAACTCTAAATTGGCTGTCCTAGGGAAGGCAATAACTGCTGCTCCAGAAGTCGTCAAGGCGGCTTCCCCTGTTAAAGAGTCAGTCTTTTCAAGACTGACGATTCTTGCTCCTGCCCCTGCTCGAGGATCCGTCTTCGACAGGTTGAATATCACCCTTCAAAAGACAACCTCAGTCTTTAAGAGGTTAACACCGACGGCGCCTCATTCAGACAGGGGCAAAAAGAAGCTGTCTCAATCTCCGAGCCAGTCCCAACGGCTCGTCATGCTCGACGTCGCCATTGGCGACGAGTAAGGAAGGCAGGGGGCAACTCCCCCTCAGGGCTAACTCCACCGGCTCCAATGGTGGAAGTCAACGCTGCTGTTCCAACGGGGAACAACTTTGAACTGTTGAGGAGGGTACGTAAGAACTCTCCAACCGCTACATTGAAAAGATCTTCTCCGCCCGCGGAGAGAGTTCCGGAAACAAAGCAAGAACAGCCCCCTCAACGGCTGTCCTAAAAAATATACAAGGTTTGGCGAAGGGTTCAAGACTCCGTGATCGACCCAGATCACTCTCGTCAACAAAAGAAGACGAAGGTGCAAAAAGAAAAGGACCGTCCTATTAAACAGCAGAGGACAACGATCGCTAGGGTGCCCACTGCAATGGCCCCTTTAACTTCAACGGCCCACAAAAGAAGGAGGCCGGAGAAAACCCCTACGCCGGCGACAAATATCAGAGGGGATGCACCCAAACGCCCTAAGTCAGGGGGCATTGTAGTTCATACCGTATATGTGGCGTCTGGTAAAGAGGACAGTCGCATATCTACGGGTCATCAACCGCTTACGCGATCAATGACCAAGGCACAGGAGCAGCAGCAGAAGCTCCAAGAAATGATGAATGCTATGGCCGCACTTACAGGGCCAAAAGAAAACCCTGAAACGTCCTCGAACAAACGTCAGGAGGAAGAAACCGACGCTGAATTCCTTCATCGAATATTGGAGAAGAAGGACAAAGAGGCTGCTGAACAAGCAGCCAACATACAGTGTATGGGCCTCCTCTTCCAAGATATGATAGGGATGATGATACAACAGGATCCTCTGGCTGAAGAGCCCCTTATCGTCCTTGGAGACGATAGGGGAGAGACATCAAATCCTCCGCCAGCTTTGTCAACAGCTAAGGAGGATACAATCTCCAAAGCTGATTTAGACGAGTACATAGCCCAACAAATACGGGTTCATCATGCGACCGAAGCAGCCGGCCAGATCATGAAAATGGGGCGGCCATATCCGAGTTGGTACGATCAAATCAAGTACCCGCCGGGTTACACAATTCCCAAGTTCCATGTCTACAAGGGGACAGGCAATCCTCACCAGCACGTTGCCCAGTTCAGGGCACTCTGCGGCAACACCGGCGGTGACGACAAGCTGTTGCTTCGCCAGTTTGTTGGAAGCTTATCAGATACGGCGTTCGAGTGGTACTCTGAGCTCCCGAACGACTCTATTAAAACCTTCGCTGAGATGGAGCTGCTGTTTACTCAGCGTTTTGCAAGCGCCAGTGAACGCACCCCGATGACGGCACTGATTAACGCCAGGGTAAAGCCAGGCGAGACGTGGGTTCAGTACGCTATACGATGGTGGAACTTATGGTCGAAGTGCGAGCAGCGCATTGAAGAAGCTCCTGCGGTGGGTATGTTTGTGGGAACCCTTGATCCGCAAGCAACCATCTCGCAATTTATGATGTTTTTCAAGCCGACTACCTTCCAGGCCTTGATTGACAAGCTAGCGCAAATAGATCAGATGGGCCATAAGCCCCCTCTTCCAAAGCCAAACTCCTGAAATGACAAAGGGAAAGGAAAGGCAATCGTTGTCGCTAATGCTCAACAACAACCGAGCGACTCGAAGCCGGTTGCTCGTCAAAATAATATGCGTCCGTACGTAGCCCTTGAGGAGAGGCTAGGACGTTCTTACTCGTTTCCCCGGGATAAAACGAGAAGGTTATTCGAGCTGGCGTTGCGCAACAGACTCATAAATCTGCCGGATCCGAAACGCCCGTTACAACCAAGTGATGTCAATGAGCCCAACTACTGTCCTTATCATCGAGTACTGGGCCATCCGATCGAAGATTGCTACGTTTTCAAAAATTGGCTTGAAAACCAGTACCGACAGGGCAAATTCACGTTATCTGACAAATGGAAGGTGAGTCCCCCGCAGCCCCACACCTCTAAGGGGACGAATACGCCGGGGGCAACATGCTCCGTCGTTGAAGAAGCTCCTTGGGAAGTTGTATTATCAGCCAAGACAAAAAGAATGCTAAACGATCTTCAGACATGTCCAGCGATTAGATGGAAGAACCCGTTGGAACCGTAGGTCATTGAGGGGATGTTGAAGCCACGTACAACTCCAAAGACCGACGGTGGTGGCCCAAGTACTCGCAACCAGCCGTCAAAATCTTCGAAAAAGACGAAGAAGAGATCAAAGAAGCCCGTGAAGCCCAGCGACAAGCGCACGGACTTGCAAAAACAAATTGACGCGCTGGAGGAATACAACCAGAAAGCACGGACTCCCATTACACTCCAAGAGTTTCTCAACCACGTCTTTCAAGAGGAAGGTGAGGGAGAAAGTTCGTCAGATGAATCTGAAGAATGCGTGGCAAGCTGTCATGTGATTTCCCATTCGCTCACGAACGATGAGGAGACTTCTTGTACTGAAACGCTGGGGGCAGATCCTGAACCAAAAATTCTGGGGCCATCAGATGAAGTAATTGACGCATTCCTTATTGAAGCTTGGATGAAAAGTAAAGCTGATCGAGAACGCGAGACGGCCATCTTTGAAAGGGCCAAGCGCCAACGACTTGATGAAAGAGCTGAAATGATCCCGCTGGAGCAAAATACCTCCACTACCGACAAAAGCCAATTCAAGATGAGGAAAAGGGTCGCTAAGGCCATATCAATGGGCATGAAGCTACCATCCTCCAAAGGAAAAGTTACTGGTGAAATAGAAATGCACCCTTCCTATTGCTTATATCATCAGAAGGTTTCGCACCCCACTCAAGAGTGTAAAGCTTTCGATGGATGGTGGAAAGGATACGTTGCTCATCAACAACGCTTTAAGCGGGAAAAGCGCAAAACTCGTCGGGAGCGGAAAAATACGACCGAAGAGCTTAAAAGAACCACCGGCGATTGTCGCATGGTTAGCACCGGCGGGTCACAAGTGCCTACATTCGGGGGCGATTCTGATGAGGAGCTGGAACTTGCCCCTCTCTTTAAAGAGTCCACTTCGGGAAAAGAAGAAGAACCGAAGGTTTGCGAAAATATTCGGCTGCGGAATCGGACGCTGCCTGAAAAGAATCTCGGACCCTCAAACAGAAAAGATAAAGGGAAAGAAAAGGTCTCTGAAGATATCGTCTTAGATGACCAAGTGGTGGAAGAGCTAGCCGCCAAGGACCCGCCAAAGAAAAATAAGGTGGATTATAACGTTCTAGCGCACCTGAGGAAACTACCCTCACAGCTCAGCATTCTCGACGCCCTTTTGCTATCAAAGGAGGCGAGAGATTCGTTGATCAAGGCACTACAAGATCCGGAACAATTCCAAGCTTGCCTGGACGAGGAAAAGATGAAGGATGAATTGGAGGAAGTGCACACGGCCGATGTTACTTTCGGCGACGAGGACTTTCTCCTTGGGACGTGCGAACACAATCGCCCCCTCTATGTCTCAGGATACTGTCACGATATAAAGATAGGCAAAATCCTGATCGACAATGGATCCTCCGTTAATCTCCTCAATGTGCGGGTCTTAAAAGAAATCTGCATGAGCGTCCAGCACCTTGCTCGGGACAAGATTACCATTTCCGGGTTCGACTCCCAGTCATCAAGAACTCTTGGGTCTGTAATACTGACGCTATGCTTCGGGCTACTCGTCATGGACATTAAGTTCCACGTCATAGACGCCAAGACATGCTACAACGCTTTGCTCGGCCGACCATGGTTACACGAGTACAACATCATCCCTTCTACGCAACATCAGTGTATGAAGTATTTTAAGGATGGTTTCGAGTATACCGTGACGGGAGAACTGAACCTGTTCTCTGTGAACGAGGTCCGCAAATATGAAGATGCCAAATACTTCTTACTGGATTTCGAAGATACGGAGAAGTATCACAAGCCGAAGAATAAAGCTAATGCCACCATCCCTGTCTTCGGCAGTGATACTGAGGAAGAAGAGGAGATAGTTTATTCAGGTCCGCCCCAACACAACAAGCCAGGGCCGTTCGCTCCTACGTTGGTCTTTGGTAGCGACTCGGAAGATGAGATCCATGCTGTATTCTCTGCTCGACCTTCAATACGAACGTCCGCTGACGAAGAGCAAAGTCTACAAGTCGCCATAGTGCCGCTTAAACACCATAAAGAACTGGATGCACTTAATATTTACAATGTAGAAGAGCTGCAAACGTTCTATATCCCTCCCAGGCGACAAAGCGAGAAAGCAATTCTGTTCTACAGCTCTGAAGAAACCAAGGTGGAAAAAGAAATCTGGCATGGCGCGGATTCTACGCTCGACAGGCTTCAGCCTATCCGTCTTCCCAGATATTATACGGAAGGTTTGAAAAAGCTGCTGAAACGCCAGGGGATATCCTTCGAGCAGACCGTTCGAAAAGCCAAGTTCTATGACAAAGTCTGAAACGTTCCCGGGACTCAACGCAAACTGCCTAATGGGAAAATGGAGACAATCGGGCTTGGATACATTCGGTCAAAGGAACGAGAGCTACTAAACAGCTACTATGTCATGTATGACTTCGATGAAGAAGCGGATGCTCAATGGGAGGACGCTAATCCTGAGCCAGTGAAAGTTCCAGATGCAAAAGAGCCCAGTCCGTCGTTCGAAGAACAAATGGACAAGCTTATAAGGGAAGCGGGTCAAAAAGTCCGAGACGACCATAACCGCGAAATGGTCATCTACGAGAAAGCCAAAACGCAACGCCTCCTCCAACAGGCCGTGAAAGATGAAAATGCCGCTCCTTGTCAACATGTTATAAAGAAGGCTCGACGCAAAAGCAGAAATAAGTCGAAAGGCCGAAAAGGCGCTCAACAGCAACAAAGCAGGGCTAAGAAGCCACGCAAACGGGAGTCGAGCGTTATTGATCTATCCCTCATGAAGAAAATGGGTCGAGCATACTCTTTTCCTCGGGATAAGACGAAGAAGATACTTGATCTTGCTCTAAAACATCAAATGCTTACACTGCCGGAGTCTAAACACCCCGAACAAGCGGGCGAAGTCTCACACCCGGACTATTGCTTTTATCACCAAGTAATAGGGCACCCTCTTGAAGATTGCTTCACCTTCAAGAATTGGGTTGAAGAACAGTATCAGCTTGGCAAGTTCGCTCTGTCCGACAACTGGAGGGTAGCGCCGCCACAAAAGCACGAGCCCAAGGCCATGAAAGAAGAACCAGTTCCGCATTGGAATTGGAAGCGAATTCGTACTTGTCATGTGATAACGATATCAAGAGAAGAGCCCGAGAACATGGATGACCTTCCCTGGTGCTTCGAAAACAGCAACGACGAGGTAATCTCAGAATTTCCGCCTGCGCCAAAAGAGCTAGAAGATGGAATTCATACCACTGCAGATAACCTTAAGAAAATTGAGTTGGGAACGGCGAATGACTCGCGACCGACATTCATCAGCGAGCTGCTATCTGAAGAAAGGGTGGCTGCGTTAAAGGACGTGCTTCTACAGCATAGAGATTGCTTCGCATGGAACTACTCCGAGATACCGGGACTAGATCCAGAAATCGCTGTGCATAGATTGGCGATATCTCCGGACGGCAAGCCAGTCAAACAGGCACCGAGAAGAATGCGGCTCGAGCTTGAGATGAATATCAATGCCGAGGTCAAGAAGCTGATCGACTCTGGCTCCATCCAGGAAGTTCAGTACCTTGAATGGATCGCCAATATCGTCCCGGTGGTGAAGAAAAATGGGACAGTGCGCATATGCGTAGACTTCCGGGATCTTAATAAAGCTTGCCCGAAAAACGATTTCCCAGTGCCAGTCACCAAACTGATGATAGACAATACGTCCATTCACGAGGTTTTCTCCTTCATGGACGGCTCGTCAGGATATAATCAGATAAAAATGCATCCCGAAGACCAGAAGCACACCGCCTTCAGGACTCCTTTGGGTATATTCTGCTACAAGGTGATGCCCTTCGGTTTAAAGAATGCCGGTGCCACCTACCAAAGGGCCATGACGAAGATCTTCGATGACCTTATACACGAAGTCGTCGAATGCTATATCGATGATCTCGTGGTTAAAAGCAAATCATACGAGGAACATCTCGAGCATTTGAAGACCGTATTTCAACGCCTTCGACAATACAACTTGAAGATGAACCCTCTCAAGTGTACATTCGGAGTTTCCTCAGGCAAATTCCTGGGATTCATCGTCCGACACCGGGGTATTGAAATAGATCCGTCAAAGATCAAGGAGATCATGGAGATGCCTCCGCCAAGGACTCTCAAACAGCTGCGGTCTCTCCAAGGAAAGCTCGCGTATATACGGCGATTTATAGCCAACCTTTCAGGAAAGTGCCGTCCTTACAGCCACCTGATGAAGAAGGGAACCCCGTTCGTTTGGGACCAAAAATGCCAAAGCGCGCTAGACGAGATCAAACAATACCTGCAGAACCCGCCGGTGTTGGCTGCTCCGGTCAAGGGAAAACCCCTCATTCTTTATACAACCGCCCTCGAAGGTTCCTTAGGAGCATTATGGGCACAAGAGAACGACCAAGGGAAGGAAAGAGCGCTCTACTACTTAAGTCGAGTTCTGCTGGGGGCAGAAAGCAACTACTCCCCTATTGAAAAACACTGCCTGGCGTTGATCTTCGCGATAACAAAGCTCAGGCACTATGCGTTGGCGCATGAGGTCCGTCTCATTTCAAAGGTAGACCCTCTTAAGTATTTAATGTCAAAGGCCATATTGACGGGACGACTCGCTAAATGGGCCCTGCTCTTGATGGAGTTCTCGATAACGTATCAACCTCTCAAGGCAATGAAAGGCCAGGCCATCGCCTACTTCCTCGCTGAGCATCCGATACCCGCCGATTCTCCTCTGAATTGCGATCTTCCAGACGAACATGCGTTTGACGCGATTGACGGTGGTGATACCCGATGGGAGCTTTATTTCGATGGAGCATCTTCCATGAAAAAGTGTAAACAAAGTACCCCTATAATCAAATCGGGGGTAGGCCTCATCTTCGTGACTCCACAAGGAGGGATAATGCGCTTCGCTTTCTCCTTAACAGAGCCGAGGACAAATAACGAAGCCGAATACGAAGCTTTGATAGCAGGCCTCGAGATCGCCATTGACATGGGAATTGAAAACCTCCTCATATATGGAGATTCCCAGCTAGTCGTTAGTCAAGTAAACGGCGACTACCAAACGTGCAAACCGGAGTTGGTGAAGTACGGGGAAAAGGTGCAACAACTGTTGACCCAAATTCCCTCCTATACTTTGGAGAACATACCGCGTGCGGAAAACAGCAAAGCAGATGCGTTGGCCAAACTTGCTAAAGAACTGGCTGATGAGAACCTCGATGACGTTAGAATCGTGGTACAAAGCCGTCGGGTGCTTGCCCCAGCAGAAATATCTCCGGAATCATCCGAAAAAAAGGAGCGAGCGAGCAGACGACCCTGCAAGTAAAAGATTGGGAAAATACCGAGGATTGGAGAGAAGTCTTCATAGATTACTTCAAGTCCCACAGAATGCCTGAAGAAGCGTCCACAAGACATCAGCTCATGAAACGAGCTCTGTCTTTCGCCTTCGTCGACGGTACTCTGTACAAGAGGTCATTTGATTCTCTGTGGCTGAGATGCTTAGGACCCGACGAAGCGAGAAGGGTCGTCCAGGAAGTTCATGACGGACTCTGCGGTTCTCACCAAGCGGGCCCAAAGATGAAGTTGAAGATCAAACGGATGGGCTACTACTGGCCCACGATGATTCAGGACTGCCTCGAATATGCGAAGCAATGCCACTCATGCCAAATTCATGAGGACTTCATCCACCAACATCCAAATCCACTGCATCCAACGGTGGCTAGCTGGCCGTTCGAGATGTGGGGAACTGACATAGTCGGCCCCATCGAACCAGCATCGTCTAGAGGACATCGTTTCATCCTGGCGACGACTGACTACTTCTCCAAATGGGCAGAAGCGGTACCGCTGAGGGAAGTTAAGACGGAGAATATCCTCCATTTCTTCAAGACGCATGTCATATATCGGTTTGGAACGCCAAGACGGATCATCTCCGATAACGGGCCAGCCTACAGAAGCCACAAGATCAGTCGCTTCGCGCAACAACACAATATAGACTGGAGATATTCCTCGGTTTATAATCCGCGAGCTAACGGTCTAGCTGAGGCCTTCAACAAGACCTTGACAAAGATCATGAAGAAAACAGTGTCCCGAAATAAGAAAGACTGGCACGAGAGACTGCAAGAGGCTCTTTGGGCGTATCGAATTACGTTCAAGACGGCCACGAACACAACGCCGTACGCGTTGGTATTTGGGACGGAAGCAGTACTCCCCCTCGAGATAGAGTTACCCTCTTTACGAGTGGCAGTCCACTACGAGCTGACGGACGAAGAAAATGCTCACCTTCGGCTTGAGGAGCTTGACGCCCTTGATGAAACCCGGCTCATAGCGCAACAAAATATGGAAGCTTATAAAGCAAAGATGACGCGCTCATATGAAAGATTAACCCGACCGAGAACATTCCGCCAAGGTGAACTTGTGCTAGTAGTCAAAAGGCCTTTGATTCCCAATCACGCCAAGCGAGGAAAGTTTGAGCCAAACTATGAAGGCCCGTACATCATAGACAAGGTCTATCAAGGTGGGGCTTATCTACTCATGGATCTGCACGGTGAAAGGCCTTTCAGGCCAATAAACGGTCGCTTCCTAAAGAAATAATACGCTTAATGAGCCACAGCCTAGGTCAATGGTAGATGACGACGACTATGTCCGCTCGCTATCTTCCTAAGCTCAAGCTTTATAAGCAATAGCCGGCCTTCTCCATAACGGACCGAAACGTCCTTAAACTAATAGCGGACCGAAACGTCCTTAAACTAATGCCGGACCGAAAAGTCCTTAAACTAATAGCGGACCGAAACGTCTTTAAACTACTGTCGCGGCATCCTTAGGCTGACGAGATGAATAAATATATATATATATATATATATATATATATATATATATATATAAACGATATGTCCATAAGCAAAAAGGGCACGGATGAAAACCCGAAAGGGCTCCGTGAGTAAAAACAGCAGGGCTACCGGCGAGTGTTCGTGAAAACCCGAAAGGGCATGACCTCGTAAAAAAAAAGAAGAAGAGGAAAAGAAAATAAAAAAAAGAAAGAATAAAGAAAAACGGTATGTCCATAAGCAAAAAGGGCACGGATGAAAACCCGAAAGGGCTCCGTGAGTAAAAACAGCAGGACTACCGACGAGTGTTTGTGAAAACCTGAAAGGGCGCAATCTCGTTAAAAGACACTTACAGGGTCCCCTCGACCTTGTAAGGAGAAATCACCCGCGTGAGATCCTTACGACTCACAAGGGAGCAGTACACTTAGGGATCCCCACGATTCCTAAGGAGAAAATACATTTACGAGATCCTCACGACTCGTAAGGAGAACTCTCTTATGAGACCTCCACGGCTCATAAGATTTGAAAGTCTTAAGTTACAGAGACCTAAACCTGTGCTTGAGCAACCCCCACAACTTCCAATACTGCCCTACAAGTGGTTCAATACTGACTCTTGTATACAATCCACGGGCGCGAATAAACATTTCCCTAATCATGTCCCATCCGAGACTGGGGATATGTTCGCATGACGAACAACCCTTATAAATCCTCTCGATTTATGAGGAGAAAACCCTCCTGTAGGATCCTTACGACTTGCAGAGGAAACGAACACTTAGGAATCCTCACGATTCCTAAGGAGAAATACACCTACAAGATCCTCACGACTTGTAGGGAGAAATAACTTTGTGAGACCCTTACGGCTCATGAAGTCAAAAGCCTTAGTCGACAGGACCCTAACCCTGGTCGCTAAGCCACCTTTGTTCGACATCGACAGAGGCAGATGATGATTCGCTCCTGGTAATATCCCAGTTGTAGCGGTGCTGATGCCGAAATCGGTTTACAGCGAAAAGCCAGTAGGCCGCACATGCACACAAAATAGCCGAAATGATTGGGCAACTTGCAATAAAAAGCAGCAAGTAAAAATGTATGCATGCAAAATAGCCGAAATGATTTGGCAACTCGCAATAAAAAGCAGCGAGTAAAAATAAAATAAATAGCCGAAATAATTGGGCACCGCGAAAAAATAGCCGAAATGATTGGGCAATCGCGACCTTCGCAATATAAAAGCTGAAATGATAGAGCATCGCGGAAATAAAACAAAAAAAAATGATGATAAAACTTTGGCCCTACAGTTAAGATCACATCGATCCCTGTATACAATCCAAGGGCGTAAACAAAGAAGGAACCATACTCTCCCAACAGGCTCCGCCAGAAAACGAAGCCAAATCTCGACGGTTTATTCCAACTCCGAGGAAACCAGTGTCTTCAGCAAATACCTCAACTCAGGGAAACAAACAATCCTTGATGAGAGCCTCCTGATTAGCATCGACTCACAGAGCAACCAGTGCCTCCGTGGGAAATTCTCGATCCGTTTCAGCACCAAGGAAACAAATAATCCTTGGCGCTAGGGAAACAAATAATCCTTAGCAAATTCCTCAACTCAGGGAAACAAACGATCCTTGACGAGAGCCTCCTGATCCGCGTCGACTCGCAGAGCAACCAGTGCCTCCGTGGGAAATTCTCGACTCGTTTCAACACCAAGTTAACAAATAATCCTTGGCGCTAGGGAAACAAATAATCTTTAGCAAACACCTCAACTCAGGGAAACAAACGATCCTTGACGAGAGCCTCCTGATCCGCGTCGACTCGCAGAGCAACCAGTGCCTCCGTGGGAAATTCTCGATCCGTTTCAACACCAAGGAAACAAATAATCCCTGGCGCTAGGGAAACAAATAATCCCTAGCGAATATCTCAACTCAAGGAAACAAACAATCCTTGACGAGAGCCTCCTCATCCGCGTCGACTCGCAGAGCAACCAGTGCCTCCGTGGGAAATTCTCGATCCGTTTCAACACCAAGGAAACAAATAATCCTTGGCGCTAGGGAAACAAATAATCCTTAGCAAATTCCTCAACTCAGGGAAACAAACGATCCTTGACGAGAGCCTCCTGATCCGCGTCGACTCGCAAAGCAACCAGTGCCTCCGTGGGAAATTCTCGACTCGTTTCAAACCCCAAGGAAACAAATAATCCTTGGCGCTAGGGAAACAGATAATCCTTAGCAAACACCTCAACTCAGGGAAACAAACAATCCTTGATGAGAGCCTCCTGATTCGCGTCGACTCGCAGAGAAACCAGTGCCTCCGTGGGAAATTCTCGATCCGTTTCAACACCAGGGAAACAAATAATCCTTGGCGCTAGGGAAACAAATAATCCCTGGCAAATACCTCAACTCAGGAAAACAAACAATCCTTGACGAAAGCCTCCTGATCCGCGTCAACTCGCAGAGCAACCAGTGCCTCCGTAAGAAATTCTCGACTCGTTTCAAACCCCAAGGAAACAAATAATCCTTGGCGCTAGGGAAACAAATAATCCCTGGCAAATACCTCAACTCAGGGAAACAAACAATCCTTGACGAGAGCCTCCTGATTCGCGTCGGCTCGCAGGGCAACCAGTGCCTCCGCGGGAAATTCCCGATTCGTCTCAACTTGCAAGATGAAGCCTCAGGCAGCAGGGACTAAAAAACTTACTTCCTGAACAATGGGACCCTGCAAGTCGATCTAAACGGTCTCTTGCATACTATTCACGGATCTCACCCTCCAAAGTCGAATCTCGACAAGGAAGGAAACAACCGCTTATGAGTCCTCTCGACTCGTAAGAGGGGAAAAATTTCTTACAGGATCCTTACGACCTATAAGAGAAAACACACTTAGGAATCCTCACGACTCCTAAGGAGAAAAACCCACCTACGAGATCCTCTCGATCCGTAGGGAGAAAAATCTCTACGAGACCCTCACGGCTCATAGAGTTGAAAAGTCTTAGGAGGTAAATCTGAACCTGCGACCTAAGTCATCGCTATCTCTTGAAGAAACCAAGATGCGTACTCTATTATCTGTTGACCATGTTCACTAAGGTGGCATGCTGATAATAAAAGAAAGAAAAGACGGAGAAATGACACAAGACATTACAGAAAATGTGTACCTTTTATCCATAAACTTGATTGAGTACAGGATACATTGTGCTAATGAATAAAAAAATATATATATACATTTTTTTTATTTACAAGTACAAACGATACAAGGAGAGTTACTTAGAAGGAAGCGTCTTAAGTAGCTTTATCATTTGTTCGCACACTTCCTTCCATACTTTTTCCCGATCGGCTACCACCGCCAGTTCGTCCTCTAGCTGAGTCCGCTGCTGCATGAAGGATGCAAGCTGTTCCCCAACGACCTGCTGAGCTGCTTCACGGTCTCGGGCGTCACGCTCGGTGGCATCAAGCTTCCGCTTCAGTGCTAGCCCATTAGAAATACGCTCCAGGAGGCCTTCAAAGACAGCTTTCACCTCGGCAGCATTCGTCCTAACTTCAGCGCGCAGGCGAGCAGTTGCGCTTGAGGACTCCTGGCATTCCTTCAACCGTAAAGCTGCTTCTTGCTCCAAATGGCGGAAATAAGAAGTGCTTTGCTCGAGCCAGGCTGTTCGTTGGGTGCTTATGGCCAAAACTTCAGGGGAAGGACGCATCAACTCCAACCGATGAAGGCAGGCCTCGATCTCCCTGCAGTGGTTAACCCAAGATTCAACAACGCCTTCGTTGTGAAAGTTTACGAGCGCCGCCAACATTGGGTTAACCTCCACAGCGAAATCTGCGGCAGAGGGGAGAGCGTCCACGTTAAGCTCTTCGATATACCCGCTCAACATGCCCAAACTCATCACGGCACCCTTTGAAGATGGACGTTTCAAGAAGGGGCCTGCCGGTGAAAGGACGCGAGACTCAAGAGAGACCGGAGCCGGAACGACAGCTGAAAAGACAAAATGCGATTAAATGATGATTCAATAGATATGGAAAAAGTCATTGATAAGATAGTTTACTATACCGGTTGAAGCAGGTGGCAAGGCCGAAAGGGCCGATGGCGCGACCGATCTTTCTTCTCCCCCTTCGATTTGTAACACTGCAGTCAGGACAAGAGAGAATTAGAAATAATTCCATCACCAAAAAAGAAAGGTATCAGTCAGGAACTATACTCACCAGCACCGCCCGAGGGAGAAGCGAGTTCAGATGGGAAGGAGAAGTATGGGAGCAACACTTGATATAAATGATCAAAGAGCACTCCTGAAAAGGCACAACAATACGACTTTAGTACACAAATTATACGTCTGGAGGATGGGATTAATAAATTGCAAACCCATACCTTCCAACATCTTAGATAGTATGAGAGAGGGTTGAGAGGTGACCACCGCCAAGGCAGTCGTTGAAGGCGCTCCCTCAAGCAGTGGGGCATCGGCGTTGGCCGCACTTGTGTTACGAAAAAGGTGAACTTGTCGGAAAGGATTGTAAGGTAAGGAAAGACAGCAACTTGGGATTTACCTGATGAGCTGCCGGCTGAAACGGAGGCGACTCCCTCCTCCATTGACATGAGGCCACCGCCCGTGACCTCATCACCTGACTCGATAGGGACCGTCGTCGTGCTCACGCGACCAGAAGATGGCAGAAGGTCGTAGGCGGGGAGGGCAATGATTGGAGTGTTGCCGGACTCTTGGAAGGAAGCGGCTGACTCTTCCCCAAGAGTCGTGCCCATCTCACCCGCTACTTCGTCGGGCTCCGCCGTCTCCATCGGCTTATCCACCGTCACCACGAGGTCGCCAGCCTCAAGCATCTTGCCCACCAGTACCCTCGGCTCGGTTATAATGATCATTTCATCTGCCGCCACTTCAGGCTCAGTATCAATGACCCTCTCGGCTGCAGATCCTTCAACCTTTGTTTCAGGCTCCGTAGCACCAATGACGTTGCCCACCGTCAGCTCGGGTTCGGCAGGTGCCGCCTCCTTTGTTTCCCTGGGTTCAACGGTCTCCGCCTCCCCCTCAGTCGGACTTAGCCCTGCAGGATAGAATACATAAAAACCGATGGCTTTATAATTCTTATAACAAGATTCTGATAGAAATGTTGCCTGAAGAGGATTTATCATTTGCACTCCGAACCGCGCACGCCACTTGCCTGCGAGCAGTAGACAGGGCGACAGGGGCCTCTTCGGAAGGAGTATCAGCACGAGGGATGGTGCTAGGGCCCGCTCCCGTGGCCAAAGCAGCCCTGCACGCCTTTGCTTCACGTCTCAATCTCTTCCTCTCCTCCCGAGCCGTTGAGACGGATTCCACCAGAGCCTCTTTAATTGAGGCGTCTTCGTCCGTGAATAGGGATGCCTCCAAATTTTTCAAGGCATCCCTCGTCGTTTTGTCAAGCCGGGGCTCTTGCAGCAGCCCCGACGAGACCGGGACTTCAGTAACAGGCTTGGGGAGGATCCCCGCATCAACTGGTATAGCCCTTGCGAAGAAACAAAGGAAGAAGGTTAGGTTGACTATCAGAAGGGATAACAATTTTTTCTTATAAAAGAAAAAGGGGGTAGGACGTACCAACGCCCGCTAGAGCACGTTTCTCCTCCTCCTCTTGGAAGGTTTTCAAAGAGGCAGCAATAGCTTCTTCGGTAGAGACATCTGTCGAAAATGGGAGAAAGTATTAGTTAAAAATAATGATAAAAAAGTGCGATAAAGTGACAAAGAAAGCAGCTAATGGTTACCTGACTCAGCGAGTTTGCTTAACATCGCTTCGAGCCTTACTGACCGCTCAGAAGCTGCAATAGCGGCCGCCAAATTGGTGTCTGCGGGGTCTACTAAGAAGCCCTTATTGCTGTCATATTCGCTTATTCCTTCGGTGAGAGGGGCCTCAGGCTCTAAACTGAGGATCGCGTCGAGGGAAAGGATCGACTTCTTCTTCTTTTGCCCGCCAGCTCTATATGCACCTGGAATTGATTTGCGCTTGCCAGTCACCTTAGGGCGGCGAATCCCGATATCCGCTCCTGCGCCGGACTCTGGCAATATTACATTAACCGTCTTCGTGGGAGCACGGGGCGCCGGTGGTGCATTCACCATAGCAGGCAGCGGCAATCCACGCGGGGGGCTCAACACGCGTGGTCGATCGACTCCGGCATATTTTAGTGGAGGAATGACCGGAATCCTTGGTTTCAAGGAGGCCTTGCGATCACTGCCAGGAGGCGCACCCCTACGGTCAACCAGCATGCGCTTTTCCGTTAAGATAACCGGGCCCATCGCATGCGCATACCAAGCCATGTACGTGTTGAGCATCTTAGGGACACAGCTGGGTTCGCTGATAAAGAAATAGGAACCCGTGTTAAGCCGTGTGAAGTGGTGCATTGCATTCTTTATCCCCTCTCGGCTGACCATGGGCTTTTCCAAGAAAGCTTCCATCGGGACCCCTTGGTTGTAGCTCGATTGCTGAGCAAACCGGTGCGGGTTGTACCTCATAAAGAGTGCAGTCTCACTCTGCCTGAACACCAAGTAGGCTGGCCGAATGGAATAGAGATGGAGGATTTCCCGAGCCTTCAATATGGAAGCCCCAACTTTAAAATCATCGCGTAGCGACACTACTGACTTGGTGGTCTTCAAGCCTTTTGTTATGACCTTATCCACAAAAGAAACCTTCCCTCCGACCAGATGTGGACGAAGGAGCAGCCCTCTAGACTCCCGCGGGGGTGCAACCACAATTGAAGCGCCGACCAACCGCATGATTCTCGGGAGTCTGCATTTCTCAAAGAACGGAGGAATCTTATGGGCGCCGAACACCCCTTGCACGTGCATCTCCATCCAGGAGGTGAAATAGTGCATCGGGAAGTTAGCAGGCTGCACCCCAGGCTCACTAGCGTCCGCCGCTACGCTAAGTCCATTATAAAGATAAGCCAGCCCGGCGATTCCTACCGATAACTGCAAACCAGCCACCATCCGATGCACTGGGTAAAAGACGGAGGGCCGCATGTGGCGAGGATGCATAGGGAGCGCAAAGCTGCACAGCCACAAGCCCAGGAACCCTATAAAAAAGGTCTTCTCATCCAAGCCCGGGACGGCAATTTCTGAAAAAGGGACGACTGCGGCACTGGGGAGGTAAAAGTCTTGGTGGTAATCTTCCGATGTGGGTCGGCGATCCAAACCGAATCCAAAAGGGTCGTCGAGCCGGGCGAACTTCTCGCTCTGCTCCGATAGGAACTCCGGGCGAACGAAGCGGGCAATAAAATCTGCGAAACTGACGCCCCGGTCGTCCGATTCCAGATGGAGTCCTTCATAGAGCTCCAACACCTTCACCAAGCCTGGATACTGATGCTGAATGGCATTCTCCGGAGTCAGGTCAAACACCAGCGGCTTGGTAGCAAAGACGTATTCGTCAGGAGGGAGCAACTCCTCGTAATGCTCCCCCCTCATCGGCAAACCCGGGAGTTCGGCAAACTCCTCCAACGAAATAGAGACCTCCCTATCCGTCATCAAGAAAGTGTGAGTGGGGATATTCCATTGCTCGATAAAAGCCTTGATCCACCACGTTGGAGGGGAAGGATATTCGAAGAGCGAAACGTAGATGGCCGAATACAAACCGATCTTCATCAAATGAGTCCTTTTAGCCGATAAGATGTATCGGGCCCACTGCAAGTATCCGGCGGGCGGTCGCGGCACCAATCCAATATTGTAGGCCTGTCCCCAAGGGCGTGCTTCACCCTGACAGATTCGCCTCCCTAAAATATCTATTGCCGGCGGCGGCTGCACGGGAATAGCACCAATGGCGGGTTGGAGGAGGTCATCCGAATTCCAATTTTTAACCTCCACGGCATACTTCACCGGGGGTTTGTCCGCATAGGAGATTGAAGTTATGGGCTCAGACGGCATGGCGAAACTGAAACTGCGACGACCCTGGATGATTTCATTGTACCACTTTCCCCACAAGTGAAGATTTTTGTGCTCAGGATCATGATCCTTAATAAGAGCGAACACCACCCGGTCCACTGGTGCATGAGGAAACCCTCCCTCCGAGCGAACAAATGGGAAAGACAGGTTGGCAGACATGTTTCCTGTAGAAAGACAAAAATAACCATTAGTGTTCCAACGCTTGGCATTTTAAAATTTTACACTACACTGCAATACAGTGGGTAGGGGACCAAACGGGGACCCACAAAATCTGGATGACGGTGCATCATTTAATAAGACAATCCCATCATTAGATGAGACTGTCAATTCATGAAAAAGATCCCCAAGAGAATATCCTCACTGATGGGAAATCCCTAGAGACAAGGAGAAAATCTCCTCTTTTAGAGCAAAACTCTGTCACAGAGTGACATTTGTCAAACTCTGGTCTCAGAGGAACAAGGTTCCTCAAAAGAGCATAGCTCTGTGGTAATAATGGAAAGATCCATCAAATTTTTTTTAACACTTAAGAGAATTAAAATTTTGGAATCTTGAAAAATCCATGAAAACTTATAAAAAATTCTTCATTTTTTCAGATCTAAAAAGATCTACATTTGATCCAAGAGCAAAGCTCTGTTCATGGGTCAAAACCCATGGACAAGATCTCTGTAGATCTGTAAGTTTTTGAGAGCAAGGCTCTGTTGATGAAACCCTAAAGGGGTTTTCTTTAGATCAAAGATCTATAAGAGGAAGGCTCTGTTAATTAAATTTAATTTAATTTAAATTACCTAGAGTGATTCTAAGTTCTGAACTTTGAAGTTCTTGGGGAAAGAACAAGAGCAAGGCTCTGAAAGTTCTTAAGCAAGAGTAAGGCTCTGAGAATCAAAATTCTTGAAAGTTGTAAAGAATTTTCTAAGGACCAAGGGTCCTATTTATAGGCGGTTGCGCCCCTTCAACTCCTCAGTTGATCTAAAAGCTGGGATCTTGCCACCGCTGCACTCACGTGCGCGCCACGTGAGCGCAACGGTGGGGGGGCATTTGTTTTCCCCAATCAGAGCAAGGCTCTGTTTGAATTTCAAAAATTCAAATTTTGAAGCAACGCTTCAGATCCTTCACGCTGCGCGCAAAGCGCCACGTGTCAGAAGTTGATGCGTCAGCACAGCGCCCGAGGCAGTGCGTCCAATCAGAGCAAGGCTCTTTTAAAATAAAAAGTAAAGGCGCAAGCACAGCTGCGCAAGCGCTGCGCTGCGTGACACGTGTCTGCGCAAGCACAGCTGCGCAAGCACAGCTGCGCAAGCACAACTGCGCAAGCTGCGCTGCGCGACACGTGTCTGCGCAGTTGCGCAAGCACAGCTGCGCAAGCGCTGCGCTGCGTGACGCGTATCACGTGCTGGGGCGTTTGCGCAAAACAGAATTGAAATTTTAAAGAAATCTTTTCTGTTCTTGTTAAAACAAGAAGATTTTCTTCTGTAAAACAGGGGCCCTTGGATCAAAGATCCAACGATGGGGAAAATTGATCTCTTCAACAAATTTAACTAATTTATGGGCACTATAAAAAGGACCCCAGACCTCAATTCAAAGGCATGAACATTTTGTGAAAAATTAAACAGAGAGAACTCTGAAGAATTGGAGAGGAATCCTCAAGAACAAAGAACAAGGTAAAAACCTTTAAAAAAGAGAAAATTCTCTCATGAACAGATCATTGATCTGAGAACAAGATCAAGTACCTCTAATGAAAAGGAAAATAAACAAATAAAAAACAGTGCCTTGCACTTTTTTTTATGAACCATTGGTTCTGAATATAAAAGATTCTCAAGATAACAGTGCATCGCACATTTTATGAACCACTGTTTCTTTAAAAAACAAGAAAAAACTTGTTTTCTTTGATATGAAATTGATCCAAAAGAATAAGAACAGTGCCCAGCACTTGCCAAAACTGCACTATTGCGCAAGCCGCGCCACGTGTCAGCAGTGCAACAGCGCAGCGCACTGCGCTGTTGCGCTTGCGCTCACCAGAACGTGACACGTGTCACCTCCACGAGCGCTTGCGCTCATTAATTGCGCAAAGCACCTGACAGGCCATGTGGGGCACTGTCAGAGTATCTAATGCTCTGCATTATTAAGAGAAGGGCCAAGCCCAATAAAAAAAGGCCTGACAGGCCAAATTAAATGCAATGCATTATTTTAAAGAAGGGCAGAGTCCAAACAGATGCTCTGCATCATTTATAAAGGGACATAGCCCAAATCAAAAAGGCCTAGCAGGCCAGAATAAATACACTGCATTATTTAAAAAGGGCAGAGCCCTAGCACAGGCCTAATAGGCCAAAAGCAAATAAAATGTTGAACTTTTTCAACTGGACTTAGCCCAATCATGGCCGTAAGTCCTCAAATTAAATTGACTAAGTATGGCTGCTCCTTAAATCAATTTACGACCGGTTCGAGGGTACATCTCTGAACTCCTCTGATACCCATCGTTGTAATCCTTCAACGACGTCAGAGAGGCGACGGGTCCCGACGACCACACACCAATGGACTGCGGGGTCCTTAAACTCGTGGACCGAAACGTCCTTAAACTAATAACGGACCACCACGTCCCTAAACTGGAATACGAACCACCACGTCCCTAAACTGGAATACGGACCACCACGTCTCTAAACTCGAACATAGACCACCACGTCCCTAAACTGGCAATGGACCGCAACGTCCTTAAACTACCTATAGACCACCACGTCCCTAAACTGGAATTAATGCGGACCACTACGTCCCTAAACTGGAACATAGACCACCACGTCCCTAAACTGGCGACGGACCGCAACATCCTTAAACTACCTATGGACCACTACATCCCTAAACTGGAACAATAGAGCCCCCAAATGCTCTTTTGCCGGATCTAAACGATCTCGTTTAAGTCGATCTCAGCCTCAAACACGGCTAACGTATCCTTAAACATTCAAATGGACTATAAAACTCCAAATCAACTTTGGCTCAAGGGTACATCTCTGAACTCCTCTGACACCTGTCATCGTAATCCTTCAACGACGTCAGAAAGGTGACGAGTCCTGATAGCCATGTATTAAATGGATCCAAACGATCCCGTTAAGTAGATCTTAGTCTCAAACAGGACTAACGTATCCTTAACGAACGTTTAAGTTGATCTTAGCCTCAACATGGCTAATGTATCCTTAAACTAAAAACACCAAACTCAAATCTAAGTAAATACGGATTTGGACTAATCCACGTCCTACGGGCGACGGCATTACTCAGTCTCCGTATACAATCCACGGGCAACCACAAACAAAACAAACATACACGACACGAAGTGAAATTCTGGAGAAGGAGAAAGTGGCTACCGCGATGCGGTAGCGTAATTAACTGCAGGGGCTTGCGCCTGCAGGGAAGAGCGTCCCCAGAATCAAAAACCCCTCAAGCGAGGGGGAATCTGACGAAGTCTGCTACATCGGCCGCATCCGCCTAAACCTCCGATACACGGTGCCATAAATCAACTTGGCATATTCGGAGAGGTGGACGGATAAAACCATATAGCATCTGCCCCGAATCTCAGCGTCAGGCCATCACGGTCTTGTGCGCCGTCCTTCGGAGGGGAACAGGGGGATCTGTAGTACACCTGACAAGCGACGCGTATTCCCATCTCAATGGGGTGACGAAAAACACCCTACAGATTCTGGCACGTCCGGTGGGACCTTTTCTCTCCTCCCATATTTCGGGTTAAACGTTCATGCGAACTCAATCGACATACATATCCATATTTATACTAAAATAATGCTCTTTCATGCAGGATTTCAACCGATCAATTCTCAACAATGTCTCCAAAGATGAACTCAGCTCTCAACACTGCTCCCATCTCCTACACGATGAAGATGGACGCCGGGACGATCCTCCCGGGTAGTCTCGGGTGACAATGGGAGAATTTGCTGCTACCATTTGGCTCTATTCTGTTCGTGCCAGCTAACGCCATCCCAACTCCTTAAGCCTCGGTAACAAACAAACGGGCCTCGAAAGACCGGAGGCCAAATGTGGTGATCTCGAATACACCTCAGCCTAATCACAAATCTGTTTCCGAACGACTCTCCGTTGCTCCAGCTGGGGGAAAAGCCAACAACACCAACAAAGCAATAAGGCATCTCGGGTAAGCTCCAGCAGTGTCCTTGACAATTTCTCGATCGGGTATCTTCTCTAAGCTCCTTGTCAATCAACTCACGATGGCATCCTGGATAACGGATGCTCGCAAAGTCGTCAAAATCGAGAAGCTAAAACAGAAAATGCTCAGATACAGAGCCAACAAAAGGGCTAGGGATCCTGCTAGGTTGGAATTCATAAGGTTCCAAGAATAGGGTTACCCCGCAACAACAGCTGAATTGGTTGTACTTCTGAGAATGCGGCGTTGTATTAGAGAAAGTTCTCTGTTCCGAACATTTCCTTGAAGTAGAAGACACTTTTGAAATCTTAATGCAGGCATGTCAGATCTCGTCGAATCAGTACTAAAATTGCTTCAGAAGAATGCCATGACTGCAAGAGTCAAGAAAACTGCGAGCCAGACAGTGCCACCCAAGGACCCAGTCAGGCCAACAGTCTTCAGTCACCTATCCGTTCCAGAAGAGGAAGGGCCACGACGACGGTCCGAAAAATCAGCCGCAAAAGATAAAGAGATGGATGGACATGTGATCCACACTGTCTACATGGTGGGCACGCACAACAAGAGTAAGGACGGGGCTACCGCATCTCAAGTCCAATCTGGTGTGAATGTGGTTGCTACTTTCTAAGACCAACCTCCGCTGGAAGGTAATGAAAACCCTTCCAATAAGGCTGATAAGCAGAGAGATCCCTCAGTTCATGAGGAGTGAGGCTCGGAAAGCGAACGGGAGCCAATCTTCCTTCCCAAGACCGCAGAGCAGCAACTTCTCCAAGAGCTCCAAAAGCAGCTCAGAAATAAAGACAAGGAAATGGCCAACCTCTACTCAAAGATTGCCGACTTGAAAAATGTCGTCTTATAGCTCACGGCCCAAGTTGCCTCTTAACTGTCCAATCAAGCGCAGGGCTATGCTCATGAACTAGGAAACGGCGTTCCGAGGCAGACGACACATATTCCCTCAAATCCAAAGGTGGGCGAGCCGAATGAAAGTCGGTCGCATCCTATCTCGAAAAATGTCTTGACTACCGATGACAGCAACCCGCTAACACAAGATCAAATCATGGATTTGGTCGCCGACAAAGTCAAAACATTGGTAGCCGAAGCCAAAGAGCAAAAAGATGTCAGCATTAGTGGAAGACCGTATCCTGCTCGGTACGATCTTGTGGAGTTTCCCACTGGCTATGTCGTTCCCAAATTTGAAATTTTTGATGGGACGGGAAATGCGAACCGGCACATTGCCCAATTTAAAGCATCATGCGCGAATACTGGGGGTAATGGTGCGCTCCTTCTTCGTCAGTTTGTCAATAGCTTGACCGATATTGCTTTCGATTGGTATGCAAGCATACTGGATGACTCGATCACGACGTTTGCTCAAATAGAATCTATGTTCAAGCAAAGGTTCATGAGCGTCAGCAATAAAATCACCATTACCAACCTCGTAAGGACCGAGCCAAAGAACAACGAAAGCAACATGGATTTTATAGTCCGATGGCGCAATCTCTCTGTCAAATGTGAATCGCCATTGGAGCAACACCAATCCGTCAGTCTTCATATAGAAAATCTGAACAACTGGATGAAACCTTTCCTGTACACCGCAGGCCTCAAAATATTCTAAGAGCTGACCAAGAAGGTTCAAATGTTGGAACGCTCAAACCCCGAGTCCACTCAAGGTCTCCAATTCACAAATAGACCGAGACATCGGAGGGAAAAATCAACCTCTAAGTCGTTAACTGGGGAAAATGTGTAAATAAAAAAATGAAAATAAAAAAAACGAAATGATAGGGCAATCGTGACCTTCGTGATAAGAAAAGCTGAAATGATAGAGCAAACACAGTAAAAAAAACAAAAAAGGGGCGAATGATGAGTCACTCCTGGTACCATATTCCAGTACAGCGATGCAGACGCCAACCAAAATCCAAATCCCCAAATGGCGTATGATGAGTCGCTCCTGGCTATATTCCAGTGCAGCGATGCAGACGCCAACAAAAATCCAAATCCCCAAATGGCGAATGATGAGTCGCTCCTGGTATATTCCAGTGCAGCGATGCAGACGCCAACCAAAATACAAATCCCCAAAGGACGAATGACGAGTCGCTCCTGGTACCATATTCCAGTGTAGCGATGCGGACGCCAACCAAAATTCTTCCAGCCCTACGGCCAGTCCCCAAATTGACTACCGTATACAATCCACGGGCTCAAATAATCCTAATCACACCCATGCCTCACTGCAATCACAAGCTCCGCGGCCGGTCTCCGCCCATGGAATTAAGCTCTATTTCGGAAAGACCCACTCATGTGTCCTCATGATACAAGAAGAGAACAAAACATGCGAGATCCTCTCGACTCATAAGAGAACACCTTCGTGGGATCCTTACAATTCATGAGGGAAAAACACACTTGGGGGTCCTCACGACTCTTAAGAAGAAAATACACCTACGAGATCATTTCGACTCATAGGGAGAAAATGCTTTTATGGGACTCTTACGGCTCATAAAATTGAAAATCCTTAGGTGATATGGACCTAAACCTGTCTCCTAAGCCATCATTCCCCAACAGGAAAAGGCAAATGATGAATTGCTGCTGGCACCTGTGCTTCAGTGTTTGCAACGCTGATGCTGACACAAACCCCAAAATTCCAAACTTTCGATCCAATAAACCCCTAAGTCATTAAATTGGGAACAAATGACCTCTAAGTCGTTGAACTGGGAACAGATGACCCCTAAGTCGTTAAACTGGGAACAAGGGAAATCCCTTCATGGCAAATGATGATTCGCTCCTGGTACCACATTCCAGTGTAGCGATGCTGATGCCAAATCAAAACCAAAATCCCCAAATTCTCTCATGGCAAATGATGATTCGCTCCTGGTACCATATTCCAGTGTAGCGATGCTGATGCCAAACCAAAACCAAAATCTCTAAATTCTCTCATGGCAAATGATGATTCGCTCATGGTACCACATTCCAGTGTAGCGATGCTGATGCTAAACAAAAATCCAAATTCCAAATCCCACGCTGCAATGCCTCGAATTTAAGGGTCCCGCCAAACAAGGCAGGAATCGGACAAATCAAACTAAAGTCCCATCCAGAAGCGCTTCCAAACTCAAAAGTCCCACCGGACAAATTGGAACTTCCAAAACAAATCAGGCCAACCAATTCTGACAACGGCCTCTACATCAAAAAACAGTGACACTCCATGACGGGGAAACGTCGACCAACGACACTCCGTACTGGGGACACGTCAACCAGTGACACTCCGTGCCGGGAAAACGTCAAACGGACACTCCGCCTCGGGAATAAGTCGACCAGCGACACTCCGTCTCGGGGATAAGTCGACCAGCGACACTCCGCCTCGGGGATAAGTCGACTAGCGACACTCCATGCCAGGGAAACGTCGACCACAGACACTTCGTGCTGGGGAAACGTCGACCACAGACACTCCATGCCGGGGAAACGTCGACCAGCGACACTCCGTGCCGGGGAAACGTCAAACAGACACTCCACCTCGGGGATAAGTCGAACAGCAACACTCCGTGTCGGGAAAACGTTAACCACAGACACTCTGTGCCGGGGAATGTCGACCAGCGACACTCCGTGCCAGGGAAACATCAAACAGACACTCCACCTCGGGGATAAGTCAACCAGGGACACTCCGTGCCAGGGAAATGTCGACCACAGACACTCCGTGCCAGGGAAACGTCAACTACAGAAACTCCATGCCGGGGACACATCCACCAGCGACACTCCGTAATGAGGAAACGTCAAACAGACACTCCGCCTCGTGGATAAGTCGACCAGCGACACTCCGTGCCGGGGTTACGTCAACCAGCGACACTCCGTGCCGGGGAAACGTCAAACAGACACTCTGCCTCGGGGATAAGTCGACAGGCGACACTCCGTGCCGGGGAAACGTCACATACAGACACTCCGTATCGAGGAAACGTCCAACACAGACACTCCTCCTTAGGGACACATCACCAGCGACACTCCATCTCGGAGACACGTCAAGTATCGACCGTCCATGTCGTAAAAAAGGCAGAGTCAGTCTCCTTAAAAGCGGGAACCAAATCAAGTCACCTCCACGTGAAAGAAGATTCATCAATTTCATGCACACGACCCATATACGCGGTGTGCATTTATTGCTGGGGGCACTTTGTTGGGGCCAAAATTTACACCCCAGTTGACCAAGTCAAAATCAAAGTCAACCCCAATCCAAACGGGCCCAAGCCCAGGCCAAGTGGGCTCATGCCCAAGTCAAGCCCGAACATGAAGCGGCTAGTCTCCTCCATGCCAAGAAGAAAATTGTGTAATAAATAAGTTTGATATAATTTTCATGCATGAATGTAAAATAAATGGGCAAAAAACCAAATTTTTGTAAAGCCCATGGCTCATATGCAAAAAGAAATAATCACATGAGGTATGGGATGGGCAAAATGCCATTTTGTAAAGCCCAATGGGCGATGTGTAAATTTGTAAACCTATATAAGATAACATGACGATGAAATGAAGATATAAAATTCATTTCCCTCAAAAAAATTAGGGTTTCTGTGCCTCCTTCTCCTTCCCTAAGGTTCTAAATCTTCTTCTCTTTTCTGAATTAAATCAAGAGTTTAACTCCTCCCTTTTCCAAAAAGAAATAGTTTTTCACCATAAAACCCTTGAAGGGGAGCTCAGATCTCCCATCAAATCCCCAAAAGAGGTGATTTTTAAGTCTGGTCCCATTTTTCTCCAAGATCCAGCTAATAGAGAGAAAGAAGAAGGAGACCCATCTCCAAAAACCCCACTTTGGGAAGATCCACGGCTCAAGAGAAGATATAGGGCTCAAGGGACAAGAAAGGGGTCCCCTTTCATCATCTCCAAAAATCTCTTGGAAGTTTAACTCCGAACACAGGAAAAAAGTCTTTCTTTTTAGGAGTTTAACTCCAAAACTCAATTGGGAGTACAACTTTCAGTGCAGGGGCTAAGCCCCTTTGTCCTTTTTTAGAAGTTTAACTCTAAAAGTCAATTGGGAGTATTACTCCCAGTATTGGGGCTAAGCCCCTTTTTTTCCGCTGGCGCCCAGCGCCCGCGCGCTAAGCACATGAGGCGCTGGCGCCCGGGGCCTGTGCCAAGCACGTGAGGCGTTGTCGCTCAGCGCCCGCGTGCCAAACACGTGAGGCGCTAGTGCCCACGCGTCCTTTGGATGCTATTTCCACCCTTTTTTATATACACACTTCACAACACTTTCTCCCGTTAGAAAAAATTTCTAACGGGACGCCGCCCCGCACCTCGCAAAGGGGCTGCTAGCCCCTTAACCCCCAGCCCACTTTCCGGGTAGCGGCCCCCCCGTAAACTCTGCGAGGCCCCCGATATACCCAAGACCCCTCAAAACACAACACACGCATACTGCACATTGAGTTCGCATGACCAGTTTGACCCGTCAATCGGATGTTCGTTCGCTTCAAAGGCGAAGGATAATTAACGGCAGCTTAGTCCGCGGCTGCTGGAGATTCGAATCCCCACAATCAATAAATCCCAGTCTACCCTAGACAGAAGGAATATGTAGTACGTCTGACAAGCGACGCGTATTCCCATCTCAATGGGATGACGAAAAACACCCTACAGCTGTGAGGTTATATGTTATTTTTGTTTAATAAAAGCAAAAGGTAACTTGTAACTCACTGGTAAAGCCCTACACTGCTGTGATATAGTCTGTGCGTTCAAATCCCATCAGACCCTATTATTTTTAGGATTTTTTCTTTTTAATTTTTCAGAAGACCAAGAGTTGCACGTGCAATACACAGAGAAACGAAAAGTTTCAGAAAAATCAAACAGGCGCAATGAGGTGTACATACCCAACTTGACACGTGACACAAATCTCGAGACAGATCGACAAAATCTAACCGCCCATTTCCTTGAATTGGCCGGCCCTGAAGGTCCAAAGTGCTCCAAATCACCCCGTGCTTTGCACACTTGTCCTTTCGTGTAACGACTCTGAATTTACTGTACAAAATTTTTCAGTTTAATGTACAGAAAGGAGTTTGCAAGCCTGAGTACAATTTAAAAGTTAATTTGTTTAAGAATAGCAAGAAAAAACTTGTAGCTCACTGGTAAAGCCTTTCTCTACTGTGACATAGGCCCTGTGTTCGAACCCCATCAAACACATTATATTTTTCTGATTTTTATTTTAAACTTTTTGGAAGCCCAGAGGTTTACACGTGCAATGCACATAAAAATGAAAAGTCTGGAAAAATAAACATATGCAAAAGGGTATAAATACAGACATGGACACATAGCAACAATCCACCGGCCCCCTTCTCAAGAACGACCGGCGAGATGGGCATTTGAGCCGGCGCCGACGGGCCAACCGTGGGAAAAAGTACCCAGGCTTTGTACACTTGTCATTTCCCCTACCCCTAACACCCCTGCACTATTTTATTGTTCTGCAATCAAACAGAGACCCCTCATTTCCCCAATTTATCACATTTTAATGCATTTTAATTCACTCTTTTAATTCCAAAACCCCAATTCCACACTATAAATACTATCTCATGCCCTAGCCCTTCCTCATTTTGAAAATTCTAGCTAAAACACTCAAATTTTCTCAAGTACAAGTGGAGTAGAAAAGGAGTTCGTCAATGACCAACTTCCGGCAAGAAATCGAGGCTATTTCGGCGACCCCGCGACGACTATCGATATATCTTCTTAAACCTCTCCTTAAACTAATTCCCTTGTAAGTCCCTTCCTATCCCTCTCTCTTTTCATGAAAAACCTTTTTTTCAAAACATGTCGGTAAGTGGAGTTAATACCAACATCTTATTCTAAACTATAAAAATTTCACTTTTTCTTATCTTTCATCCAAATTCTTACCCTATCTTTATAACCATAAAACTAATATTTAGAACCAACTTTCACTCAAAAACATCATGCTAAATAACTTTAATCTAACTTTTACATGAAAATACCATGAACTTTATATACGTCATCTTTTATTCCTTTGTTTGAATATACCTTTAGAAAAATTCACGGGGTAATGACATACCCTTCACATACACACATGTTTCCATAGCACGATCTCCCTTGAACATATTTTTGTTACCATATTATATTAAAATACTGTGTACTTTAAAAACAGTTTTCTTTTAAATTTTATTTAAAATCGCTTTGTGATTGAGCCTCTACAACCCTTTTTAGGGGACCCGCTATTGAATGGTGCAGATTATCGCATATTCTTGGGCTAGTAGAGCGAGATGCAGACCTTCTTAGGGAGCATTCGGTCTCGAAAGGTTTTAATACGATTTTTTAAGAAAAAACGAAATTTCTACTTAATAATCAAAATTGATTTTTTTAATAATTATATAAATATTACAAATCCATATATTTTCAAAATATAATAACTTATATTTTTTTTAAATAAAAGAATTACAAGTTTCATCAAAATACAATCAAGATATCAATACAAGACAAGTTTACAGTAAAATGCCATGAATTATTCAAGTTAAGATAATTATCACTAAAATACCTCAAATCCTTAAAATTCACATCCATGGAAACCCTAAATAATATAAATAATTTCTCGAGATTATTTTGAAACTATATTATAAATATTTTTCATAAAACCCCCTGGAGTTATATAAAATTACATTTAAGGACTTTAGTAAATATAGATTTAAGCGAGATCAATTCTCTTGAGCCTCAGGGAGCCGGAGAAAGTGAGTGCTTGTCTATTTAAGATAGAAAAACTTAACGGTGTTATCAATGGTAATTGTCTTGGAAAAAGACACAAATCCTGTCGTCCATATGCAGCAGGTACCGATAACTCCCGAACATAATTCAGGATCCAAATTAGTTCTAAGTGTCTAACTCAAGTCTGAGTCTAAATCAAGCTTGAATTCAACTCAAACCAGAATCCAATTCAAACATAAATCCAAACCCTAACATGTATACTTGAACCAGAATCTGAATACCAGAACAATATCAACATGCAAACATGACTTGACTTGACCAAACCATGGCTATAACTTGACTTGATTACATGACTACTTGTTTACAATCCTGAAACCGATCACATGAAAAACTTGTATCCATGGTCTCGGCAATTCTGATAATTATAATCTATACAACACATTACGTGGTTAGCGAGGTAAATTGGTACGGAATGTATTAGAAGTGGAACGAGATGGTCACTAAAAGACACCTACAAGAACTCTCGTACCGTTGTCTCGTGGGTTTTGATGGGGCCTTGTACTACCTGTTACCTTTGTCCATGGAGCAAGTTGGACTCCTCTCGTATACACTGATGCTTCTGTACCAAGCTACAAACAACTACGTTAGAATAATAAACTGATATCTGTATAACTTAACAGTTTCTTTCCGCATTACTTGTTGTATTCCTTCATTTCTTTTGGGACTTACCGAACGCTAGTTCACTGACGCTGTCTTTTCTTTCTTTGGAATATTCATCATAAGGACAGGACCCTCAGGAGACTGAGCCCAGTCAGGAGTACTTGGATCAGATTGAGGCACAGTCAGACTACTAGTTTTACTTGTACTTACCTTCCAGTTTGTATGCCACTGTTTAGGTATTGCTTTTATCATTGTACTTTCCTTTTCGAAGCAATATATCGTAAAGATGAATGTTAATAAAAGTTGTTGTTTACATTATATCTCTTATCATTTCTTGTGCATTTCATATATTGCTTATTTACGCTTAACGTATTTATTTCTGAATAAATACGTCGCGTGCCCGCCACTTCTCCTTCCCCATACACCGGGAAGCGGGGCGTGACACTTCGACTCCCCTTAACTCCCCTACACTGTTTGATTTTTCTGTAATCAAACAGAAACTCTTCAATTCACCATTTAACATATTTTTAATGCATTTTAATCCAAAATTTTAATTCTCAAATATTAATTCTTCACTATAAATACCACCACATGCCCTAGCTCTTCATCATTCTGAAATTCTAGCAAAAATTCTCTCAAAACTCTCTAAGCGCCAAGTGGAGTTAAGCCTCTCAAGTGGAGTAGCGAGCCAAACTCGACGACCGGAGCATCTCCGATGAAACCACTACCCCCGAGAGCTTCTTCGATCTCTTCTTAATCATCTGAAAAAAGTAAGTCCCTCTTCTCTCCATTTCTTTCATCTCTATTCGTATTTTAGAACAACTCGACAAAAGAGGAGTTATCTCCGATATTCCATTATTTTTATATGTGCAAGGCATGCGTTAAGCAAATTAAAACAAACTAACATGCTACTTTAATCTTAACATAGTTTCACATCATTTGGATTTTAGTTTTAACAAAATTTCATAGGAAACAATTCTATAACAAACTTTTTCAGTAAAATACCATGAACTTTAGTATCACCCTCTCATCGATAATTAGTTTAAATAGTTTTAGAAAAACTTCACGGGGTAACGACCTACCCCACACGCACACTATGGTTCCATAGCACGGTATTCTAGAGCTATAGTTAATTTTAAGAAGAATTTTTTCATTAAAATACCACACCGTTTTCAAAACGGGTTTCTTCAAATCGGTATTTCGAAATCCTTGGCAAATATACCTCTACAACCTTTCTTAGAGGACTCGCTAATAGATGGTGCAGATTATCGCACATCCCTGAGATAGTAGAGCGAGATGCAGAACTTCTCACGAAGTATTCGATCTTGAAAGGAACTAAAACACGGTTTTTAAGAAACGCGACTTTTCTAAACAAAACTAATTTTAAAAAAAAGTTATATAAAAATTATGAATCTGTATTTCTCAATGAAATCATATTGAGAAACTATATTTTTAAAATGAAAGATTAGAATTTTTAATAAAATACCACCAAGTTTCCAAAAGAGCCAGTTTTCATAAAAATACCACAAACTTTCAAAAAGTTAGGTTTTATCACCAAATCACCATAATAATTAAAATACATGTTTATGAAAACCCTAAATATTACAAATTACCCTTGAGGTTTATTTTTAAACTATATTAAATTATTTTTCATAAAACCCCCTCGAGATATGCAAACAATAATTTAAGGAATCTAGAATTAACATAGGTTTAAGCGGTATCATTTCTCTCGAGCCCCAGGGAGTCGGAAAAAGTGAATGCTTGCCTATTCAGGTTAGACAACTTAACGAAGTTATCAAATGGCAATTGTCTTGGAAAAAGACACAAATCTTGCCGTTCTTGTGCAGCAGCTGCCGATTTCTCCCAAACATAAGATTTTTAACAATCCACATGAAAAGACATGAACTCGAATCTAAACTTGAACTCGAACTCGAACAAAAACTCGAACTATAACCCAAATCGAATCTAAATCTGAACATAAACTTGAGCAAGGCTGGTAATTTTAACTGTAACCTAGAATATATGGGGTGTTGGGGTAGTTCATGTGTGAATCCAACGAAATCTCAGGAATCCTCTTACATCATGAATCCATGTCTACTAACACAAGCAAACTATCACGAGGAACCGTGTTTCCTTGTTCCTGAATTATAGCCTGTTGAGTTTGGAATACTTCAACACTAGGTTGAAGTCGCGTTACTAACACTTGATTCGGGCCCGTAGTTCATTACCCCTGGATTACAGCCTGTTGGGTTCGAAAACACTCTTGAGATTGGTTGACATTCACTCTTGAACTTACGTTAAATTAGTTTACCCATGTAGAGACCTTTTAGGACACTTACATACACTTCATGTTCACTATACATACACTACACGGCCATGCTATAGTATGCTCATGTTATTTTTCCATGATATATATAGTACTGCATGTTAAATAGAATTGCCATGTTTATATTAAATGACATGTTTAAACACTATATCTCATAGTCTATTACTTCATGATATCCATTTTTTCTTAGTCGTTATACTTTTATACTTCACACCTATTTTCTTGGGGACTTACCGAGCAAAAGTTCGCTGACGGGCATTCCACCCACCTTTGTTTCTTGGAATATTCGTCAGATACTGTGGAGGCTGAGGAGGTGAACACCACCGAAGAGGAGCACGATTAGATCGCGACTCAAGTCTAGACTAGTTATCCTCTCTTTCAGTTTATGTATGCCACATGTTTAGGCATTTCTTTTCTTGTATTTTCTTTCAGTTGAACTCATGTATTGTAAATATATCAAGTTGAATGTAAATAAAGTTGTAAATCTCATGTTAATTTCTTGTCATTTTATATTACTCAATTATGCTTAGCGTATTTATTCCGGGAAATGACCTTCTCGAATAAATATGTCGCGGGCCTCGTCACGTACCTGCTACCGTCTTTTGGGAAGCGGGGAGTGACATCATCTGTGTAAGACTCTAAAGACTCGAAAATACGCTGGCAGTAGGTCAGGATCATATCCGATTGATCTAAAACACTTTCAGATAAATCCCTCACCGGGTTAACCTACAAGCACGTTAGCAATACTAGCTGTACATAATGGCTACCCAGGTATTGAAAGAAAAGCCGATTGACAAGAAAGCTCGTCCATACCCTGCTAGAGCCTATCAGTGGCATTCACCGTACAGTCCGGTCTCTTCGTCTAAGACTGTCGCATACCGGGTCTGAGAGGTGGAAACCGTCAGACTCCCACTAACTCGACAAGTCGTGCTGACGTCAAGCTCATGACCATCAAAGAAACTACTGATAACACTTATCAGTAAATCTCGACCGTCCTGGCCAAGGACTTATGGTCATAGCTAGCAGTGCACAGTGCGACATCAACTCCCTATACCAGGAGAGACGAATTCCCTCGACCGTTCACTGCCTCCATGTGCTTCGGGAGTGTACCCAACTAAAACCTATTTGCACGGCTCTTTAAAGCCATAGTAAGACAGTAATCTAAGTACAGGAGGAACACATACAAGACACTATGGCGATCTTGGGTCTAGAGACTACCCTGTACTCATGTCACCAGAGAACTGTTATCTGCCGATTGGTAGAATACCATCTAGGAGTTCTCAGCGAGTCCGTCCCGTGTAACTCATCCAATGAGCACCTGTATACAATCATCGGTGTTAAACACCAATGGCTATGGGATCAGCTATTGCCTCGTACAGGGTTATGAAACGTATACACTAATCTAAACTGGAATACCGATGCCCAGCTCGATACTCCTACGACTAGGAACTTTTAAGGATGTGCTTATATACTACCCAGGTCCCACTGGTATGATCCTTATCATAATCCTTGTAGTCAAGCAAAGATCCTATGGGCTTTATCATCATATTGTAGTGATACATTATAGCAAGTAAAATGTATACTTATAAATGATAAATACAAAGCAGATAGCGTACCATCATCTCGAGCAGGACTGTTCTTAGTATAAGCCCTCCTCGAATTCAGTAATTGCATTCCTGCAACTATGATAATTGCCTTGAGAGCACCTATATCCAACGGGAGCTTGGTTGTAGTGAGCAGAAGAGTGCTCGTTGGTTTTAGGTGTGGTAAACGGTGGCGACGATGAGGGAAACGGCCGCAGTGGCGGCTGCAATGAGCTTGGCTTGGACTTAGGAGGAGGGTGAAAGAGTTGCGGAGCTTGGTTGTGGTGTAGGTATGGCGACAGTGGGAATTGTAGGTGTTGGAGGTGACAGGGGCGCCGGTGGCCAGTGGTGTGCAGTGGCATTGATCGGCTAGGGGAGAGGGTGGAGTGAGAAAGAACTTGAGAGCAATAGTGAGAGATGTTGAGGGAGCTCAGGTATACAGAGAGGTGGTGCTCAGTAGTGTAAGATGAGAGGGCTCGTCGGAGGAGTTGGTCGCTGGAGGAAGTGGCCGGTGGAGGGTTCGTCGGCGATGCTATGATAGGTGAAGGTTGGGTAAGTGAGAGAGTGATAGAGAGATGGAGATTTAGAGAGAGGGAGAAGAGAGTCGGTTGGGATTTGGGAGGAGATTGAGGGGGGGTTCGCAGGGATTCTTGGAGATGAAGTTGGGGGAGCTTGGTCGTGGGTGGAGCAGGTCATGGGGAGCAGTTGGCGAAGGTGACGAAGGTTGAAGAAAGAAAAAGAGATGGAAGAAGGAGGGGGTTTCATGGGCCGACGTTGGCCCAAAGAGAATGAAAAATTTAGAAGAGGAAAGAGGGCCGATTTGGGTAAGGGCTAAGGTCCAGGGGAAGGAAAAATAAAGATGAAAATAAAATGGAGATAGAAGAGATAGGTAAGGAAAAATATGGTACAAAATTTTGGGAAAAGGAAAAAGGTCGATATTTATTCAAAATATCGACCGTATATTAGGACCCGGTTATTACACCAAGCATTCATGGTTACCATTAACTAAGTGGCGACTTCAGTAGGATGACATAAGTTCGTATTCAGATGGACTTGATGTTGTTTCATTAATTTTCCTTTTAGTGAAACGGGGACGACTTGCCTTCGTTTACTCTGAAATTGGTATTCAGACAATAAAGATGTTGTTGGTGTGTAGTAACGCCTCTAGTTGGGTTACAACATCATAAAGTAGTGAACTTTCAAATTCTAGAGGGCTATTACAAATGAACTACGAATCGTAACTAGAGATTAGGGTAATATCAACATAATAAGAAGTCTAAGTTAAAGGAAAAGGAAATACAACCTTTGTAGCCAACTCCTTCAGTCTTATGGACTCCTATGGCTTTGCTCGAAGCTTGGATGAACTCCGCTAGAGGTCCTTCGTTGTCTACGATGATCCACCCGGAGATTTCTAGGTCAAGCTCTTTGCTTCACAAAATCAAGATAAAGTGAAGAAAACACTCTACACTAAAGGGCTAGGGTAGTATAGAATGGTTATGTGGTTTGTAAACTCACTTAAAAACCCTTTCTTTTTGGTTCCTTACTCTTTTAACAAACTCAAGTGAGCTAGAGAGAGAAGGAAGATGAAGATGGCAAAAGCTTTTGTGAATAATGAAAAAATTATATTCAATAATTGAAAAGAAAAGATTATATATGAGACACTCTCAAATATAACCATGGTTGGCTAAATATCCAGATAATATTTGGATGGGTTAAAGAACAAAGGAAATATAACCATAGTTAAAATCAATGGTCAAAGAAGAAGTGTGTAGAAAAATGAGTCATTATAGCTAATTTTCTTTTCTTTAAATCATTAACAAAATCTAGATATTTATCAACCATGTAAGTCTTGCATTGCCATCTCCTTTATATCATCAACCATGACACATATGTATGTGTGTATGTGTGCATGCACATCATCATGTGTATGTGTAAACATACATGCATACATCCAAAAGAAAAAGGGTTAATTAAAAGTGAGCTAAAAGACAATATTAAATCAACACTTGATTTAATAAATCGGTCATATCAAATACGACCCAACCAATAGTGAACGCCCGATTAAAATACGGTATCATATATTCGTATTTAATCGAGCTCATGCGCATATCGCATATGCACACCACATCATTTCGCCTGAGCTAGAAAAATTCTGTATGGGACTCTAAGACTCGTCAATACGCCGGCAGTAGGTGATGATCATATTAAAACACCTACAAGACGCATGCGGTCAGCTAAACGTAACGGCCACCCGGGTATTGAGCGATCAAAAGAAAAACAAGCGAACCCGTCAAAACTCCCGTCGAGCCATTGGCAACACTTACCGTACAGTCCGGTCTCTTCGTCTGATATGCTGCATATCAAGTCTAAGGATGGAATCGTCGAGCCCTAATAACTCAATAAGTCATGTCAATATGAACTACGACCGGTCGAGAAACTACTGATAACACTTATCAGTAAATCTCATCAGCCCTGGCCAGGGACTTCAAGTCAGATCCAATCGCATATTGCACAACATCAACTCCCAATACCGGGAGAGACGAAACCTCTCCTATCGCTCACTGTCTCCATTTGTCTCGAGACTATACCCAAAAGCCACCTGTTTGCACGACTCAGTAAAACTGTGGTAGGGTGGAAATCAAAGTACAGTGGGAAAACACACAAGACTCTATGACGATCTCGGGTCTACAGACTAACCTGTACCAGTGTCACCAGAGAACTGCTATCCGACGATAGATATAATACCATATAGGAATTCTCGGTGAGTCCGCTCAGTGTACCCAGTCACCACTGAGCACCCGTATACAATCTTCGATGTCACAACACCAATGGATATGGGATCATCCATTGCCCATCATATGGATCAAGAAATGGATACGCTAGTCCACTCTGGAATATCGATGCCCTGTCTCGATATACTTACGACTAGGAACGTTTAAGGATATGCTTATAGACCATACATACCCTACTAGTATGATCTCCATCATAGCCATGGAAGTTTAAGAAAATATCCTCAGGGCTTTATCAACATGGATCAAATGAACAGTATCAAGTAAACATGTCAGATAAAGTAAAACCAGATAACATACTATCATGTCGAGCAAGAAAGTCGTATATATAAATATACATATATACATGTCCAAGCATCCACTATACATATAATGGCCTCTAGGGCATACATATATCCAACAATCTCCCACTTGCACTAAGGCCAATTATTGGCGTATCTCATACCTAATATCTTAAAAAGTCGCTCATGTTGCGGCTGTGGAAGAGCCTTGGTGAGTGGATCCGCGGTGTTATCCTTTGTATCTACTCTCCGGATCTCGATCTCTTGGTGATCAACTATTTCCCGGATCAAATGATATCGCCTGAGGATGTGTCTGGACTTTTGATAGGATCTGGGTTCTTTGGCCAATGCCATAGCTCCATTATTATCACAATACAATGGTATTGGATTAATAATGGTTGGAACTACTCCTAGCTCCGCGATGAACTTCCTCATCCAGACGGCTTTCTTGGCAGCATCATTTGCAGCAATATACTCAGCTTCCATCGTGGAGTCTGCAACGGTATCCTGTTTGCAACTCTTCCAACATACCGCCCCTCCATTGAGGGTAAATACAAACCCTGAGATAGATTTACTGTCATCCTTATCACTTTGGAAGCTGGAATCGGTAAAGTCACCATTTGGAGATTCCCATTACCATACACCAAGAACAATTCTTTAGTCCTTCGTAAGTACTTAAGAATGTTCTTCACGGCTATCCAGTATTGCTCCCCTGGGTTGGATTGATATCTGCTCACTACAGCTAGTGCATAAGCTACATCAGGACGAGTACATATCATCGCATACATTATAGATCCTACGGCTGAAGCGTATGGTATAATACTCATGCGAGCTCTCTTCATCAGTCTTTGGACGGAAGTCCTTAGCGAGAGTGATTCCATGGCAAGCGGGTAAGGCACCACGCTTGGAATCTTCCATACTAAACCTTTTTAGGATGGTATCAATGTACTTTGATTGGGACAATCCCAATAATCTCTTGGATCTATCTCTATAGATCCTTATGCCCAAAATGCACGAGGCATCACCCAGGTCCTTCATGGAGAACCTTTGTGATAAGAATAATTTGACCGATTGTAGCATAGGAATATCATTTCCTATCAAGAGAATGTCATCTACGTACAATACGAGGAAAGTGACAGTACTCCCTACAATCTCCTTATAAATGCATGGTTCATCTATATTTTTGATAAAATTAAACTCTTTGATTGTATCATCAAAACAGATGTTCCAGCTCCGAGATGCCTGCTGTTTCCCCCAATCAGGGCAAAGCTCTGTTTTGAATTTCAAAATTCAAAAATTGAAGCAATGCTTCAGATTCTGCGCGTTGTGCGCTGCTCGCCACGTGTCAAACGTAGACGCGCTAGCGCCATATGCGCTGCGCCCTAGGCAGCGCACCCCCAATCAGAGCAAAGCTCTGTTTCAAATTCAAAATTTAAATTGAAGCAACGCTTCAGATTCTGCGCGCTGCATGCCACGTGTCAAACACATGTGCGCTAGCACAGTTGCGCTGCGTGCCACGTGTCGAACGTAGGTGCGCTCGCGCAAGGTGCGCCAGCGCAAGGTGCGCCAGCGCTGGGATTAAAAATTCTCCACCGTCAGATCAAAAGATCTACTAATAATAAATTATTAATTAATCAGAACTAAAATTCTGTTATGGAAAGATTTTTCAATCTTATTAAAACAAGAAGATTATCTTCTGTAAAACAGAAGCCTTAGGATCAAAAATCCAACGGTGGGAAATATTCCCAAATCAAGCAGAGAAAGATCTCTTAAAATTGATTTAACAAATCATTTGGCCCTATATAAAGGACCCTAGACTTCAAGTCTAAAAGGGACAGAAGAGAGAAAGGAGAGAGAAAAACCCTCTGCAAAAAGAAGAGAAAGCTCTTAGAAAGAAGAAGATAATTTCTTCATATTCAAGGTAAAAAGAACTATGTTCTTGAATAACAGAGATGAATCCATCTCATAAAAAGAAGAACCATCTTCTAAAAAGATCTTAGATCCATAAAAAGACCAAGGTCTTTGATTTAAAGAAAAGATCAAGAGATCTAATAATAATAAACAAAAGAAGTATTTTACTTCATTCATAGATCTTTGATCTATAAAGGCAAATCCCTTTTATAAACAAGGACTTTTGTTCTTGGATCTTGAGGCAAAGCCTCCTTTGAAGGACATAAACTTGTTCTCTGATCACAAATTTTATCAAGTGCGCTTTGCGCTATGGAAAAGTGCATTGCACTCATGAATTGCGCCATTGCGCTCATTGGATCGGTGCTCACTGCCCAAACTTGCCGCGTGTCAATCAAAGACACAATCTGCGCTTTGCGCTTTTGAAACAGCGCACTACGCTCATGGACTGGCGCTCAGTGCCAAGCGCGTCACGTGTCACTCACTGGCACACCCACAAACTAGCGCAGCGCGCTCATAAATTAAAAGCGCAATGCGCTAACAAACTAGCGCTTAGCGCTAAGCGCGACACGTGTCCTCCTCGTGTGCGCTAACCGACAGAAGCGCAACGCGCTCTTTGACTAGCGCAAAGCACCTAATGCGCCACGTGGCGCGCTGTCAGAACATACTTTGTTCTGATAAATGCTATGCATTCAATAGAAGACAAAAAATGTCAGAGCCCAATGCCAAGACAAAATATCAGAGCCCAATGCTTAGCATTATTAAAAGGGCAGAGCCCAAATAAAGGCTCAATAGCCAGAACAATAAAATGTTCAACTCGTATCAACTGAGCCCATATGCTCATAAATCTTTAAACAGATTTTAGTCCCAAATTGGACTATAGATCTCCCAACCAACATTGGTTCAAGGGTACATCTCTGAACTCCTCTGATATCTGTCGTTGTAATCCTTCAACGTCTTCAGAGAGGTGATGGGTCCCGGCAGCCATACATTTCACAGACTATGATGTCCTTAATCTCGACCGTGATTGGACCACCATGTCCTTAAACTGGTAATCGACCGTAATGTCACTAAACTAAACAATAGAGCTCAAATGCTCTCTTGTTGGATCTAAATGATCCTGTTAAGTTGATCTTAGTCTGGAAATTAGACTAACGTATCCTTAACAAACGTTTAAGTTGATCTTAGTCTCAAATAAGACTAACGTATCCTTAAACCCAAACCAAAATCCAAATCTAAGAAGATACGAATTTGGACTAGTCCACGTCCTACGGGCGACAACAATTAGTCTCCGTATACAATCCACGGGCAACCAAACACAAAACAAACACCCGCGACACGAAGTGACCATATGGAGAAGGAGAAAGTTGTTACCGCGATGCGGTAGCGTAATTAACTGCAGGGGCTTGCACCTGCAGGGAAGAGCGTCCCTACAATTAAAAACCCCTCAAATGAGGGGGAATCTGACGAAGTTTGCTACATCGGCCGCATCCGTTTAAACCTTCAATATATGGTGCCATAAATCAACTTGGTATCTTCGGAGAGGTGGACGGATAGCACCAATTAGCATCTACCCCGAATCTCAGGCAAGACGTCCGTCTTGCGCATCCTTCGGCGGGGAACAGATTCTGGCATGCTCGGTGGGACCTTTTCCTCTTTCCACTCCACACTTCGTGTGTCATGTTCGCGAACGAATCGTGGTTTGATATGGTTGCATGTGGATTTGAGGTACTTAGATTTGGTGCCTTGCTCCGTGCAGAAGACAGAAGATCAATGGCTTCAAACTGCACTAACTGCAACTGCAACTCTCGCTCCATCCCGTCCGGAGGAGTGACTTTCGGGCCCCAAACGGCCTCCATCTTCGCTATGCCGGTAGAACAAGTGACTCAGGCCACCACTGGGCTATTCTTCGGGCCTATACTCCCACCGATGAGCTTCAATGCCCCAATATCGTCGTAAGAAGCTCCAAAGAAGTCGGTCTTTGATCGGCTTACAACTACCGCGGCCCCTCTCAACGGGTCGCTCAAGTCCAATGCCTCAGTTTTCAGCAAACTGGGCCAAAGCTCAAGTGGGCCCATGAAGAAGCCCGTGATACCTGAAGCGGCCATCCCGAAGCGGATAGCCATTCCTGCTCAAAAGTCCGTCTTCGACATATTGGATACCACTACTCAACGGACGTCAATCTTCAAGAGGCTGGCACCAGCGGCGCCTCAACCGGACATAGGGCAAGACAAGGTCATCCCCATCACCGAACCAACTCCAATAGCTCGACACGCTCGACGTCGCCACTGGAGTCGAGTAAGGAAGGCCGGGGGCAACTCCCCTTTTGGGTTAACTCCACCAGCTCCAACGGTAGAGGTTAATGCTGCTGTTCCAACTGGGAACAGCTTTGAATTGCTGAACAAGGTGCGCAAGAATTCTCCTACCGCCGTACTGAAAAGATCTCCTCCATCAGTGGAGAATGTCGTGGTAGCAAAGCCAGAACAGTCCTCTCAGCAGCTGTCATCCAAAGTTTACAAAGTCTGGCGACGTGTCCAAGAGTCAGTGATCGATCAAGACTACCTCCGCCGACAGAAGAAGCTGAAGGTTCAGCAGGAAGAGAACCGTCCTGGCAAGCCACAAAGGACGACAACCACGTGGGTGCCCGCTACAACGCCCCCTCTACGTCGACTACTCAAAAGAAAAGGAGGCCAGAGGAAGCCCCTGTAAACGTGGCAGACCACAAAAACACCGAGCCCAGACGCCCTAAGTCTAGGGGCATGGTGGTACATTCTGTTTACATGGCTTCCGGAAAAGAGGAAAGCCGCACTTCAACGGGCCACCAACCGCTCACCCGATCAATAACAAGGGCTCAGGAACAACAACAGCAGAAGCTTCAGGAGATGCTGACTGCAATGGCTGTGCTCATCGGACCAAAAGAAAGCCCATAGGCGTCATCAGAGCAGCGTCATGAACAAGAAATCGATGCTGACTTCCTTCGCAGAGTCCTCGAAAAGAAGGACAGAGAAGCCGCAGAACAAGCGGCTAATATAAAGCAAATGACACTTCTCTTCCAAGATATGGTCGGGATGATATTACAGCCGGAACCTCCAGCTGAAAACCCTCCAATCATTATTGAAGACGACAGAGGGGAGACATCGAACCCTCATCCGACTTTTTCAGCAGCCAAGGAGGAAACCATCTCAAAAGCCACGCTTGATGATTATATTACTCAGCAAATACGAGCTCACCGAGCGAATGAAGCGGGTGGCCAAATTGTCAAGACCGGACGACCCTATCCAGGCTGGTATGACCAAATAAGTTACCCACCGGGATATACGATCCCTAAGTTCCATGTATATAAAGGGACGGGGAATCCACATCAGCATGTCGCTCAATTCAGGGCCTTATGCGGCAACACTGGAGGCGACGAAAAACTGTTGCTTCGCCAATTCGTCGGCAGCTTAGCAGAAACGACCTTCGAATGGTATTCGGAGCTGCCTAACAACTCTGTCAAAACATTTGCGGAGATGGAGCTGCTGTTTACACAAAGATTTGCAAGCGCCAGCGAGTGCACCCCAATCACCGCATTGATCAACGCCAGGGTAAGGCCAGGTGAAACATGGGTTCAATACGCAATACGGTGGCGAAACTTATGGTCGAGATGCGAACAACGCATAGAAGAGCTCCTGCCGTGGGCATGTTCGTTGGTACTCTCGACCCTCATGCGACCATCTCCCAGTTCATGATGTTCTTCAAGCCAACTACTTTCCAGGCCTTGATTGACAAGTTGGCCCAAATGGACCAGATGGGTCATAGACCGTCTCCTTCAAAGGCAGATCCTCGTAACAAAAAAGGGAAAGGAAAAGCAACTTTCGTCGCCAGTACTCAACAACAGCCGAGCAACTCAAAGCCGGCTGTTCGCCAAAACAATATGCATCCACTCCCATCCCTCGAGGAAAGACTGGGACGTCATTACTCATTTCTTCAAGATAAAACGAGAAGACTGTTCGAGCTGACAGTGCGCAACAGGCTCATAAATTTGCCGGATCCAAAACGTCCGTTGTAGCCAGGCGATCTCAACAATCCTAATTACTGCCCTTACCATCAAGCAGTAAGCCATCCAATCGAAGATTGCTTCGTTTTCAAAGGCTGGATTGAGGACCAATGCCAACAAGGCAAGTTCGCATTATCCAAAAACTGGAAGGTGAACCCGCCACAACCTCATGCTCCTAAAAAAGTGGACATGCTGGGGGCATCGTGCTCTTTTATAGAAAAAGCTCCATGGGAGGTCGCTCTTTCAGCTAAGACGAAAAGAATGCTGAAGGATCTTCACACATGCCCAGCCGTCAGGTGGAAAAGTCCGCTAGAGCCCGAGGTCATTGATGGGATGTTGAAACCACGCCCAACACCGAGAATTGATAACAGTGAGCAAAACACCCAGGCACAGCCGTCAAAGTCTTCAAAGAAAAAGGAGAAGACCAAAAAGCTCGCGCAGTTTGATGACAAGCGCACGGATCTGCAAAAACATATTGACGCGCGTACCCCAGTCACACGCCGAGAATTCCTCAGCCACGTCCTTGAGGACGGAGATGATGAAAAAGACTCGTCGGATGAACCTGAGGATTATGTGGCAAGCTGCCATATGATCTCTCACTCGTCGATAGACAGTGAAGAAGCTCCTGACGCAGAGAAACCGGGGGCAGATCCCGAGCCGGAACTTTTAGGGCCATCAGACGAAACAATTGACGCATTCCTGAACGAATCCCGTCTAAAAGGCAAAGCTGATCGGGAGTGCGAGATGGCCATATTTGAAAAGGCCAAACGCCGGCGACTGGACAAAAGTGACGAAACACTCCCACCAGGTCAAAGTACATCCGCCACAAATAAAAGCAGGATCAAGACAAGGAAACGATTCGCCAAAGCCATATCGATGGGGATGAAGCTGCCCTCTTTCAGAGAAAATTCTCCTGGTGGTATACATCTTGATGAAGCGGACGTGCATCCTAACTTCTGCTTATATCATCAGAAGATCGCACATCCTACTGAAGACTGCAACTCCTTTAAGTGTTGGTAGCAAGGGTATGTCGCTCACAGGCAACACTTCAACAGGACAAAGCGTGAAGCTTGTAGACAGTGAAAAAATGCAACAGATGAGCGTAAAAGAATTGCCGGCAATTGTCATAGGGTTGATCCCGGGGGATCGTGAGTTCTCACCTTCGGGAGCGACTCCGACGAAAAAGTAGCCCTCGGTCCTCTCTTCAAGGAATCCATTTCTGAAACGAAAGAACTGAGGAGTTGCGAGAACATTCAGCCGTGCAATCGCACGCTACCCGGAAAGAATCTCGGACCCGCAAACAAGGGATCGAACAAAAAGGATAAGGGGAATGAAAAAATGGCCTTCGTCGCCAACGCTCAACAACAATCGAGTGGTCCTAGACCGGTTGTTCGCCAAAGCAACAAGCGGCAACCCCTCTATGAGAAGTTGAAACGTACTTACTTATTTCCCCGAGATGAAATAAGGAGGCTGTTCGAACAAGCAGTGCGCAACAGGCTTATCACTCTACCGGAGCCGAAACACCAGCTGTAACTGAATAATGTCAACAATCCTAATTACTGCCCTTACCGCCATGTATTGGGCCATCCGATCGATAACTGCTACGTCTTCAAAGACTGGGTTGAAAACCAATACCGACAAGGCAAGCTCACGTTATCCGAAAACTGGAAGATGAACCCGCCGCAACCACATGCTCCGAAAAAGATGGATATGTCCGGGGCATCATGCTCATTCATAGAGAAAGCCCTATGAAACACTATGTCCTAAAACTGGCGTCGGTCCAGAACGTCCTTAAACTAATAATGGACCACTATGTCCTAAAACTGGCTGTGGACCGAAACGTCCCTAAACGCAATGTCCTAAAACTTGCAACTGACCGAGACGTCTATAAACTGCTACGGACCGCAGCATCCCAAGGCTGACGTTATAAAAAAAACGGCATGTCCATAAGCAAAATGGGCACGGATGAAAACCCGAAAGGGCTCCGTGAGTAAAAACAGCAGGGCTACCGACGAGTTTTATGAAAACCCGAAAGGGCGCAACCTCGTTAGAATAAAAAAAAGGAAGAGAAAAAAGAAAACGGTATGTCCATAAGCAAAATGAGCACGGATGAAAACCCGAAAGGGCTCCGTGAGTAAAAACAGCAGGGCTGCCGGCGAGTTTTGTGAAAACCCGAAAGGGCGCAATCTCGTTAAAAGACACTTTCAAGGTCCTCTCTACCTTGTAAGGAGAAAACACCTGCTTGATATTCTTACGACTCACAAGGGAGCAACACACTTAGGGATCCCCACGATTCCTAAGGAGAAATTACACTTGCGAGATCCTCACGACTCATAAGGAGAACCCTCTTATGGGACCCTCACGGCTTATAAGATTTGAAAGTCTTAAGCTACAGGGATCTGAACCTGTTCTTAAGCAGCCCCACAACCTTCGATAATGCCCTACAAGCGGCTCAATATTGACCCTTGTACACAATCCACGGGCGCGAATAAACGTTTCCCTAACGAAGTCCCTTCTGTGAATAGGGATATGTCTGCACGGTGAACAGCCCTTGTAAGTCCTCTCGACTTATAAGGAGAAAACACTCTTGTAAGTCCTCTCGACTTATAAGGAGAAAACACTCTTGTAAGGTCCTTACGACTTATAGGAGAACACGTACTTAGGAATCCTCACGATTCCCAAAGAGAAATTACACCTACGAGATCCTCACGACTTGTAGGGAGAAATACCTTTATGAGACCTTTACGGCTCATGAAGTCAAAAGCCTTAGTCGACAGGACCCTAACCCTGTTCGCTAAGCCACCTTTGTTTGACATCGATAAAGGCAAATGATGATTTGCTCCTGGCAGTATTCCAGTTGTAGCGGTGCTGATGCCGAAATCGATATCTAATTCCAGGTTTGCAGCAAGAAGCTAGTGAGCCACGCATGCATGCAAAATAGCCGAAATGATTGGGCAACTCGCAATAAAAAGCAGCGAGTAAAAATAAAAAAAAATAGCCGAAATGATTGGGCACCGCGAAAAATAGCCGAAATGATTGGGCAACTCGCAATAAAAAGCAGCGAGTAAAAATAAAAAATATAGCCGAAATGATTGGGCACCGCGAAAAATAGCCGAAATGATTGGGCAATCGCGACCTTCATGATATAAAAGCTGAAATGATAGAGCATCGCGGAAAGAAATAAAAAAAATGAAATGAAAATTATGCCCTACAGGTGATATCACATCGATCCCTATATACAATCCGGGGGCGCAAACAAAGAAGGAATAACGCCTTCCCTCCTCAGGCTCCATCAGAAAGAGAGCCAAGTCTCGACGGTCACAACTGCATCCCGGAAGACCAACAACAGCGCTCCTCCTTATGCCAACAACGCACAGAAGCAACACAGCGAAACGGAATCATAGCAAAGTCCCCTAGTTCCAAACCTCGACGGTTCACAGACGGCCAAGAGATCACCAACAGCATTTTTCCTTGCTCCAACAGGATGCAGATGCGACGTCAACAAACGACCCCAGGGTCAAAACAACGGAGCCATGGCAGAGTCCCTAGTTCTAAGTCTCGACGTCCACATTTACACCCTGGAGACCAACAACAGCGTTTCTTCTCACTACAACGGAATGCAAACGAGACGTCAACAAACGACCCCAGGGTCAAAACAACGGACCCATGGCAGAGTCCCTAGTTCTAAGTCTCAACGGCCACATTTACAGCCTGGAGACCAACAACAGCGTTTCTTCTCACTACAACGGAATACGGACGCAATGTCAACAAAAGACCTCACGTCAAAACAAAACGGAGTGATGACAAAATCCCAACTCCACCTCAACGTTCGTCTCGATGCAGCAGACGCAATACCAGCAAACGAAGCGAAGGCCAAATTCCTAGCTTCAGGGTCTTGACGGCAACTCATATAAAACCTGAAAGACTATCGGAGATCATCCCACACTAGCGTGGAGTGGTCACCACCCCGACGTTCGTCTCGATACAGCAGACGAGATGTCACCACAGCGTTCTTCCTCCAGCAGGATTCAGACGCGACAATCAAACAACGGAACCACGGCAAAATCCCTAGTTCCAAATCTCGACGATTCTCCAACAACCAAGAGACAACCGCGACATTCATCTCGATACAGCAGACGCAATGCCAGCAAACGAAGCGAAGGCCAAATTCCTAGCTTCAGGGTCTTGACGGCAACTCATATAAAACCTTAAAGACTATCGGAGATCATCCCACGCCAGAGCGGAGTGGTCACTACCTCGACGTTCGTCTCGATACAGCAGACGAGATATCACCACAGCGTTCTTCCTCCAGCAGGATTCAGATGCGACAATCAAACAACGAAGCCACGGCAAAATCCCTAGTTCCAAACCTCGTCGGTTCACCAACAACCTAGAGACAACCACGACATTCGTCTCGATACAGCAGACGCAATGCCAACAAACGAAGCGAAGGCCAAATTCCTAGCTTCAGGGTCTTGACGGCAACTCATATAAAACCTGAAAGACTATCGGAGATCATCCCACGCCAGCGCGGAGTGGTTATGACTCGTCGGGGCTCTCTAAAATGAGCCTAACCTCAAGTAAAAAGCGGCATGGCAAAATTCCTAACGCTTGCTCTTCCGACGGTCAAACTGCCTAGGAGGATTGCTTGAAGACGTCTTGTCCAACCCCCGAAGGGATCATAGACATGACAATCGCAAGGCTACTCGAACAGCAAGGTTGCCTATCGAGGGATATATCAGCCAACGCGACGGTACGACGGACAAAACTCTAGTACCACAGACTTTAACGAACCTCTATCGTAAAGAGCAGAGGTTAACTGTGACGTTAGGATATTCTTGCGAGAAATGCTCGATTCGTCTCGACTCGTGAGGAAAGGCCTTAGGCAGCGGGGATTAAAAACCTGTTTCCTAAGCACTGGGGTCCTGCAAGTCGGTCCAAAACGGACTCTTGCATACTATTCACGGACCACACTCTCCAAAGTCGAATCTCGATGAGGAGGGAAACAACCGCTTACGAGTCCTCTCGACTTGTAAGAGGGAAAATTCTCTAGTGAGATCCTTACGACTCTCGAGAGAAAACGCACTTAGGAGTCCTCACGACCCCTAAGGAGAAAATACACCTATGAGATCCTCTCGACTCGTAGGGAGAAAAGTCTTTATGAGACCCTCACGGCTCATAAATTTGAAAAGTCTTAGGTGGCAGATCCTAACCCTGTTTCCTAAGCCATCGGTGCCCTACAAGAAGGTCAAGATAGACTATCTGCAGGCCACATTCTCCAAAGTCGAACATCGACAAGGAAGGAAACAACCACTTATGAGTCCTCTCGACTTGTAAGGGAGAAAATTCTCTTGTGAGATCCTTACGACTCTCAAGAGAAAACGCACTTAGGACCTATAAGATCCTCACGACTCGTAGGGAGAGAAATTTTTATGAGACCCTCACGGCTCATAAAGTTGAAAAGTCTTAGGTGACAGATCCTAACCCTGTTTTCTAAGAATCGTTACCACCCTACAAAGAGTCCAAGGTTCTCACTCTATCATCTGCCGGCTATGTTTGCTAAGATGACATGCAGATAACAAAAGAAAGAAGAAAGCAGAGAGATGACATAAGACATTGCGAAAGAAATGTATCTTTTATTCATGAATTCAATTGAGTACAAGCTACATCATCTGAAAGGATAAAGAAAAATGAATACATTTTATTCAAAATTTACAAATGACGCAAAATGCAACTATTGGGAGGGAAGCGTCTTCAGTAGGCCAATCAATTGCTCACGTACTCCCCTCAGCCTCTCGTCACGGTCAGCTGCCACGGCCAACTCCGTTTCAACCTGAGCCTTTTGCTGCAAATAAGACGAAAGTCGCTCATCAACGACCCGCCGAGCTGCTTCACGACTCTGCGCATCCTGCTCGATGAGGTCGAGCTTCTGCCTTAGCGTTAGCCCATCAGAAATGCATCGTAAAAGGCCCTCAAAGATGGTTTTCGACTGCACAGCATTGGTGTCAACCTGAGCATGCAGTCGAGCAGATTCGCTTGAAGTCTCTTCACATTCCTTATGCTTTAAGGCCGCTTCTTGTTCAAGATGACGGAAGTAAGGAGTGCTCTGCTCGACCCACGCAGCCTGTTGAGAGCTCACAGCCAGGATCTCGGGAGCAGGACGTCTGATCTCGAGCTCATACAAACAAGCCTCGATTTTCCTGTAGTGGCTAGCCCATGACTCAACGACGCCCTCACTATGAAAGTTCACGAGCGTCGCCAGCATAGGATTAACCTCGGCGGCAAAATCCGCAGCCAATGTGGGAGTCTCCACGTCAAGCTCCTCGATGTAGTCGCTCAATATACGCAGACTATTCACAGCGCCTTTGGAAGATGCCCGTCGAGAGAAGGGGCCCACTGGAATTATAACTTGATATCCGAATGGAGTTGGAGTCGGTATCACCGCTGCAAAACAAATCACGGTTAAATGACGGTTCAAGAAATAGAGAATGTTTATAAACAATGAAGTTTAATATACCGGCTGAGGTAGATGGCAAGGCCGGGAGTACTGGTAGAACTATTCTCTCATTTCCTCCTTCAATCTGTAGTACTGCAATCAAGGCAAAGGAGAATCAGAAATGATTTCACTGTTGGTAAAAGAAAGAATGTTAACTGAAGGCTGTATTCACCAGCGCCACTAGACGAAGCAATCTCCAACGGGAAGGAGAAGTGGGGGTGCAGCACCTGGTACATGTGGTCAAAAAGGACTCCTATAAAGATGCAGTAATGCAACGTCAGTACATAAATTATACAGCCTAGAGATAAGACTGATGGGTCACAAATCCATACCTTCCAGCATCTGAGACGGTGCGAGAGAAGGTAGAGAGGTAGTCACCGTCAGGGCAGTAACTGACGGCGCTGCCTCGGATAGCGCGACATCAGCACTAGCCGCACCTGCATTAGGAACATGATAAACCATGTCAGGAAAGATTGAAAAAGATTGCGGAATAAAAAGAAGGGCGGTGACCTAAAATCTACCTGATGAGTCGCCAGCCGGAACCGTGACGAGGGCGTCACTTGATACAACAACGGCGTCCCCTTCCTCCATCGGGGTGGTCTCACCTCCTGTCGCCTCATCCCCTGACTCCACGAGAGCCGTCGTCACGCTCGCTACGCCAAAAGACGGCAAAGAACCGTAGGCAGGAAGAGCGATGATCGGGACGGTGCCTGACTCTTGAGAGAGAGCGGCCACCTCGGGCTCAGCAATTGTACCCATTTCGCTCGCCGCTGTGGGCTCCGCCGTGGTGGCCGTCTCGTCGGCCACTACCTCGAGCCTGGCAATTGCGACCACGTCATCTGTTGCCGCCCCGGATTCGGGAATAGCAGCTATCTCCTCCACCGCCCCCTCAGGCTCAACAGTCGCCGCCACTTCTTCAGTAAGGCCCGGCCCTGCAGGACAAGATATATAAAAACTGATAGTTTAAAACTTTGACAACGAAGCCTCAAAACACATTACCTGGGGTTGATTTACCGTTGGCTTCCCGAGCCGCACGTGCCGTCAGTCTGTGAGCAGTAGACAAGACGACCGGAGACTCCTCCGAAGGAGTGGCAGCGGGAGTAACGGCGCTTGAACCTGCTCCCGCAGCTAAAGCAGCACTACTCTCCCTTGCTGCGCGCCTCAGGAGCTTCCTTTCCTCCCGTGCCGTCAAAACAGACCTTTTAGAAGCCTCCTTCAGCAAGGCGTAGTCGTCCGCATTCAGGGTTACCTCTGGAGCCGTCAAGGCTTCCGTCATCGGTTTTTTAAGTAAGGCCTCTTGCGGCAATGCCGAAGAGGCCGGGACTTCGGTAGCTGGCCCGGGGAGAATTTCCGCATCAGCTTGCGGGATAGGCATTGTGGTCCCTGCAATAAGACAAAGAGAGGGTCAGATTACTCATAAGAAACAGAAGCAGAAACATGGCGAACTGAAATGTACCAAGGCCTAAGGATACTCGAAGTCGTTCCTCCTCCTCAAAAGTCTTGAGAGAGGCAGTGAGAGCTTCTTCGGTGGAAATGCCTATTAAAGAAGGAAAAGCGTTAGTCAAAAAAAAATAATGATAGAGATATGATACGACGGTGAAAAATACAACTAATGACTACCTGAGCGCGCGAGGTTAGCCAACCACTCTTCGCGTCTTGCCAATCGCTCGGAAGCTGCGATGGCGGCCGCCAGATCAGTGTCATCTGGTGGCATAAATAGGCCCTCATTAGTCCCGTACTCGCTCAAGCCCTCACTATAAGGAGCATGAGGCTCCTAACCAAGTACGACATCGGCGGAGAAGAGCGACTTCTTTTTCCTCTTCTGTGAGCGAGCTCCGGTTGCAGCCAGCACCAGTTTACGCTTGGTGGGCACTTTGGGACGGCGAGTCCCGATGTCCGAACCCACGCCAGATTCAGGTGAAGCAACATTTACCGTCTCCACGGGAGCATGGGGCACCGATGGCACATCCACCGTCACCACAGGAGCATGGGGCAATCCGCGCGTGGGGCTTAACACACGCGGAGGCTCAACTGCAGCGACTTCTCTTAGCAAAGGGGGGATAATGGTCCGTCGCTTCAAAGGGACTTTGCGATCACTGGAAGGAGGTGCACTTTTGCGATCAAGCAGCAACCTCCTTTCTTCCTTAATAACGGCGCCCGTCGAATGCTGGTACCATGCCGTATATGCATTAAGGATCCGTGGGACACAACTCGGCTCGCTGATAAAGAAGTGAGAGCCCGTATTTAAACGCATGAAGTGATGCAGTGCGCTCCGCATCCCCTCTTCAGTAGCAGTGGGTTCCAGCAAGAAAGCCTCCAGCGGCACTCCTTGATTATAGCTCAATTGTTGAGCAAAACGATGCGGATTATATCTCATGAAAAGCGCCGCATCATTTTGCCTAAACACCAGGAAGCCCAGTCTGATAGAATATAAATGGAGGGTCTCCCGAGCTGTCAGAACCGAGGCTCCGTCTTTGAAAATATCTTGCAATAACCACACCGTTGTGGTAGACTCTTTTCCGATGGTTAACACCTTATCGGTAAAGGCCATCCCATCTCCAACCGTGCGGGGACGAAGGAGCAAACCTCTAGCAGCCCGCGGTGACGGATTTACAATTGAGGCGCCGACCAATCGCATAATCCGGGGGAAGCTGCACTTGTCATAGAATGAAGGCCTTCTATGGATACCAAAAACGCCAAGTGCATGTAGCTCGAGCCATGACATGAAGTAATGCATCGAGAAGTTCACATGCTGTACTCCAGGTTCAGTAGTATCCGCCGCTTGACTAAGGCCGTAATATAGATGGGCTAAGCCAGCGACCCCGACAGCCACTTTCACCCCAATAGTCATCCGGTGAGCCGGATAAAAGACAGATGGCCTCATACGGCGAAGGTGCGACGGGAGCGCGAACCAGCTCAACCATAGCCTAAGGAATCCCAAAAAGAATGCTTCATCGTCCATCCCAGGGACTGCAATCTCCACAAAAGGAACAACCGGAGAGCTGGGAAGGAAGAAATCCTTCTGATTTACCTCCATCGCTGGTAGGTTGTCCAAACCTCAGCCGAAAGGGTCGTCAAGCGTGGCGAATTTAACGGCCTCCTTCGAGAAGACTTATGGGTGAAGGAAGCGAGCGATGAAATCCTCGAAACTAACCCCGCGGCTCCCCGATTCGAGAAAAAGGCCCTCGTAGATATTCAACACTTTGATCAAACTAGGAAACTGGTGTTGAACAGCATTTACCGGGGTAAGGCCCATTATCACCGACTTAGCACCAAAAACATATTCGTCCGTGGGAAGCAGCTCCTCATAATGCTCCCCTATGACCGGTAAGCCAGAAACTTCTGCAAATTCCTCTAAAGAGATTGATACTTCTCGGTCCAGCGAGAGGAAGGTGTGAGTAGGGATATTCCACTGCTCCAAAAAGGCCTTAACCCACCAGGTGGGAAGCGTAGGATACTGGAAAAGAGAAGCATAAACGGCGGTATACAACCCAAGCCTCATCAACTGCGAATTTTTCGCTGACAGAATGTAACGGGCCCATTGCAGATAACCGGTCGGATGACGAGGAATCAGACCTATGTTATATAGTTTCCCCCACGGCCGCGCCTCGCCTTGACAAATACGGCGTCCCAAGGTATCTAAAACCATGGGAGGCTGAACGGGAATCGAAGTTATAGCAGGCTGAAGAAGGCCTTCTGAAGTCCAATTGACCATCTCCACGGCGTAGTTCACCGGGGGTGAGTTGGCGTAATGGATCGCCGTGATGGGCTCCGAGGGTACCGCACATGAAAAGCTTTGTCGACCCATGATAATCTGATTGTACCATAACCCCCAAAGGTGAATATTCTTATGTTCCGGATCATGGTCTCTGATCAAAGCTAGGACCTCCCGGTCTACGGGTGCTCCAGGGAATCCTCCCTCTGAGCGAACGAACGGGAACAAAGTATCGAAAGACATGTTGCCTGCAAAAAGGGGGACAGAAATCAACTGTCAGTGTCGTAATTTAATTCTTAATTTCTGACACTCGGTACTTTAAAAGTTGTACTGCACTGCAATGCAGTGGAAAGGGGACCAAGGGGGACCCACAAAATCTAGATGACAGTTCATCATTAATAAAAAAAGCCTCATCATTGGATGAGGCTGTCATTAAAAGAGGAAATCCTCCAGAGATTCTCATTAAATGAGAAATCCCTCGGGCAGAGGAGTAAAACTCCCATTGAGAGCAGCGCTCTTTACTATACAGACATCTGTCAAAGTCTAATGATGAAGGAATAAAATTCCTCAAGAAGAGCCTTGCTCTGAGAAGATGATCCATCAAAAATAAAATTTTATTTTTAAGATCCATGAACAAACTCTTAAGAGTTCTTCACAAGAGATTAAAAAATTTACATGTTCAGGAGAGCAAAGCTCTGTTAATGAAACCCTAAATGGATTTTCTTTAGATCAAAGATCTATGAAGAGCAAGGCTCTGTTAATGGGTAAAACCCTAAGTCGTTAAAAGTTCTTAACTTTACCTAAGTTTTGACAGAGTTTTACTCTTGAAAAAGTTTTAAACATGAGAGCTATGCTTTGTGGGAGAACGAAATTCTCAGAAGTGAAAATTCGTAAGAAGAAGATGAAAATCATCTAAGGGACCAAAGGTCCTATTTATAGGCATTGAAACGCCTCTTCAACTTTTGAGTTGATCCAAGGGCTCAGATGTTGCCACCGCTGCACTCACGTGTGCGCTACGCGAGCGCAACGGTGGGGGGGCATTTGTTTCCCCTAATCAGGGCAAATCTCTGTTTTGAATTTCAAAATTCAAAAATTGAAGCAACGCTTCAGATTCTGCGCGCTGCTCGCCATATGTCAAACGCAGACGCGCTAGCGCCAGGTGCGTTGCGCCCTAGGCAGCGCACCCTCAATCAGAGCAAAGCTCTGTTTCAAATTCAAAATTTAAATTGAAGCAACGCTTCAGATTCTGCCGCTGCGTGCCACGTGTCAAACACAGGTGCGCTAGTGCAGTTGCGCTGCGTGCCACGTATCGAACGTAGGTGCGCTCGCGCAAGGTGCGCCAGCGCTGGGATTAAAAATTCCCCACCGTCGGATCAAAAGATCTACTAATAATAAATTATTAATTAATCAGAACTAAAATTCTGTTATGGAAAGATTTTTCAATCTTATTAAAACAAGAAGATTATCTTCTGTAAAACAGAAGCCTTAGGATCAAAGATTCAACGGTGAGAAATATTCCCAAATCAACCAGAGAAAGATCTCTTAAAACTGATTTAACAAATCATTTAGCCCTATATAAAGGACCCTAGACTTCAAGTCTAAAAGGGACAGAAGATAGAAAGGAGAGAGAAAAACCCTCTGCAAAAAGAAGAGAAAGCTCTTAGAAAGAAGAAGATCATTTCTTCATATTCAAGGTAAAAAGAACTATTTTCTTGAATAACAGAGATGAATCCAGCTCATAAAAAGAAGAACCATCTTCTAAAAGGATCTTAGATCCATAAAAAGACCAAGGTCTTTGATTTAAAGAAAAGATCAAGAGATCTAATAATAATAAACAAAAGAAGTATTTAACTTCATTCATAAATCTTTGATCTATAAAGGCAAATCCCTTTTATAAACAAGAACTTTTGTTCTTGGATCTTGAGGCAAAGCCTCCTTTGAAGGACATAAACTTGTTGTCTGATCACAAATTTGATCAAGTACGCTTTGCGCTATGGAAAAGTGCATTGCACTCATGAATTGCGCCCTTGCGCTCATTGGATCGGCGCTCACCGCCCAAACTTGCCACGTGTCAATCAGAGACACAATCTGCGCTTTGCGCTTCTGAAACAGCGCACTGCGCTCATGGACTGGCGCTCAGCGCCAAGCGCGCCACGTGTCACTCACTGGAGCACCCACAAACTAGCGCAGCACGCTCATAAATTAAAAGCGCAATGCGCTAACAAACTAGCGCTTAGCGCTAAGCGCGATACGTGTCCTCCTCGTGTGCGCTAACCGACAGAAGCGCAACGCGCTCTTTGACTGGCGCAAAGCACCTAATGCGCCACGTGGCGCGCTGTCAGAACATACTTTGTTCTGATAAATGCTATGCATTCAATAGAAGACAAAAAAATGTCAGAGCCTAATGCCAAGACAAAATGTCAGAGCCCAATACTTAGCATTATTAAAAGGGCAGAGCCCAAATAAAGGTTCAATAGCCAGAACAATAAAATGTTCAACTCATATCAACTGAGCCCATATGCTCATAAATATTTAAACAGACTTTAGTCTCAAATTGGACTATAGATCTCCCAACCAACATTGGTTCAAGGGTACATCTCTGAACTCCTCTGATATTTGTCGTTGTAATCCTTCAACGTCTTCAGAGAGGTGATGGGTCCCAGCAGCCATACATTTCACGGACTATGATGTCCTTAATCTCGACAGTGATTGGACCACCATGTCTTTAAACTGGTAATTGACCGTAATGTCACTAAACTAAACAATAGAGCCCAAATGCTCTCTTGTTGGATCTAAATGATCCTGTTAAGTTGATCTTAGTCTGGAAATTAGACTAACGTATCCTTAACAAACGTTTAAGTTGATCTTAATCTCAAATAAGACTAACGTATCTTTAAACCCAAACCAAAACCCAAATCTAAGAAGATACAAATTTGGACTAGTCCACGTCCTACGGGCGACAACAATTAGTCTCCGTATACAATCCACGGGCAACCAAACACAAAACAAACACCCACGACACGAAGTGACCATATGGAGAAGGAGAAAGTTGTTACCGCGACGCGGTAGCGTAATTAACTGCAGGGGCTTGCGCCTGCAGGGAAGAGCGTCCCCACAATCAAAAACCTCTCAAATGAGGGGGAATCTGACGAAGTTTGCTATATCGGCCGCATCCGTTTAAACCTTCGATACATGGTGCCATAAATCAACTTGGTATCTTCAGAGAGGTGGACGGATAGCACCAATTAGCATCTGCCCCGAATCTCAGGCAAGACGTCCGTCTTGCGCGTCCTTCGGCGGGGAACACCTGCTTTAACCCATAAATGGATTTAAGCAACCTACATACTTTTTCGCTGCTCCCACTGTCTATGAAGCCCTCTGCCTGATCCATAAAAACGCACTCTTCTAAATCACCATTTAGAAATGCGGTCTTAACGTCCATCTGCCAGATTTCATAGTCGTAGTGAGCAGAAATAGCAAGTAGGGTCCGAATGGATTTAAGCATTGCTACTGGAGAGAAAGTTTCATCATAGTCCAGTCCTAGGCTTTGATGAAAACATTTCTCTACAAGCCTTGCTTTATAGGTCTCTACCTGTCCATCTGTACCGATCTTTTTCCTAAAGATCCATTTGCACCCTACGGGTTTTATCTCAGGAGGTGCAATGTCCAAAGTCCATACTTTGTTGGTGTACATGGACTCCATTTCAGATCTCATGGCATCCAGCTACTTCACTGAGTCTCCACTCGTGATAACCTGTTGAAAACTAATAGGGTCATCATCATCCATGATGCAATCTTCTCTATCACCATCAATGAGAAAACCATAGTATCTCTCCGGTGGGCGAGAAGTTCTACTAGATCCCCGGCGCGGCTGAGGTTCTTGTTGTTCTACTACAACATCAGGTTCAACCAATTCTTCATGAATAATTTGTGTCTCTAGAACCTCTTCTAGTTCTACCTCATTGCCATCAGTACTATTTGTAAAAATTTCATTTTCCAAAAATTTGGCATGTTGAGAAACAAACACCTTTTGTTCCTCCTTGTGGTAGAAAAGATATCCATATGAATGTTTTGGATATCCCACAAATGTACACATGACCAATCGTGTCTCGAGTCCGGATTCTGCTTTTTGACATAAGCCGGACAACCCCATATCCTAACTCTTTTAAGAGATGGTCTCTTCCCACACCACATCTCATATGGAGTTATAGACACGGTCTTGGTTGCAACCCTGTTCAATAGATAAATTGTTGTCTCTAATGCATGTCCCCAAAAGGAAAGTGGTAACTCAGCATCACTCATCATGGACCGTACCATATCTAATATGGTACGATTCCTCCGTTCTGACACACCGTTGTGCTGTGGTGTGTAAGGAGGAGTGAGCTGAGAGAGAATCTTATTCTCTTTTAAGAAGTCTGAAAACTCAGTGCTTAAATACTCTCCATCTCGATTTGATCGAAGTTTCTTGATACTCGAGCCAGTTTTTTTTTCTACTTCAAGTTTGTACTCTTTGAATATCTCGAAAGTTTCGGATTTATGCTTCAATAAAAACACGTGTCCGAATTTTGAGAAATCATCAGTAAAAGTGATGAAGTATGAAAAACCGCCTCTAGCATGTGTAGACATTGGTCCGCATACATCACTATGTATGAGGCTTAAGAGTTCTGTAGCTCTCTCTCCGTGTCCTATAAATGGAGCTTTGGTCATTTTACCTTTGATACAAGACTGACAAGTCGCATAAGATTTATATTCAAAAGGTTTTAAATATCCATCTTTATGTAGCTTGTTTAGTCTTGTTTCATTAATATGCCCAAGTCTACCATGCCAAAGAAAAGATTCATTTATATCTGAAATCTTTCTTTTATTTGTATGTTGTATATTGAAAACTGTGTGTTGGTTTAGGACGTAAATTTCGTTACTTAGTGTACCATACCCAATCAACTGTTGATTCAAGTTAATGTTCATAACATTATTTTGCAACACAAAATGATATCCTTCATTGTCCAACAAAGATACGGATATTATATTACATAGCATACCAGGTACAAAATAACAAAGGTTTAAAACCAAAATATATCCTAAAAGCAACCCCAGATGATACTCTCCTACGGATACAGCATGTACATTGGAACCATTTCCAACCCGTAGAGTGTGGTCCCCAGTCTTCAAAACTCTACTGTTTCTCAATCTCTGCACACAATTACAGATGTGAGAACCAGAACCGGTATCTAATACCCAAGATGCAGAGTTTAATAAAAAACAGTTTTCAGTTACAAACACACCTGAAGCGGAAGCATCAGTATGCTTCTTCTTCTTGAGATCAGCAAGGTACAAAGCACAATTGCATTTCCAGTGTCCCGACTTATGGCAGAAAAAATATTCTCCTTTTCCACTTCCCGCGGCCTCAGACTTGTCTTTCCCCTTCGCCTTTTCAACTCCACCTCTCGGCTTGGTGGGATTCTTCTTCTTCTTTCCCTTGGCCTTGGCTTTCGGGACTAAAGAGGAAGATGGCCCATAAAGCAGAGCGGGAGTTTTCTCTATCTTAAGCGTGCTCTCTGCACTTCTTAACATATTGAGAAGTTTAGGCAATGATTTCTCCAAATCGTTCATATTGAAATTCACTATGAACGGAGCAAAGGCAGGGGAGAGAGACTGCAGAACAATATCTGTATATTGCTCATTATCCATAGTCCATCCCAGTTCCTCAAGTTCTTCTATAAGACCAATCATTTTCAGAACATGGTCTCCTACTGATGCACCGGGGGCCATCCGCATCTGAAACAGCTTTCGAGATGCCTCGTATCGTAAAGTACGAGATTGCTCTTCATACAACTCCTTTGTATGAAGAAAGATGATTGTACATCCATCTTATCGTGCTGTTTCTGATGGATACTGACCATAGAAGCAAGCGTGAGACACGTGGCCGTGTTGCAATCAATATCCCATATTTTTCGGATCTCCTTATCCGAAACAGATGATTCAGGTTCTGGGACGGGTGGGGCTTTGGTAGTGAGGACATATGATACTTTATCATATGTGAGTGTAATGTTCAAGTTCCTAAACCATTCTTTATAATTCGGTCCAGTCAGTTTGTTTTTCTCTAAAAGAAGCTTAAGTCCCGTCATCGGTATCTGCCATTAGGAGAGAGAAAAGAATACACTCAGCGAAATGCTCTTACAAAGATCGGATTGGTTATTATCTTATCTAATCGATGTCTCCCACTGTTTTTATCAAATTTTCTTTAAAACCTCAAAAAGAAAACTAGCCAGGATTAATTACACTCTTACAGTTTCGCTAACCGGTCGGCCAGGCCAGTGTCGGTACTTTGAAGGAGGTTCCCCGTACTTTCGCACGGACCTAATCAAAATAAACCTTGTTTTCCCAGGGGTCAAATCTCGTTGACACCTTTCTAGACACCTACCGGATTAGCTAATTGTAAAGTGCAAAACTCTCCTGGGAGTAACTCTTACTCACAGTGGGATCGGGATCCAACTATCATATAGATGGTATGCAATCTCATTGCAAATTTCAACACTTGAAATTCCCGATATAGTTTTTACCCCCAGATACTTATGACCTTGGCTATAGTCAACATATCATAAGCACTAGTCAAGTTCTATCCGTCATTTCGTGATTAACTAGACCCACCCATACCCATGACTATGATCAACATAATCACATGGATGTCCTGACTTATGGCATCATATGCTTTGTAGGAAGACATCACTTAGCTACCGTACACTACGCCTTAACTATGATCAACATACGTAGCACGAATACTAAGTACTCTGCTTCCTAAAATGACGGAGGGCTGCGGATGGTTTTTATGAAAAACTTTTAACGCTTTGAACTTGATTTCGTTGTAGAATCTAAATAGTTTTTAGAAAAGGAGTGGCTTAAGCTCCGCATCTTTTGAAACTTGCTTTTTCATAAAAAGGAGCCGGGTGGGTTTCAAATACAATTCTACAACATCATTAGGTTTCTTTTCTTTTACATTAATCTCATTAATGTATTCCCATCATTTAAGTTCCTAAGCCATTACAGAAAGAAACGAAAAACAGTATTACATATCACATATATAACAATATTACATTCGTCTCAGATATTAAGCAATCACATCACAGAATAATTAGCAGCAGAAACACATATATGAAAATATAGGATATACTAGAAACTCCGTATTTTATATTTAGCCTAAGATAGAAAATATGGATCCACGGTCGTGATGAATAGCCAAGCCCACACCCTTAGACCCCTACGAGAGCGGCAAGTGACCCTTCCAATTCTGGAGTTTAGGAGACCCGGTCTCGACTCCTTGAGATGGACTCCCACTGAACTCCAGAACTCGGTCACTCGTGTTCCCCTCCTTGGGTCTATCCTAATGCGGAAAAGTAAAATATACATCAATGGAGACATCATCCTCAACCCGGATGTGACCCTATAAAAGAATAATATATACAATGAATTTTACATGAATGAAAAGATAAACTCTCGTCTCACATAAAAACCCCGGCCATTCGATCACGACGATCTTATACATCATATCACATCAACAATTGAAAAGCATATACGACGTTAAAATATATCAATCAACACATCAACATACCCACTGTTGTAATAGATTTCAATACTTGAACCTGCATAAAAATTCCCAGAGAGCATATATAGCACATACGGATCAACGCAAGAACGCACGGTCCAAGCCTCACCAATGGCACCGCGGAACCGCCGCAAATACCCCTATTTGGCCACGGTTCCGCGGTCGTTGTGTCGAGTTAGGCGCTCGTTTTTCTTGGGGATCCACAGAAAACCCTGCTCTATTTTCTGAATATTTTTAATTATAAAAATTCCAACTTTTGAAAAAATTCCAACTTTTGAAAAAAATTCCAGTGAGCATGTAAAAATATCATTTTTCATGTTCGATTGAGTTTTTAAACGTCGTCCGATTTACCCTAAAGCTCTAGCTAGGCTCTGATACTATGTTGGTGTGTAGTAGCGTCTCTAATTGGGTTACAACATCATAAAGTAGTGAACTTTCAAATTCTAGAGGGCTATTACAAACGAACTACGAATCGTAACTAGACATTAGGGTAATATCAACATAATAAGAAGTCTAAGCTAAAAGAAAAGGAAATACAACCTTTGTAGCCAACTCCTTCAGTCTTATGGACTCCTATGGCTTTGCTCGAAGCTTGGATCAACTCCGCTAGAGGTCCTTCGTCGTCTACGATGATCCACCCGGAGATTTCTAGGTCAAGCTCTTTGCTTCACAAAATCAAGATGAAGCGAAGCAAACACTCTACACTAAAGGGCTAGGGTAGTGTAGAATAGTTATGTGGTTTGTAAAATCACTTAAAAACCCTTTCTTTTTGGTTCCTTACTCTTTAACAAACTCAAGTGAGCTAGAGAGAGGAGGAAGATGAAGATGGCAAAAGCTTTTGTGAATAATGAAGAACTTATATTCAATAATTGAAAAGAAAAGATTATATATGAGCCACTCTCAACTATAACCATGGTTGGCTAAATATCTAGATATTATTTGGATGGGTTAAAGAACAAAGGAAATATAACCATAGTTAAAGTCAATGGTCAAAGAAGAAGTGTGTAGAAAAATGAGTCATTATAGCTAATTTCCTTTTCTTTAAATCATTAACAAAATCTAGATATTTATCAACCATGTAAGTCTTGCATTGCCATCTCCTTTGTATCATCATTCATGACACATATGTATGTGTATGTGTGCATGCACATCATCATGTGTATGTGTAAACATACATGCATACATCCAAAAGAAAAAGGGTTAATTAAAAGTAAGCTAAAAGATAATATTAAATCAACACTTGATTTAATAAATCGGTCATATCAAATACGACCCAACCAATAGTGAACGCCCGATTAAAATACGGTATCATATATTCGTATTTAATCGAGCTCCTGCGCATATCACATATGCACACCACATCATTTCGCCTGAGCTAGAAAAATACTGTGTGGGACTCTAAGACTCGTCAATATGCCGGCAGTAGGTGATGATCATATCAAAACACCTATAAGCCGCAAGCGGTCAGCTAAACGTAACGGCCACCCGGTATTGAGCGATCAGAAGAAAAACAAGCGAACCCGTCAACACTCCCGTCGAGCCATTGGCAACACTTACCGTACAGTCCAGTCTCTTCGTCTGATATGCTGCATATTAAGTCTAGGGATGGAATCGTCGAGCCCTAATAACTCAATAAGTCATGTCAATATGAACTATGACCGGTCGAGAAACTACTGATAACACTTATCAGTAAATCTCATCAGCCCTGGCCAGGGACTTCAAGTCAGAGCCAATCGCACATTGCACAACATCAACTCCCAATACCGGGAGAGACGAAACCCCTCCTATCGCTCACCGTCTCCATTTGTCTCGGGACTATACCCAAAAGACACATGTTTGCACGACTCAGTAGAGCTGTGGTAGGGTGGAAATCAAAGTATAGTGGGAGAACACACAAGACTCTATGACGATCTCGGGTCTACAGACTAACCTATATCAGTGTCACCAGAGAACTGCTATCCGACGATAGATATAATACTATATAGGAATTCTCGGTGAGTCCGCTCAGTGTACTCAGTCTCCACTGAGCACCCGTATACAATCTTCGATGTCACAACACCAATGGATATGGGATCATCCATCGCCCATCATATGGGTCAAGAAACGTATACGCTAGTCTGCTCTGGAATATCGATGCCCTGTCTCAATATACCTACGACTAGGAACATTTAAGGATATGCTTATAAACCATACATGCCCCTCTAGTATGATCTCCATCATAGCCATGGAAGTTTAAGCAAATATCCTCAGGGCTTTATCAACATGTATTAAATGAACAGTATCAAGTAAACATGTCAGATAAAGTAAAACCAGATAGCATACTATCATGTCGAGCAAGAAAGTCGTATATATAAATATACATATATACATGTCCAAGCATCCACTATACATATAATGGCCTCTATGGCATACATATATCCAACAGATGTTTCACAGGTTTTAATATATAAGTTTTAGGGTATCTGCTGTATTTAGAGATATGAAAGTTTTTTTTGTGTGTGTGTGTCACGCCCCGCTTCCCAGAGTACGCAAGATTTGGGCACGTGACATAGCCAACCATGCTACCTGTGGGTAGGAAGTATCCATCCACAGTCGCATTACGGTTGTAAAGATATCAAGAACAGTAAAAAAATAGACTAAACTAATACATGTCCAAATCCATAATAACAAGAATCAATAAACAATAAGTGCGGAAGCTAATGATCCAATACAATGAATAATCAGTATGTCCCATAATGCGGGCTCACATCAGGAAATGAAATGACATAAATAAACTAAACTCTCAAGAACTCACAGTTCAGCCTGCTGGCTGAAGTACTCCTGCTCGGTCGACGTCAAGGGCACGGAATCTGGGCCATGCAAAACCCAGACGTCAGCGCGTCAAGATATCAAGTATATAGCATAAACATGGTAATAAACAATGCAAGCATGAACATGAATAAAGCAGTAATAAGAGATAACAAGCAGGGTAAGGTGCAGTGGTGACTAAACTGTCCTATCAGGTTTTCTACTCTATAGTCTTTGAAACCAATTGATGAATCGTCGATGTAACTCAATAGTATCCCGTACATACCCGGGATCACGGCCACAATATTCTCGGCTGAAACCGAGACATGCCGTAAGGCACAGAAAGGAAAGTATCAGTATCCCGTACATACCCGGGACCACGGCCACAATATTCTCGGCTGAAACCGAGACATGCCGTAAGGCACAGAAAGGAAAGTGTACACTCGGTATTACCCCGTACATACCCGGGATCACGGCCACAATATTCTCGGCGGCAGCCGAGACATGCCGTAAGGCACAGAAAGGAATGTGTACGCTCGAACGGTAGTGAACTGTCGAGTTACAAGTCAGGTTCATCTTTGATTTCCCCATACCCCCAAGCTATGTATGTCAGGTCAGGTATTCAGTAGTCAAGGGCTATGCCAACACAAGTCAAGTAAAGGTAGGTCTGTCTGGATCGACAGCAGTAAAGATCAGGGTTATCGGCATTAGGCATGAGATCAGGTAACAGGTCAGGTTACCTTCAACAGGTAGAGTCGATGGTGTCGTGTCCGGTGTATCAGTACATGTGTCAGGTGTATCAAGATCGGTCAATATGTAATGCAATCAGGTATGTGCTCGCAACAGGTATGCAATCAACAATGAACAGTAGCAGGAAACAGTAAATAACAATATTAATCTAGGTAAACACAGTGATGTTTCGTATTCTCTTATTAATCCGGTTCACGCACCTTTGAGGTGCAAAAGCCACAAGGCGAAACAATATCGATAATATACGTAATGGAGTTACATGAATTTGAACTAAGCATAATAATTGTCTCATGAGTGATTTTAACAAATGAAGTGGGGATGATCTACTTGGTTTGATTAGTTAAGTATGAATTAATAACAGACCGGTTAATACGAGCAATGATTTCATTGATTTAAAGTTACGGATAATCGTGGCTAGCAATTCTAAGTTATAAAAGGTATCGATGTTATATTAGTTGTGTAGTTATAACATGATGATTAAGTTGTAGCATGTTAAGCAAGTATTCGGATACTTGCCTCGGCGGTTCCGCAAACCGAAACACGGATGCGGTGTCGGTAGAAACCACGATACGGAAGCACGGGCCACGGATCGAGTCCCAACAGAGGTCAACGGGATCACACGGACCAGGGGACTTCGCTGGAGCGTCGGGTTCGTCAGACGGCACGGTCGGATTCCGGCAAAAGTTAACGGCAACAAGTTAGCAATACGATAAACATACAAGATCAACGGGATTTCGCATCAAAGGAAGTAAAGTGATGCTTACAGAGGAGGAACAGGGGTAATTATGACGGGCCCGACGGCGATGGACCCACCGGCGGTGAACAGGAGGTGCGGCGAGGGTGCTGGAACGGCTGAAAGGCTCGGGGTCGCTGGAAGGGGTGCTGCGGTGAGTGGGGAGGAGTGTGGTCGGCTCTGGTGGTCGAGGGAGAGAAGGAGGTGGTCGGAGGTGGTGTCGACGAGGTCTCCGGGGCGTTTCTCCGGCGAACAGGGAAGGTGCAGGCGTTGGGTGAAGGGTCGACTGCAGGTCGGTGGTCTGGCGAGGGGAGAGGGAAGGCGACGACGAAGTTGCGACGAGGAGGAGGAGAGGGAGTCGCGGCGTCGTCGGTGGCTGGAGGCGACGTCGACGACGAGGCTCTGCAGGTTGGAGGCGAGATCGGGAATGGGTGCAGGCGCTGGAACCGTCGGGAAACGGGAGGAGGAAGGCGCGGCGGTCGAGGAGGCGTTGCCGGCGGCGACGGCGAGGTCGCGGTGGCGATGGTGGCTGCGCGAGTATGAGGCTAGGGTTAGGGTTTCTCGCGAGGAAGGGAATGGTGAGGCGGCTGCATGGTTGCGATAGATATATGGAGGAAGAGAGAGAGAGGGATTTGAGAGAGATTGAGAGAAGAGAGAGAGAGAGAGAGATGAGGAAACAGGAGCGGGGCCCACGAGCTCAACTGTGAGCTCGTGATTGGCTGAGGGTGATAAAGGAAAATCGAATTTAGAGATTTAGTAGGGGATTTACTGTTAACGAAAAATATATATACGTATAAATTATAGTTTTAGATATTAAATTGAAACGGGCCCTTTTTGGCGCGAAATGAAACATTTCCAAATCGCGCCCGGGTTGCGCCCAAATGTTCCAAATTCAAATTATAGGATTTTAAGCGGGTTCCAAATTTTGAAAAGAGGTGTTTAATGGTTAAAATGCATGCCCCCAAGTCGGACACTTGCACGCGCGCGTAGTCGCCCAAACTTGCCCGTTTAGCCAAACGGAACGGAATCTCGACGCGCGGACGCTACCACGCGACTAGTGGCGACGAGTAGGCCAACATGAATATCTTAAATTTCATTTTCGGAGTTAAAAATTGTTATGTGCTAAAATGACTTAACCGGGTAAAATTTAGCAATAAACACCAGAAAATCAGGAAAATTGGAATGAGCAATAAATAACCCTCAACTAGTAATATACACAGTATTATTGGGCTCGGGTGTTACATCATACCCAACTACAAAAGAATTTCGTCCTCGAAATTCCAAGGATACAAGATAACTAACTACTGGAAAGGATTGAGGGAATTTCTGCCGGATCTCGTCTTCTCGCTCCCAAGTGGATTCCCCATGCGATCAATTACCCCAAGAAACTAGCACAAGAGGGATAACCTTGTCCTTGAGAACCCTTTCTCTTCGATCCTTGATTTCGACTGTCGCTCCTCAAAATCAGGTCTTCCCGAACGGTCAACTCCGAATGGTCCAAGACATGAGTCTCATCACGAACATACCTCCGTAGTTGAGACACATGAAACACATCGTGAACTCCTGCTAGTGGCGGTGGTAACGCCAACCGGTACGATACCTCTCCAACACGCTCCAATATCCCGAAGGGTCCAACGAATCGGGGTTAAGCTTTCCCCGACTTCCAAAGCGAATCACCCCTCTAGTCGGTGATATCTTCGGGAATACCAAATCACCTACGGCGAACTCTAGAGGTCTTCTTGACGTGTCGGCCCAACTCTTCTGTCTGTCTTGAGCTGCCTTCATATGCTTCCTGATTGTATTCACCTTCTCGACTGTCTGTACCACCAAATCTGGTCCTAATCTCCTTCGTTCACCGACATCATCCCAACCAACAGGTGAACGACACTTACGACCATACAGCGCTTCAAACGGGGCCATCTGAGTAGTTGCTTGGAAGCTGTTGTTGTACGGAAACTCCACCAGGTGTAGATGATCTTCCCAAGAACCTTTGAAGTCTAACATGCAAGCCCTTCAACATATCTTCAAGGGTCTGGATCGTTCTCTCTGATTGTCCATCAGTCTGAGGATGATAAGCTGTGCTAAACTTCACCCGAGTCCCCAACTTTCTTGTAAACTCCTCCAAAAGTGCGATGAGAACCGTGTGTCCCGATCGGACACGATGCTTACCGGTACTCCATGCAATCTGACAATCTCCTGCATGTACCGCTCTGCCAAAGTCTCTGTCGATTGACCAACCCAAAAAGGAATAAAGTGAGCTGCCTTGGTCAACCGATCGACAATCACCCATACTGCATTGTTGCCCTTTGGACTCCGCGGTAAAGCCGTCACGAAATCCATGGTTATATGTTCCCACTTCCATTGAGGAATCGGAAGTGGTTGCAACAAACCAGCAACCCTTTGGTGTTCAGCCTTGACTTGCCGTCACACCAAGCACCTAGCCACGAAGCGAGCAATTTCCCGTTTCATACCTTCCCACCAGAATTGCTGTCGAATATCTCGGTACATCTCTGTCCCTCCTGGATGTACAGAGTAAGCTGATCTGTGTGCCTCCTTCCTAAGCTCTTCACGCACATCTCCTTTTGGCGCACACACACGGCTACCATATCTCAACGAACCGTCTTCATGGATCAGTAAATCGGTTCGCAGTCCGGCTCCAACCATCTGCGTCGTCTCATGTTCAACTCCTTCTGGGTGAACACATAATTCAACTCTCGTGATCCGTAAAGACTTCAACTCCCTCGCCCAGAAGATAGTGTCTCCAAATCTTCAGGGCGAAGATCACGGCTGCAAGCTCTAAGTCATGAGTCGGATAGTTCTTCTCATGAGTCTTCAGCTGTCTCGATGCGTAGGCGACGACTTTCCCATTCTGCATCAAAGCACATCCCAATCCTTTTCCAGATGCGTCGCTATGAATCACCAGTCCTCCTGAATTATCCGGTACGGTCAGGATCGGGGCGGTTATCAACCTCTGCTTCAACGTCTCGAAGGCCAATGCACATCCGTCCTGTGCCATCCTTCTTCTTTACTAAGAGAACTGGAGCTTCCCAGGGTGAGTCGCTGCTTCGAATCCATCCCTTCTCGAGTAATTCGCTCACTCGTTTCTTAACTTCTTCCAATTCCACCGGTGCCATCGGATAATAAGATTTTGATACCGGCGTTGCACCAGGGGTAAGGTCACACGCAAACTCCACATCTCGCTTCGGTGGTAAGCCCGAAATGTCTTCAAACACATCCATAAGGTCGCGGACAACTGCCGGCTCTTCATCACTCTCCACTACCATAGCCGCAAGAACGCTGTTCGTCGGTCTAGCCCTAAACTCGACTGGCCCGACAGAATTGCTTTCTCCAATGAAAGTAAACTCAGGGTGCCCGGGAATCTGGAAAATTACTTTCCTTGCCCTACAATCAATGTGTGCGTGGAAGGTGCCAAGAAAATCCATTCCCAAGACTACTTCATAACTGCCCGTATCAATCACCAAGAAATCCGCAAAAAGCTCCCGTCCACAAACAACAACAGTACAATCTCTACATTCCTTACTAGCTATGATTTTCCCATTTCCAGTGTGTATGTCCCAAAAACTAGACAGGGTCGTGTAGGTGATCGAGTGTGTAGTTATAAATTGGATGACATAATCAATGGGATGCTCCGAAATTAAGTAATGCCAAAGCGGGAAAAACCATGAACGAGTAAATTACCTGAAACCGCTTCTCCTGATGCCTTGGCTTCCTCAGCTGTCAAAATGAAAGCTCGACCCTGGTTGGATCCTTGTGTCAGCTGCTTCTGCCCTTGGAACGGTCTCTGCGGAGGCTTCTGTATATCATCTCTCGTGCGAAGCTTCGACGGACAAGCACTCACTGCGTGATCGGCTGCTCCACAAACCAGACAAAGTCCCAGTCTCCTTCGACAATCCTTTTGCATGTGGCCCGGTAAATTGCAGTAGTTACAACTTATGCTCTTTCTTCGATCCACGACCACAGGCTTCTTCATTGGCGCTACACCTCGACGGTCCACTGGAATACCCTTGCGCCCATGATCTCGGTTAGGTACAAATGTAGGCTTCCTGGCCGCAACTGCTGTCTGGTGAAGGTTCCCTTTCGATCCTGATAAACTCTGCTGCTCTCTGGCTGCCGTAAGAACCTGTGAGAAAGTGGTCAAACCCAGGGAGACAATCTGCCTCTGGATGTCCACATCCAAACTGCGCAAGAACCTTCGCGCCCTGTCTGCCTCCTTGGCGACTAAGGGTCCAGCGAAACGGCTGAGTCTCGTCCATTCCGCTGCGTGTACATCCACCGCTGCTCCATTTTGTTTCAGCCCAATAAATCTCTCCTCCATTTCCTCCCGTGCATTCCGCGGGAAGAACTTTTCAAAAAAACTTTTAGAGAAATCCGCCCAACTGATTGGCTTGGACAAGCGGGTCTCCTCCACGAGCCACCACTCGCGGGCGTAATCTACCAGCTGAATGCGCACCACATCAACTCTTTTATCTTCTGGGATCTGTGCCGTAATCAGTAAATTCTCCGTGTCCACAAGCCACTGTTCGGCTGGCAACGGCTCCTCCAAGCCAGTGAAAGTAGTAGGACCCAACCGTCTGAAATCTGCCACGGTCCCTACTCGGTCAACTGGCTTCGCTACAGCGGTGTTTACAGACTGCTGAATAGCCTGTAAACCCTCCTGAAATGAATCTGCTTGCTGCTGGATCAGCTCAGTTTGCCTCTTCTGATTTTCCAACATCCCGCGTATCACTCCCAACATGGCGGCTTCATCCACACGCCTCTGATACGTCTTGAAATTCTTATCTGCCATGGTCCTGAAATCAAAACAAACAACATTAGCATGATGATAGATTCAATTTATAAATCAAGGCTAGAACTCCAAGATACTTAAATAGAGTGCTGCATTGTAGCTATGCCGCGGTATCATAGCCGCAATTACTTAACTCCACCCAAGTCGTCTAAGTCCTAGAGATAACAAGAAGTTAGGTTTTCAAGTTTGACAATGCAAAGTAAGTTTGCATGCCGACATGATCCGGAAGAATGATTCAAGGATGGTAAAACGGTCAAAGTGGCAGGACATGTTTCCTAATCACGGGTATTCTGATTCGTGTATCGGGTGCGATACCCAACTACAAAGAATCAACCCAATTAACCTATGGCTCTGATACCATAAAACCATGTCACGCCCCGCTTCCCAGAGTACGCAAGATTTGGGCACGTGACATAGCCAACCATGCTACCTGTGGGTAGGAAGTATCCATCCACAGTCGCATTACGGTTGTAAAGATATCAAGAACAGTAAAAAAATAGACTAAACTAATACATGTCCAAATCCATAATAACAAGAATCAATAAACAATAAGTGCGGAAGCTAATGATCCAATACAATGAATAATCAGTATGTCCCATAATGCGGGCTCACATCAGGAAATGAAATGACATAAATAAACTAAACTCTCAAGAACTCACAGTTCAGCCTGCTGGCTGAAGTACTCCTGCTCGGTCGACGTCAAGGGCACGGAATCTGGGCCATGCAAAACCCAGACGTCAGCGCGTCAAGATATCAAGTATATAGCATAAACATGGTAATAAACAATGCAAGCATGAACATGAATAAAGCAGTAATAAGAGATAACAAGCAGGGTAAGGTGCAGTGGTGACTAAACTGTCCTATCAGGTTTTCTACTCTATAGTCTTTGAAACCAATTGATGAATCGTCGATGTAACTCAATAGTATCCCGTACATACCCGGGATCACGGCCACAATATTCTCGGCTGAAACCGAGACATGCCGTAAGGCACAGAAAGGAAAGTATCAGTATCCCGTACATACCCGGGACCACGGCCACAATATTCTCGGCTGAAACCGAGACATGCCGTAAGGCACAGAAAGGAAAGTGTACACTCGGTATTACCCCGTACATACCCGGGATCACGGCCACAATATTCTCGGCGGCAGCCGAGACATGCCGTAAGGCACAGAAAGGAATGTGTACGCTCGAACGGTAGTGAACTGTCGAGTTACAAGTCAGGTTCATCTTTGATTTCCCCATACCCCCAAGCTATGTATGTCAGGTCAGGTATTCAGTAGTCAAGGGCTATGCCAACACAAGTCAAGTAAAGGTAGGTCTGTCTGGATCGACAGCAGTAAAGATCAGGGTTATCGGCATTAGGCATGAGATCAGGTAACAGGTCAGGTTACCTTCAACAGGTAGAGTCGATGGTGTCGTGTCCGGTGTATCAGTACATGTGTCAGGTGTATCAAGATCGGTCAATATGTAATGCAATCAGGTATGTGCTCGCAACAGGTATGCAATCAACAATGAACAGTAGCAGGAAACAGTAAATAACAATATTAATCTAGGTAAACACAGTGATGTTTCGTATTCTCTTATTAATCCGGTTCACGCACCTTTGAGGTGCAAAAGCCACAAGGCGAAACAATATCGATAATATACGTAATGGAGTTACATGAATTTGAACTAAGCATAATAATTGTCTCATGAGTGATTTTAACAAATGAAGTGGGGATGATCTACTTGGTTTGATTAGTTAAGTATGAATTAATAACAGACCGGTTAATACGAGCAATGATTTCATTGATTTAAAGTTACGGATAATCGTGGCTAGCAATTCTAAGTTATAAAAGGTATCGATGTTATATTAGTTGTGTAGTTATAACATGATGATTAAGTTGTAGCATGTTAAGCAAGTATTCGGATACTTGCCTCGGCGGTTCCGCAAACCGAAACACGGATGCGGTGTCGGTAGAAACCACGATACGGAAGCACGGGCCACGGATCGAGTCCCAACAGAGGTCAACGGGATCACACGGACCAGGGGACTTCGCTGGAGCGTCGGGTTCGTCAGACGGCACGGTCGGATTCCGGCAAAAGTTAACGGCAACAAGTTAGAAATACGATAAACATACAAGATCAACGGGATTTCGCATCAAAGGAAGTAAAGTGATGCTTACAGAGGAGGAACAGGGGTAATTATGACGGGCCCGACGGCGATGGACCCACCGGCGATGAACAGGAGGTGCGGCGAGGGTGCTGGAACGGCTGAAAGGCTCGGGGTCGCTGGAAGGGGTGCTGCGGTGAGTGGGGAGGAGTGTGGTCGGCTCTGGTGGTCGAGGGAGAGAAGGAGGTGGTCGGAGGTGGTGTCGACGAGGTCTCCGGGGCGTTTCTCCGGCGAACAGGGAAGGTGCAGGCGTTGGGTGAAGGGTCGACTGCAGGTCGGTGGTCTGGCGAGGGGAGAGGGAAGGCGACGACGAAGTTGCGACGAGGAGGAGGAGAGGGAGTCGCGGCGTCGTCGGTGGCTGGAGGCGACGTCGACGACGAGGCTCTGCAGGTTGGAGGCGAGATCGGGAATGGGTGCAGGCGCTGGAACCGTCGGGAAACGGGAGGAGGAAGGCGCGGCGGTCGAGGAGGCGTTGCCGGCGGCGACGGCGAGGTCGCGGTGGCGATGGTGGCTGCGCGAGTATGAGGCTAGGGTTAGGGTTTCTCGCGAGGAAGGGAATGGTGAGGCGGCTGCATGGTTGCGATAGATATATGGAGGAAGAGAGAGAGAGGGATTTGAGAGAGATTGAGAGAAGAGAGAGAGAGAGAGAGATGAGGAAACAGGAGCGGGGCCCACGAGCTCAACTGTGAGCTCGTGATTGGCTGAGGGTGATAAAGGAAAATCGAATTTAGAGATTTAGTAGGGGATTTATTGTTAACGAAAAATATATATACGTATAAATTATAGTTTTAGATATTAAATTGAAACGGGCCCTTTTTGGCGCGAAATGAAACATTTCCAAATCGCGCCCGGGTTGCGCCCAAATGTTCCAAATTCAAATTATAGGATTTTAAGCGGGTTCCAAATTTTGAAAAGAGGTGTTTAATGGTTAAAATGCATGCCCCCAAGTCGGACACTTGCACGCGCGCGTAGTCGCCCAAACTTGCCCGTTTAGCCAAACGGAACGGAATCTCGACGCGCGGACGCTACCACGCGACTAGTGGCGACGAGTAGGCCAACATGAATATCTTAAATTTCATTTTCGGAGTTAAAAATTGTTATGTGCTAAAATGACTTAACCGGGTAAAATTTAGCAATAAACACCAGAAAATCAGGAAAATTGGAATGAGCAATAAATAACCCTCAACTAGTAATATACACAGTATTATTGGGCTCGGGTGTTACAGTGTGGGGTATGGCTCAATACAGATAAGGCTCGATACAGATAAAGACTACCAATGAGCAATAGCTCAGTTGGTATGTCCGCCTCCCTTCTTCGGGAGAGTGCGGGGTTTCGAACCCAAGAAACCCCAAGAGGGGAAGCGACCACAAATTAAAGCTTCCGGGCTTCCGGGTAAATTCGTGGGTCTCCTGGGTGCGTGTGTGGGTTATGTGTTTGTGTGATGTGTACGTGGGTGTGTGCGTGTTTTGTATGCATATGTTAGGGCTTACAGGCCCGTGTCAAAAAAAAGACCCAATTTATTTTTAAGGTTAAAGCACATTAAGATACCCCCAACTATCTTCGTTCTTCATCGAACTACCTAAAACAATTTTAATTACACTAAAGAATTTTAAATCATCATCAAATTTTCACCGAAACACCTTAGGTCTATATTTTGTTCGTGTCATTTTTTTTTTTTTTGGTGACAACTCTTTTTTAGAAGATCGACTTACCCTTCGCTTAAATGATGATTTTGAATCTCTCTTTCCTCCCTCTTTTCTCTGTCCTCTGCTCTACTGCTGCATTCTCACACCTTTCCTTTCCTCCTCCTCCTCGTCCTCCTTTTTCTTTTCTTTTCTTTTTTTTTTTGCAACAGCACGTAGGCTTTGGGGGTAGGGATTGGACCTTAGGCCCATAAAAGATTTCTCCACATAATTGGTTGAAAATCTCGCTCGGGTTCAAACCCAAGACCTCCCACAAAGCGGGAGCATCATTGCCGTTCGAGTAAATGCTCTTTGACCGCTCCTCTCCTTTACACCTCCTTCTCCAGCACTTGTATTTCTTCTCTTCCACCTTGCTTGTCTCTCTGTCTCTCGACTCCTATCTTCTTCTCCGCCGTCTCGCCCTCCTCTCCAAACTCCTCCTCGACGCCAAAGTTGAATCTCGCCGTCCCCACCCCTCCTTCAAGTTTTATCACCGCATGAAAATGATATTTAACGCAGAAAGGGGTAAAATGGTATGACAAAACTCCTCTTGTTTAAGGTATTTTAGCATAAACAAAATCTTAAATCGTTTAAGGTATTTTAGTGAAAAACAACCATAGTTGAAGACCCTATTTTAAAATCCCCTTCAAGAACCGACGCAACCCGAATCGGGCGAAACCGGATCCGGATCCGGATCCGACAACCCGCTTGGGCCTTTTTAGAAGACGCAAGATTTGTGAAGCTCAGCTGTTCGATCCTCTTTTCACCGGAGACGCACGATCTCAGGCGATCGAAAGAGCCGCCGCTGAAGAGATTTCAGGTAAGCGATAGCTTCTCCTTTGTTCTCAAACTTCTCCAATTTCGTTTCTTTTTAGCTCTTTCTCCTGTTAGATTAGGGTTAGGGTTTGGCTCTTTTCGTGCTCGTCTTCGTTTCTTTCTGTGTTTTTTTTTATTCCTGTAGAAATTATCAATCGATGTTTTTGATTTGTTTATCGAAGGAGAAGACCCAAGGCTTGCAAGAAACATTCTTGAAAGATTCTTTCGTTGATATAACTTTAGATTTTGTCCATCATATGCTGGAAAATTACTTCGCCTAAGTGCTTAAAGGCAATGGATTGTGACAATGTAGAGCCTTCACGCTTAATTCTGCCCATGGGTCTTTGGGCCATGTGGGAGATCTCCAACATAAACGTTGCTCGCTTGTAGTTGTAATTTTAATGACGGTAATAAGCAAGAATTAGATAGAATTTCATGAAGAATAAGTAAATTTTTTTAAATTAAAAGGGACGAGATTTGATTCCAAGAACTCGTGAGACCTCATTCCATTTAAAAGTTTGAAGATTGAATGGAACACAGCTATTTCATGGTCCATGATTTTTAGATTTGTTAAATTTCACTGCACGGTTTGATGATTACATTAACACGCATCTTGCCACAAATTGTGAGGCTCTTCATCTTGTTTTTCACTCTACCTTTTATATTTACATGACGTATTTTGCATTTCTAAACAATAGTTCATAAACAAGAAGCATGATTATATTTGCTTTCTAAATTAAGTTTGTCGGATTTTCCTTCCACTAGGTGAAGAGGCCAGTTCATTGTGGTGGTGAAAAATGAGAAGACAAGGCCGCTATGCTGATCCTGGCATGGATCAAATGGTTGCTGCTCAGATGCAGCACGCACAAGCGCAAAGATTGCAACATAATTCAGGAGTGGGTCATTATCCGGGAAGGGAAAATTCCTTGCAGGCCGATGAAGAACGTCAGTATATGTCTTCGAAAGCAGAGGGGCAATGGCAGTGGGATAGAGATGGGCCAAAGGGACCAAATGTTATGCCACCTCATATGTACAAAGAAGGCAAGTCCTCACTGGCTTAATACTGAGAATTCTTTACTATACCTCCCTAGGAACTTAAAGCAATCTTCTATTTTGCAGAAACCCTAAAGTATCCTCAACTGCTTTATCCACTAAATTACCTCACAGTATTATTCTTACTCTTAGTCATTTTTTTATATTAAATTAAACTCCCTTAAACAGTTGAACTCTGCTTTTAAGGCTGTATCCCCCCCCCCCCCCAACAAAAAAAAAAAAAACTAAATTACCCTTAAATGTACCACTCCTAGGGAGCTGACTGTAATGAAAAATAACTTCTATGTAGTTAACTGAAAAGAAGCGATGGTTAAGGGTCGTTTAATGCAGTTTACCTTTATACCTTTTTTGCTATTTTCTATACCATTTATCTTTCGCGATGGTAAAATGCAGTACTAGTGTTGATTGTGATAGTTCAATGATCAATAGATATTCTGAATCCACAATTTCATATCAACCTACTTGTCTGGTGGCTACAGAGTTGTAAAGAACTTGACGAAAACCATGACGTTTGGCTGTTTTAGATCGGTTATGGCCCCAAAGGTAGCCCATAAATTTGGCAATAAAACTGTGTCAAATCTTTCAGCTCCACAACCTACCACATTTTAATAAGGAAAGGGGCCTATATTAGATATCTATTTCGGCCTATTCTAGCAATCCATGGTGGTTCTGAGAAGATAGGGAGGAAGGCCCTTAGTATCTACAGGGCTTATTGTATCTGTTTTACACATAATGCAGTTTTCAGAAAAGTTCTATTAAATTAGTAATTATTGCTTAGTATTTGGATATCGCAGCCCTTTTTCCATTAAGTAATTTATACGAGTCAATTATTTTTTTTCCTTTTATGGAGTTTTTACTGTTAATTTATATGCAAAGCATATGAATAATTCTCACACAGCATCTCATTCCATTCCGACACTTCAGCCATTCATGAACTGTGTGGGATATTCTTTTGTTTTCCAAATTGAAAGAAATATGTGCATGTAAATATTTGTAACGATAATTTACTTAAATATCAATTGTGCCGATTCTATCATCACGATATATCATTTCTTCTCTTGCTGCACTGTGTAGTGGAAGAACCGAAGAAGTATAAATTCATTTAATAACCTTTCAATTTAGTTGAACCATCTGCTATGATGCAGCATATAGCATGTGCCAGATTCTTGTTCTGTAGCTATCACTTATGCACTGACATATTATAGATAGCTTGGGGTGTTATCAACAATAAGAGAGGGAGCAAGATATGTTTTTATATTTTTATTGTTTTTTAAATTTTAAGGTTTTTGCTTATGATTATTTTTCTTATTAAAAGTTCAAAATTCGCAATGCTGAAACTTGAAGGTGAGAAAGAAAAGCTGGCAAAACTGCAGAACTGAGACGATGCCTAAAACTCTTAACTAGGCTGAATCTTGGAACCTCTTGATTTCTACCTTGGACTACTATGCTGTGGAAATGGCAGTTCACCTGTACAAAACATGCTCAGTTAATATTCAAAAAAAATTAAAAAATTATTGTTGATTTTAATAAACTTGGTTTCTGAAAACTGCATGTTGAAATTAAGAACATTGTTTTCCACACAGATGTTGCCGGCAATTATCTTCCAAATCACAACAGAAGAAATTACATTTATAGCTATTTTCTGCTTTATAACTACATCTTTATCCTGGTAAACCTTATTTGTTTGGAAAAGCAAAGATAAAATGCTGATGGCCATGTATACATAGGTTTAGTAGTAAATAAAGAAACCGAAAAGGGTATTCTGAATCCATAAACCATGTGATGAGCCGCCCCATAATTATGGAGATGTAGCTTAAAATTTACATTTAGGGTTTATATAAGTAAGTCGCCTGTATACTTTAGTTATCGGATCAAGAGTTAAATCTTTTATTAAAATTTGTTCTGTAATTTTTTGGAACTTTCCTTTTTCTTTATGAATATTTTCTTCATTACCGACTGTGAGAGGCATTCCATGTTCAATGCTTTCCTATCTGATAATCATAATATGAAACTGCAGCAAAACATGTGATATCACGAAAATCTCTTGGATTTTCTTTGGTATTTCAATTGGTTTTTTCCTTCAAAATGCTTGAGTTCTATTGATTCATAATATGAGTTCTTTTGTTATAGTTGGCTTGAAGGAGAGCTAATTCATTATGATACAGGTCCAGGTATTGATGCATCGAGATCTTCATATCAGGGTCACAGACCAGATCCAAAACTAGGTTTGGAGAAGCAAGCCAACAAAGACCCAAGAGCTCAAGATCATGAGGCTGACATGGAATTGGGATACGAGGACAACACTCTTCCACAAACTTTTGAAGGTCTTGAGCAGAAATTTATTCAAGATATAATGAAACTAACCAAGGAACAGGAGGATGCTGAAGACGCAGAATATGCTAGACATAGGGAGGTAAGTTAATGATAATTCGAAGAAATTGCCGTATATAATATTTGACCAGTTGGAAATTTCTTTTATGAACCTAATTCTGATTAGCTGCTTATATTTCTACGGATTTCAGAAGATACCAAATTAATATACATGATTAAATCTTCTCATGATTGAGAAAAGATGATATAAATACGATCTGGTCCTTGACTTCATTTGGACCTCAATAGGTAATTTTGAAGTTTAAACTTTGAACCTGTGATTCTGCCTGCATTTTTGATGGATTGACTATGCTGAATATCTGAAGCAATACATTATAATCTATTTGCTCGGTCGGATATGATGAGGCTTTGAGTGGGTTATGGAGATTGTAGTTCATGGTAAAACATCATGCTGGCCCAGTGGAAAGGATGTAGATTTACCCATCAAATGGTCAAAACTAACACATCAACATGCTTAGAATTTCTGTATGCTTTTCTCCATATAATGCTAATGGTATGTAGGTAAATTACAAGTCTATGATTGATGAAAGAAATATACTTTATCAATATAAAAATCAATAAATTTAAAAGGGTTTGTTGCATAAAACCCCCGTGTAACACTTATACCATCTCAAGTGATATATTGGCCCCAACATCCTCTCTGCTCATCAAGCAAAACCCTAAAAAAACACCCAAATTCTACTTTAAACAACACAAGTTCTAAAGTTAAGTTAGAGGATCATATGAGTTGTGAAGCGTTGCATTCGAGGATTTTGGTAGATGAGCAGAGGGGGTGTTTGCACTGATAAAATCACTTAATACAAACTACAGGGTTTGTTTGCGTAATTAAACCCAATTTAAAATGAGGGCGGGATTCCTAGATTCTCAACCTCTTCTTTCCCCTTCACTGCACCAGAGATTAAATGAGATCAACACAAAGTATCAGGAGAAGCTAATGGCTATTAGGGCACGTCAAGCTACACAACGAGAGGAGATCCTACGCCAAGAATCACAAGCTCGCCATCAACAATACCAACAAGCAACCATGAACATCTATCAGAACGCATCAGGGCCCAGCGATGCCCAAAGGGCCTACGGTGCTGCAGGCAACTTTGAATCCTATGGAGATCGATCTGGTTTTGGTGGGCCCCCCAGGGCCCGTGGCTACGAGTCTCGAGGTCAGTATCCTGGTGGCAGAGCTTACAACACTGGTGGTCGCAAGTTTTAAAAATCTGGAAGCAACTTTGGTTTTTCACTTCAAGAGTTGTATTTTCACCCTTTGTGTTACATTAGTTCGCTCTGTATTACTTTAAAATTTACTGTTGGAACCTCATTGTAATTCGCTGCTGCTTGTTATTCTTCTATAGTTCTTGGCTGTGGTATAGAATGCTGATGATAGAGCTTACAATGTTTGTGTCTCTGCGTGGATATTGTCAAACTTTTAAGAGTTAGCGATTCTGGGGGCTTTCATTGTGATTAATTGGTTTCTTTGTCGATGCTTGTTCCTCTCACAGTGCCGATCTGCTCTTCTTTTTGGGTAAAACCAGCTGAAGTAGATGGGTTTTTTTGTTGATAAAGGTGAGAGCATTCTTGTTGATCAGCATATTCCATTTGAATTTTCTGCTACCCATTTTTCTCTGTTAATATTTCCAAGTTATCCTAAACTTTTTATGATTTGGTGAATGATTCAGTGGAGACTTTGAATCTTTTTTGTTGTGTATTTTATATGCTTGCTATCTGCATGTGGTGATGCACGTGTGTGTTATTACAGACAAAAATTTTGTGTGATGCACATGTGTATGTGTTATTAAGGATAAAAAATTTGAGAAGATTTTAAAAACAATTTTAGTTAGTATAGTAAGAGTTTTAACATATTTTTGTTAAGATAATATATTTTAAACAATTTTTAGTTGAGATATTTAAATTTTTGTTGATATTTGAAAAGCAAACTATGGGTTTAAAATATCTTTTTCTTGGAAATTATATGAATAGATGAGGCAGATACTTTTAAAATAAAGAAATTTTCTCATTTTTCCATTAATTTATATGCTTATATTGGCATGGGCTTGCCACATTTCCCTCTATTTTTCCTAGTTACAATAGCAGAGTAACTACTTTTTAGATTAATATATCATAACTCTTTAGGTTGGAAAAAAGAACAATAATGTGATTAAAAATATTAAAGAATTATGGACATAACAGTAAAAGAAATGAAAACACAGATTTAGAGCTGAATATTTATATATTATTATTCTTTTCAAAAAATACAACGGCCAATTACGAACCTTTTAAAGAAAAATACCAGACGTAAAATTTTCTCCATTCTTATTTATGTACCCAAAACTTTCCCAAATTTAAAGAAAAAAGGCCCCAAGAACTCAGCTGAACTCTGAAAGGAACAAGAAAGGTTCCAAAAAAGTTCAAATCTTTACCAAATTTACAAATGGCCCCTCGGCTCCACCGATTTCTTTTCCCCTCTGTATCCTGTTTCCGCTCGATGGACGATTCTACCCCTGAAACCCCCGAAAATCCCGAGAATTCCGCCGCCGCCGCCGCCGACGGCATGCTTTATCTCGTCGCCTACAGGCACCTCTCTCTCCTCTTCTGAAGATCAAATCATTTCAAGCTTCACGCATTTTTTCATCACATTAGGGTTTTTGTTTGATGTAGTTGGTGGAAAGAAGCGCAAGAATCAGAATCGAACGAGAGCGAGAATGGCGTGAGAGCGATTCTTTACACTGCATTGCATGGTGGCGATTCTAAATCTGTGAGCTTTAGCTCTGATCTCAGTTTCAATCTCCGAAGAGACGATGATGCGATGCGTAATGGCGATTCTGAAGCGGGGGCATGGGGACGAACCTATGCGTTGATTCAATCGGATTTGTGGTTTCAAGCCCTCGAATGGTAATCAAAACTTACATTTTTATATTGCATCTGAAACCCTAAATTTAAGATATTGTTTTTCTCTAATAAAAATAACTTGATAGGCACAATGCTGCGGATTCTTCAGTTTATCAGTTAATGCTTCGGGTTTCTGTTTTGAGGGAGAGGAATGCATTGGCTGTGAACATCAGCAAAAAGGTTTGTGTTGATTTCTTGATGCCTTTTTATCTCTTGCTTTATTTGTAGTTTTTTCTTGATTGTGCATTATAAATGTATCATGTGCACTTAGCATTTTTCCCTAAAAAGGGAAATTTTTTCTAAACGCCCTTGAAAAATTAAGCGAATAAAGACAGAAAACCCCCAAAACACACACACACACAAGGAAAAAAAAGTAAAGGGGAAATAACACATGCACAAAAACACCACCACAAAACTCAAATGTAGTATTTGTGAGTCAAATGTTGTACTTTCTAATCAGATGTAATAAGTTCTGTCAAATACAATACCTTTAAATCAATTGTAGTAAGCGTAAATTAACATTACTGTTTTATGTAGGATGCTTCTCTTATATTTAGTGAAATACTTAGGTTGAAAGCACAATTTCATACTTTTGAGTCAAGTGTTGTAAGAAAAACTGAATGAATATAATTAGCGAAAACATAGATTTACTAAAAGATCTCTCACAGATAAAGGCAAGAGACAATGCTGACGTGAGAGTAGATGAATGGATTTATTAGTATTCGAATTAAGATGCACATAAACAGGTATGGGGAGGGCTTCTTAAGGTTTATGAACTTTTGATTAAGGGTATAGACACAAAAAAACTATCGCAGGGGCTTGTGTTATTTGCTCCCTCGGTGGGGGATTTACATAATTTTCCCTTTTCTTATCATACAAGAGATAACTAGGTGTGCCGCTGCTTCAAGTTTAGGTCACTCTGTAAGAAGTATATACATGATGTTGGAATATGTATAGTAATATTGCTAGATAGTAATATCTCAGGGATTTTGTGGAAATTTATATGTTCTTCTATTTACATAAAGTGCCTATTACTGGACTATATTTAAATATCCCTCTAATAGAAATGATATCCAAAATATTGTTTGCTGATCTTGCTCTTGAAATATAATTAACTTCATGATATTAAAGCTATGGTGGTGAATCCTATTTCAATCATCATATCGTCGCCGTCATCTAAATTTGTCCTTTTTCTTCGTTTATAGGATATTTTCTTAAAAGAGTAGCATTGAGGTACATTGAAGTACTAGGTTGTATGGCTGTCAAATAAACTTGGAGAACCTCATTTTTTTTCTTCACAAGTCCTAACGAATTGTTTGACTCCCAGGACAACGCGGTTGACAATTGCAAATGTGCATGCAAAATTTTTATCTTGATTCTGCGGCAGTAGGTTTTTCTGTGCCAACTGCCCTCTATTCTTTTTTTTCAAAACTAAATTTGTTTATTGATTCACTTCGCCTTTGTGCCTTAGGTCCGTATATGGGACATTTCAGGAAAAACAAATCTTATATTAATGGATGAACAGAATAAATTGACAACTGGTGATGAACAGCAGGCTGATCAAAAGGTAGGATTCAGCTATTTTGATCATTGCGTCATATCTTTTTATCTTTGGACTCGGAATTTAAGATTCTCATATGCATGTTTTGGCCTTTTACTTTGTATCTATGCTGGTGTGGGTTCTATTCACAGAACGGCATACTTTGGTGTATAACTATTATCCTGAGTCATGACATAATGGCTTTGAGGTATTTGGGTTCAGAGTCATATACATATTCCATGAAGTTGAATTCAGCTATAAACCACAGATCTAAATTATGCTGACACTTGACACTTATACATGAATAATGCCGTCATTGTCATGCCAACATATGGGTAGAGGGACCGCTTCCAAGAAACATGGAATACATACTTGTTTATATTGATCAAGTTAACTTAGTATCTGATTCTAATTGCTTTATGATACATCCATTAAATAAAATAAACAAAAAATAAAGGTTAAATTACACTAAAATACCCTAAACTATCCTGTTTTTTCACTAAGATACTTTAGAGGTTTATTACAGTAAAATACCTTAAGTGCTACCTTTTAGGGTATGTTAGTGAAAAAATTGAATTGAAACCATAGTTTAAAGTATTTTACTGGAATAAAAAATTTAAGATATTTTAGTGAAAGATGTGATAGTTGAGTATATTTTACCCAAAAATTAATGTATGATGAAACTAACTGGCGAGTAGATATACATGTTTAACTATGTATCTTTACAGTCGTTGGCCTCATGGTTTATGAATATTTCGTACATAAGTTACTGGATCCAGACTTTGTAACGACATTTGGCTAGCCAGAAAATGCACCAGAACATGTTTGGATTTTCAAAGAAGGTAACAAAAATGTGGCATACTTCATGCAATCAGGGACCGATCTACATAGAGCCTAGGTAAGGCAGCCACCCTCCCTGGATCCACGGTTTTGACACGTTTATGTATGGTGATGAGTTATATATAATGTATGTTACAATTCCAACAAGAAAAAGAGTAGCCATTTGGTTAGCATGTGGAGTTTTGTGGCTGAAGTACGGAGTTCGAATCTCTTAGTTACCATTATTTTATAATATTTTTTCCTTTTCCAAGAGATGTTATATAAGTTAGCAAATCAACTTTAATGATTCTTTAACTTAAATGAGGCTTTTACATATAATAATCTCCTTAAAAAAGGCTTATGCAACTTATATAATTTTATTTTAAAGAAAAGCTTATGCAACTTATAAAATAAAAGTGAAAGGTTAAGTATATTTGTTTTGTTGTATACAATAATATTATCATAAAATTGAAACAAGTTCATCTTTTAATTAATTTGTAATGTTTCTCTATGTATTCATCCATATATTATACATAATACATTTATAATATTTTTTCCTTTTCCAAGAGATGTTATATAAGTTAGCAAATCAACTTTAATGATTCTTCAACTTAAATGAGGCTTTTACATATAATAATCTCCTTAAAAAAGGCTTATGCAACTTATATAATTTTATTTTAAAGAAAAGCTTATGCAACTTATAAAATAAAAGTGAAAGGTTAAGTATATTTGTTTTGTTGTATACAATAATATTATCATAAAATTGAAACAAGTTCATCTTTTAATTAATTTGTAATGTTTCTCTATGTATTCATCCATATATTATACATAATACATTTATATGTTTACCCAAACCAAAATGTACTATATCTTGCCATGTGTTACACATGTCGTAACCTAGCAAATGTTAAAGCATGAGTTCCACAATTGTATGAATAATAAGCTGATCGGTTTTTTCATTCATTAATTATTATCATATTTGAATAAAAATTAAAACTACAGGTGGACCGGTGATTTGAAGACTAACGTTTGGGTCTTGCTGCTCTTTCTTTTTTTCTTTTATGAATACATTTGCTGAATATTAAATAAAAATAGCTATTTTATGTAACAAAAAATAAAAATTTAAAAGTAATCAATAATGAACTTAATCATTCTTTCGAGTTCCAGACTTTAAAAATTTATGACTGTCCATAATTTTCGCCGTACCTGACATGATATTCTGGCTCCGCCACTGCATGCAATAGAACACTTACTCTTTTGGGAAAGGCATAGAACATTTGTTTGATGGCATGCTGACCTCAGAGAGCTTGGTGATTCAGCATTTAACTGGTCTTGATATTTCTTCTTGCTTTAATCAAGTGAGGGCCCTGTATATAAGGTCAACATAGGTCTCAGAAAGTAATTATAGGAGATGTTGGGGGACAAATGACTACTATTGAAGGCCACGGAGAATAATATGGAGAAATCCACATCCTACTGTGGGAAAACTAAAAGCTGTTCCCATATATATAAATTTTGAAGCAGACTGGATCCTATCTTATATAGGAAAACATGAATATTACTCTTCTAGCTTCTGTTTTAGCCTTCTTCCGCTTCTTTTTTATTCTCAGTAGGCACCTTGGTGTTCTGTACATATTAGGTTGATATTTCTTCGTAGTGAACCGACAGTCCTTTTTCTTAGTGCATGTATAAAGATTTTTATATATTTGAATTTATAATGTTATGATAAACAAAGTTATAAAGATTGCATTTAGAATTGCTTTAATTGCATGCTTCCAAGCTTATGAGATGCTAGCTTGAATATCATAGGATGTTGTGTACTGCTAAAGTTATTTTAAAGTAGAGTGGAGTTTAAAGTTAGAGAAGAGTTGGACTGATAGGGTTTTACACATGGGCTTTTAATGATAAGTGAGTTCCAACAATTAAACTCGAGTCTTGTTGAGGTGTGACCCATTTTATATTTTATATATATGTATTTCTTTTGTTGTCTCCAATGTGAGACTATCTTTAAAGTCCCATCATTTGTTTTTTTAACTTTCAACATTCCCCATCACGTGCAACCATCATTTTTTTCTTTGGTGTGATTGCCACGTGTGTTATGAATATATTTGTTAGTAGACATTAGTTATGATATAGTTTGTTATTAGATTAAGAGTTGATCTATAACTCTCATTAGATATATGTGTATGAACCTTTGATTATTTTCTCATGCCAATAGATTATCTCCTTTTGATTATTTACATGGTATCCGAACCAATGGTTCGATCCTCCACGTGACACCTACATCAAAAAAGTGATGGTTGCACGTAACTCTACTCGTACTTTCTAACATTGGAAACAACAAAAGAAACATTTGAGTATAAGATATTAGATGAGTCAAATCTCAATAAGGCTTGAGTCTTATTGTTGAAACCTACTTATATCAAATACCCATGTATATCTATAAAAAGTCCCCACTCTCAACTTTAACTACTCGAAACTCTTTACATTGTACCTCCGCCTTCATATAAGAAAGTTGTCGGCTCTAGATGGGTCTTTGCTGTCAAGCATAATCCCGATAGAACGATTGACCGTCTTAAAGCTCGATTAGTGGTCAAAAGTTTTACTCGGCAATATGCGTTGGATTATATTGAGATTTTTTCGCCAGTTGCTAAATTGACATCGGTTCGTGTTCTTATATCCTTGGCTGTTTCTAAGACATGGCCACTTCATCAGATTGATGTGAAAAATGTCTTTCTTAATGGCGATCTTTCGAAGACTATTTATATGCAGCAGCCTCCTGGTTTTAAACTGCCGGAGGAGTCTATACTTTTTCTTCTATATAAATCGTTATACGACTTGAAGCTGTAACTGGAGTTAAACTCCTAAAAGGATTTTTATTATGGAGTTAAACTCCAAAAGATTTTAAATAGAGTTAAAACTCCCAAAAGAATTTTTATTATGTAGTTAAACTCCAAAAGATTTCCTTCTTTCTCTTTTGAGAAGAAACCCAAATGGGTTCTGTTAAAACTCTAAGATTCGATCTTGGGTGATGAAAAGAGACCCCTTTTCTTCTCTTGATGGAGCCTTGAGAGGTGGGTTTCTCTTATTCTCCCTCTCTCAAATTCGATCTTGAGAAGGAAGAAGAAGGTGGCGAAAATCTTCTCTTTTTTCGATTGGATATGAGAGTTAAACACTCCTTCAATGGGTTTATGGTGAAACTTTATTTAGTTTTGAGAAAAAGAGAGCTAAGCTCCTGATTTAATTGGAAAATGAAGAGGAAGAACTTGAGAGAGTGAGGATGGGTGTACAAACCCTAGAGATTTGATGGGGAATGAATTCTTCTTTTTTCATTTCATTATCATGTTTCCTTATATAGACTTGCAAGTTTACACATAACCCCTTGGGCTTTACAAAATGGCATTTTGCCCATCCCATGCCTCATGTGCTTATTTCTTTTGCATATGAGTAATGAGCTTTACAAAAATTTGGTTTTATGCCTATTTTCCTTGCATTTACTCATAAAAATTACATCATTATTATTTATCACATAATTTTCATTTTGGCATGGGGGAGGCCGGCCGCGGGGCTCGACTTGGGCATGGGCCCGTTTACTTGGGGTTGATTTTGACTTTGACTTGGTCAACCAGGATGTAATTTTTGACCCCAACAGTTACCGCGTGTCTGGTTTGAAAAGTTTAGCACAGTTCTACGACAGATTGGTTTCAAACGTAGTTGGGCCGACACGTCTCTTTTTACACAATCGTCCTTATGGCAGGGTAATTGTATTGATGTATGTTGATGATATTATTATCACTGGAGATGATTCTGCTAGCATCTCCAAGGCAAAAGAACATTTAACTTCACACTTTCATACCAAGGACCCTAGGCCACTTAGATATTTTCTTGGAATTGAAGTATCAAAAATTTTTGGTAGATTGCAGCTGTCTCAGCGTAAATATGCACTTGATCTTCTATTTGAGACAGAATTTTTGGGATGTAAACCAGCAAACACCTCTATAGATTCCCTAGTTAAGCTACCTCGATTAAGGTTTCCCTCGGATCCTCCACTACCCGACCCAGTGCGATATCGACGTCTGGTTGAGAACCTTATTTACTTTACTATCATTAGGCCTGATATTGCCTTTTCCGTTAGCACAGTGAGTTGGTATATGCAAAATCCTTTGATCTCTCATTTTAAGGTAGTTGGACATATTTTGAGATATATCAAAGGTTCTCCAGGACAAGGTCTTTTTTACAAATCATCTATGTTGTCGCTCATAGCCTTTGCATATGCTAACTTTGCGGGATTCATTGATGATCGTCGTTCTATAAGTAGCTATTGTGTCTTCTTGGGAGGAAACTTGATTACGTGGAGTAAGAAGCAAAATGTAGTGGCTCGTTCTTCTGAAGAGGCTGAGTATAGATCTATGGCGCATACAGTTGTTGAGTTGGTATGACTTATCTCTTTTCTGACATATCTTGGCATTCCTTCTTTTCTTTCGACTACACTCTTCTGTGACAACAAGACCGCAATTCACATCGCCGAGAATCCAGTTTTTCATGAGCGGACCAAGTATATCGAAATAGATTGGCACTTCATTCGTGACAAAGTGACAGATAAGGTGGTTGCGCTCCAACATATTTCCTTTTCAACTCAACTAGTAGATATTCTTACCAAAACTCTTTCTCAACCGGTTTTCCGCTCCAGCTTGCGGGAAGTGTTATGAATATAAGTTGTTATATGTTAGTTACAAATATATTTGTCAGTAGATATAGTTGTTGTATGTTAGTTACAAATATATTTATCAGTAGATATTAGTTATGATATAGTTTGTTATTAGATTGAGAGGTGATCTATAATTCTCACTATATATGTGTATGAACATTTGATTATTTTCTCATGCCAATAGATTATCTTCAATGTGCAAAGTACAACCCTCGGTGATACCATGTTAAAGTTATTTTTAAAGTAGAATAGAGTTGGAGGAGTAATGAGCTTTTACACACGGGCTTTTAATGATAAGTGGTTTCCAATGATAACACTCGAGCCTTGTTGAGGTGTGATCCATTTTATATTTTATACCCATATGTTTCTTTTATTGTTTCCAATGTGGGACTATCTTTAAAGTCCCATCATTTGGTTTTTTTACTTTCAACATCTGCATTTGAACATCTTGTTCTTTTTTATGCTATAATTGCATATTGTTCTTGAGTTACAAGTATATGAATCATCAGCACCTTTGAACCGTGAAATTGATGGCAAAAAAGAACTGGAAGATCGACAATCTCACATGACTAGTTATACAGATGGTGTTTCGCTTGTGATCGATGGAGGCATGCGAAATTCCAGTCTTTGTTTCAGTGAATGTTCCAAAGCACTTGGTTCTTTGGGATTAACAGGACTGAAAAATCTGGGATGTACATGCTTTTATGAATAGTGCAATCCAGTGCTTGGCTCACACTCCAGGGATTGTTACTTATTTCCTTGGAGACTACAGCAGAGAAATAAATTGTCAAACCCCATTGGGAATGAATGTATGTTATATTTTCTACTTTTTTATTTTCTAGTCAGGTCGTAATGTAATTTATGCTTACATGTATGTTTCCATCCTCTGATGTTGTTTTTTCTGAAAGGGTGAGCTTGCGTTAGCATTCAGAGAACTATTGAGAAAGCTATGGTCTCCTGATAGAACACCAGTTGATCCACAGGAATTTAGGGAGAAGATTGTTCATTTCGCCCCCCAATTTAGTGGGTATGAGCAGGAGGATTCGCATGTAAGTGTGTTTACTTGTTCTCTGTCATTTATTTAGTTCCAGTAGTTGCCGGAAGAGGGTACCTAACTTCAAAATTAGGTTCAGGAGAGTACCTAACTTTGGTGGTCGTAGAAGCAACTACATAACTAGCACTGAGTTTCATGATTTTAGTCCACTGCTTGTAGGATCAAGGGTTCTGTGGTTATCCATTTTTGGGTTTAGTTAATCTTCTCCAGTCATGGGATGATCCAAGCACAAAAAATATATTTAGCATAAAGCTTGATTTCTAAGTTAATGTGAAATGAGGGATAAAAGAATAGTTGATAGTTATTGTGTGCGCTTTTTAGGAACTCCTTGCATTCTTGTTGGATGGGCTCCATGAGGATTTAAACCGTATAAAATGCAAGCCATACATCGATGTGAAGGATGCATGTGGTCGTCCAGATGAAGAAGTTGCAGATGAGTATTGGTGGAATCATTTGGCTCGGAACGATTCCATCATAGTTGATCTTTGCCTGGTGCGTATCACAATGCAGAGGACTAGAGAACCGTATGGACAGAACACAAGATTGTGACTCATTATAATTTGGTTTTTACACTTGCAGTTTTGTAAAAATTATTAACAATCCTTTAAAAAATTCCACAAAAGTTCCTCGCCAAGTATTCATCCACATCATTATAATTTAACAGGAGGATTAATTCGGAAATAGACATAATACAAGATGATTTTTGTATAATTGACAAGAAACATAATGAATCATATGCTCAAGTTTCTTTAGATATTGTCCTCGACATTCCATGGTCTTCTCATTCTTTCCTCAACCTTTTCTAATTCATGGAAATTGGATTTTGTTTTTTTCTAATTTAACCAGTCAGCTGTAATTAGATTTTGCTGCATATATTGATTAACTGCAGGGACAATACAGATCGACATTAGTTTGTCCAGTTTGCAACAAGATTTCAGTAAGATTCGGTCTGTTTATGCACTTGTCTCTGCCCCTACAATCATCTGCAAGACGGACTATGACCATTACAGTCTTCAGCACTGATGGTAGCGCTCCGCCTTCTTCATATACTATAAATGTCCCCAAGGACGGAAAATTCAAGGATCTCATTCACGCTTTGAGTGTTGCTTGTGCTTTGAGGGACAGTGAGAAACTACTTGTTGCTGAGGTATGCTATTATATGCATCACATAATTTGTTGCACTTAAGTGCTTGCATATAATATAGTTGTCTTTGGAGCTTTTGGCAGAGGTATGCTTTAATACAATTATTTGTTACCTGGAGGATCCTTCTGGTGCAATCTCTTTGATAAGAGATGATGAAAGGCTTGCTGCATAACGGCTACTAAAAGATGATGAAAGTCTCCCCTTGGTGGTATTTGCTCACCAGCGCATGGAGTAAGACCAACACTCTTTATATTTTAGCTCTACTTTAAACATTGTTAATATGCTATTCAGTCCAACTATTATCACTCTTGCCTGCAGTGCCTTATAGATAAAATTATTCCTGCCATGAAACTCCTAGTTCCTTGTTTTTCCACGAGTAACAATCTTTTTGCCAAGATTTTTAACTAATACCTGAGCATGCTGTATAATTGCATTTCTTACTGATAAGCAGGTATTTGTTAACGGACTATTTGAAGTGGTTGTGATGGAGGTCCGTTTCAGATCTCCTTCAGATGTTGTCTTCCGTCGATTTCCCGGTGGATTCTGGAGGGGATCCCCTGTTGTGTGTGGGTGTCAATGGGCTTTAAGGAGATTTGGTGATTGGGGGAGTTTGACACCAAGTACCTGCAAAGAAGTCCTGGGGTGGTTTGATACCACCGAGAACCCTCCGACGATCAAGTTAGTGCTAGATCTGAGCAGCGTAACGGCTAAGTGGAGTAAAAAAATGGCTTACTTGACCCTTCAGTGGTAGGGGTTTATATAGCGGTGGAGGCTCGCCGTAGCAGGTGCGAAAGTCTCGCCGGCTACGCCCGCGTAGAGAGCGGATCGCCCATTAATGGGGATCGTGAAGGCGTGGAACGTGGGATGTTGCTGGCGGAGAATCCGCGCATGGCGAGATTCTCGGAGCGGCGGTTGCGTCCGTGAGCGGTTGTCACGCCCCACCTCCAATACAGAGAGTATTGTCCGCTCTGGCCGAAACCGCACGGTTTTGTCCTTCGGAGCGAACTGGACCCGACCAGGGGCCACTTCTCAGGAGGTCACCCATCCCAGGACTTTCCTGGCTCGAGCACGCTTAACTACGGAGTTCTTAAGCTCCTGTAGTGCCGGTTCACTTAAAAGGCGCCTCTCATTGAAGAGTGGTATCATTCCATTTATAGTACAAATCTGTCCTCTTTCGGAATGTATTCCAAAGAGTCCCCATTGTTCTACAGTGGGCCCCACGGATTCAAGAGGTGGCCCCCGTCCACTTAACACAACACTTGGCGTGGCACTTTGTTCCGTGTGGCACTTTGCTCCGTGAGCAAGAACCGGGTCCCGACATTCTCCCTACCTTTGAACAATGGTTCGTCCTCGAACCACAGACCTACTATTGAGGGACCAGCTCTGATACCATTCTGTCACGCCCCACCTCCAATACAGAGAGTATTGTCCGCTCTGGCCGAAACCGCACGGTTTTGTCATTCGAAGCGAACTGGACCCGACCAGGGGCCACTTCCCAGGAGGTCACCCATCCCAGGACTTCCCTGGCTCAAGCACGCTTAACTACGGAGTTCTTAAGCTCCTGTAGTGCCGGTTCACTTAAAAGGCGCCTCTCATTGAAGAGTGGTATCATTCCATTTATAGTACAAATCTGCCCTCTTTCGGAATGTATTCCAAAGAGTCCCCATTGTTCTACAGTGGGTCCCACGGATTCAAGAGGTGGCCCCCGCCCACTTAACACAACACTTGGCGTGGCACTTTGTTCCGTGTGGCACGTTACTTCGTGAGCAAGAACCGGGTCCCGACAGCGGTGGAGCTGGTCGGATGACCGAGGAAGACGGCCTCGGCCGGGGGGCTCGGGGACGAGTGAGAACGCCGAGGAGACTCGGTTTTGTGGTAGCTCAGGGCGAGCCGATAGGTCGGGGAGGCCCATCTATAAGGAGCCCTAATGAGGGCTAGCTTGTGATTGCTGGTTGGGCACGGGGGAGGCCTGGTCGGCCTCTGCGGGCCCTTTCTTCTGAGTTATGGGGTCTGCCATCCGCCACGTGTCCTGATCTTAGGGGTCGCCAATATTGAGCATCATCATTAACCCCCCACTCCTGTCCCGACCGGTTAGAGGGTCGGGTCAGGAGTGTACTGCCGGGCCGCCCGGGGTGAGCTCCCTCCTAAGGTTTCGTCGGGACGTGTCCCCGGGCCGTCAGCTGTATTTTCTGCTAGCGAATCAGGGGGGATCTCCGCATTTAAGGAGGGTGTGCCGGTTCGTGTCACTTTGAAGTGATGGCCCACGTGTCAAGCGTCGGTTGGCTGACGCGACCTGTGCAGACCTGCGACGCCTGAAAGGACGCGGTCCAGTGCAGGGACGACAAGTGGAGCAATCGGAGCCGTTGGATGAGGTGGCTTGCGGCGATAAATAAGGGTGGGGCCCGTTCCAGGGTCCCTACTCCTTCATATTTCTCGTTCTAGGTTTCGGTTGCTCGGCGCTCATCTCCTTCCTTCCATTTTCGTTTCTCGAGGATCATTCTTCCCAAGGTTAGATGTCTTCTCTTGTCGAGTCAGTAGATGTCGTTGAGGTAGGTTCTAGGAACCTTTTAGGTGAGTCTGAGTCCTCCCGGGGGCAGGGGTCGACCCCTCTTCTCGGGATCGTGCGGCGGGGGCCTCCCCCAGGGAGGAGGCGGTAGATACTGCCCCCGGCGCTTCGTGTTGGATAAGGCATAAGGACGAGCTTGCCAACGCTCGGGCTCGTTTCCACATCCCCCATGCTATACGCTCCGTCTGGCCAAGGAGGGAGAGAGGGCAGACCAAGTACGGGGAAAGAAGATCGCCCTGTATTTGGAAGCATTTTGGGGTGGAATGCACCTGCCCTTCTCTCCTAAGGTCGTGAGAGCGTTGTACTTCTTCGGGTTAGCTCCTGGTCAGTTGGTGCCGAACTCGTGGAGGATTCTCCTCGGGTTCCTGATCTGCCTGAAGTTACAGGCGATCCCCTTCAGCCTTTCCCTCCTTGATTCCTCCCTTGTCTTCAAAAATCACCCTGGTGGTCGAGCAGGCGACCCGAGGTGGGTTTATCTCTCTTTCAGAAAGCGACCAGGGGGCGCCGCCGGGACGGGTTGTGGCTCTGCCTTCTTCCATTCACGACGGGAAGAAGTTCTTCGTTTCCCCTCCCGAGGGCGAGGACTGGCCCGTGCCTACAGAGTGGTCGAGGGAGAAGCACCTGCCGGGGAACCAGTCCAGTGACCCCGCCGTGGTGAGAATGGCGTCGTGGGAGCCCATACCGTGTTACGACGTGCTGTTGTCTGAGAGAGTTCTGAGTTGGGCCGGACTCAGCCCCGTTGAGTTCGTCGGTAAGTTTAGGTTTGCTTTTTTAGCTCGTATATTGCCTGTGTCGCTGACTCCTTTGCATTCGGTTTTGTGCAGCACCCATGGATATGGACTCGCTCAGAAAGTCCATACGCCAGCCGAGGCCGGTTGCGAAGGTTGGGGGCGTCGGCTCTTCCCGTTCACAGCCCGCCCCGGCTCCTTCTCCCTCGGCGGTAGCGCTCGGAGGCGGATCTCGCCCCGGGGCCCAGCAAAATGTCGGGTCGGAGGCGGGCTCGGATTCTGGAGGACCCGGCCTCGGAGGAGGAGGCCGGCTCTCCCACAAGGCCGCTCAAGAGGAGATCTGCCCGGGGACCGTCTTCGCCGATCACGGTGGAGGAAGGCGGTCTCCAGTTCGCCGTGCCTTCGGGGCTATCCGTCGCGGATAGCCTGCTGCATGAGATAGAGGCATCGGCCGAGGGTAGAGTCCCCGGGGGGACCTTCAGGGCTCAGCTGGCGTCCATCGCCCAGGATTATGTGCATATAAGCGCTTGTCTTTTATTATTATTATTTTCGAGGTTCGATGCCTCTCTCATCTTCCTGATCTCTCTTCTGCTTTTTAGGTCCTTCAGCGCGTCGTCCTCGCCTTGCGCATGGAGGCCGAGGTGGTGGCCCCGGCGATGATAGCTGCGGGCCAGCTCGCCTCGCTGGAAGAGAGCTCCAGGCGGGAGCTGGAGGCGATGAAGGCGAGGGTTGTCGCCTTGGAGGGCGAGGTGGAGGCCGGGAAGCAGGAGGTTGCCTGGCACCGCGAGGCCGCCGCAGTTGCTGAGGCCAAGCTTGAGGACGCTCAGGTGCTGGCCGGCAACCTGAAGAAGACAGTGAAAACCCTCCGAAAGGAGCTGGGGGCGGCGGCTGAGTGGGCGAAGTCGGCCGACCTTAGGGCGGCCAAGTTGGCCGACCTCTCGGCGGCGAAGGCGGTGGAGGCCTACAAGAAGTCGAAAGACTACTACGATGACCTGACCGTCGCCATGACCCTCATCTGGCACGAGGCCCTCGACGCTGTTAAGGCCCGGATGCCGGGATTCGCCAATGAAGAGCTCCGGGCCCAGTATCCCTTCACGGACACCAGCGGGCAGGGGCAGGAGATTAATGATGAGGAAGTCGCCGAGGACCCAGCTTACCTCGTGGTGGATGTCGAGGGCCTCGAGGTCGTTCCTGGCCCCGAGGCCTAAAGCCCCCGTCTTTCCCCTCCTTTTTATTTTGTTGCGTCTGGAATTTTGTAAGCCTCCGGGCATTTTGTGAGGCCGGAGAGCCAAAAATACCCTCTATAAAGACTGCCTTTTAGCAATAAAACTTTTTCTTTCTTTGGTTTCATTGATTTGCACTTTTGTTCATGAAGAATGCTTGTAAATTTTTTCTTCTTGCACTGTTGGGATTCCATGTCAGGTCGGCTATCTGCCTAGCGATCGTCCGTCGAGTTGATTCAAGCGCTGCTAAGGAGAAGGCGTCTCCATGGCCCCGAAGTCGAGAGGAGATCGCTCGAGACTTGGATAGACCTGATGCCCCTGGTTGGCAGCTCGGACCGTCTGCGTGTGGTGGGCGGAGAACTGCCCGCCTTATTTAGGCCGAGGATGGATAGAGGATGCTCCGTTGCTCTTTGGCGAGGGCTTCGATCTCTGGCGTCGTGGGTAAGCAACTACCAGCCTGGGACGATCGAGCGGAGTATCCGCCCGGGTGCCTCTTGCGAGGGCTCTGATCCCTGGCGTCATGGGTAGGAAGCTACCAGCCGAAGATGACCGAGCAGGGTAGCTGCCCGGTTGCCTCTTGCGAGGGCTTTGATCCTCCAAGACGGGGACCGAGCAGGGTTACTGCCCAGTGCCTCTTGGCGAGGACTTTGATCCCTGTCGGTTGTGGTAGGATGCTACCAGCCGGGGATAGCCGAGCAAGGACTTGACTGCCTTTGGGAGGACTTTGATCCTTGGCGTGGGAGGGGCTGTAGAAGCCTACCAAGGACCCTTGGCCGGGCAGGGCTACTGCCCGGTGCCTCTTGGCGAGGGCTTTTGTCCTGAAGGATAGCCGAGCGAGGGATCCTCGGGCTCGACTGCCTCTGGGAGGGCTTTCTGATCCTTGGCGTTGAGGTAGGGAAGCTACCCGTCAGGAATAGCCGAGTAATGGTTGGGCTCGACTGCCTCTGGGAGGACTTTCTGATCCCTGGCATTGCGGCAGGGAAGCTACCCGTCAGGAATAGCCGAGCGATGGTTGGGCTCGACTGCCTCTGGGAGGACTTTCTGACCCTGGCGTTGCGGCAGGGAGGCTACCCGCCAGGGATAATTGAGCAAGGCAGCTGCCGGGTTGCCTCTTGGTGAGGGCTTTGGTCCCCGGCGTTGCGGCAGGGAGGCTATCCGCCAGGGATAACTGAGCAGCACAGCTGCTGGGTTGCCTCTTGGTGAGGGCTTTGATCCCTGACGTTGCGGTAGGGGAGCTACTCGCCGGGGATGACCGAGCAGGGCAGCTGCTAGGTTGCCTCTGGGAGGACTTTTCGATCCCTGGCGTTGCGGTAGGGAAGCTACCCGCCAGGGATAACCGAGCAGGGCAGCTGCTCGGCCGAATCTTCAAGAGGTTTCGCCCGACCATACATTTGGGGAACTGGAACGGTTAGCTTGGCGGCGACTCCTTGGACGAAAGTGGGTGACCGTTGAGTTCCTCTGGGGGCGCATCGGGCTATATAAGGCTGAAGGAGTACTAGACCTTCCTTCCCTTGCAAACAGAGTGTTGAGAATGCAGGACTTCCCCTTTACCATCCCCGACATCATCAATTTCGAAGATGTGTACCTGTATGATCAGAACTGTACCGAGGACACGGTGCAGTTGGTGTACGGAAGCATCGAGGACCACTTCGGCCGGTTGCTCCCCCGACGTTCTTCCCTGCCACCCTCATCCGATCTGGACGGCATCGGAATGGTCCTGGAAGCTCATTCCCGCTGTGAAAGCATCCAAATGGTCTTTGGGGTCGGTTTTCCCGTCGAACAGAGAGACCTTTGGGGGTTTGTTGCGCGAGGAGACGTGGACAGCGAGCGGTTCCTCGGTGAATGGTTTGGTGAGCGAGTCGGTGGCGTACTCGGCTTTGTCGGACGAGAGGTGACCTTCCCGGCGCATGCCCTCGATCTTCTTCTCGAGGGCGTCGAGTCGGCCGTGGTACCCCGAGGACTCGGCGCCTCATGATCCCTGGCCTCTGCTGTGGAAGACCTGCGTCTGGGCACGGCTCCAGTTCCTCTCGATGAGGTTCCTCAGATCCCCGGGCGCGGAGGCTCTCGAGCCGTCATGGCGAGCCCCTTCTGTGCGACCCCGTCGGGGAAGAGGGTACCGGTCATGCCTGTGGGCAGACGAGGTGACCGACATCTCCTCAGGGGGGGCACGGGTCGCGAGGAGGTTGGAGGCGTGGTACTCCGGCGGCGGACCTCGGGTGGAGCCACGAGGCGCCCAACGGGCCTCAGGGAGTATCGGTCCGTGAGATTCGTGGTCAGGAGTCGCGGCCCGCAGGTGGTCGGCCGTGCCGACGGGGGCAGGGCCTTCGGGAGGGGGAGGAGTAGAGATCTGGGGCCCAGGCCCGGCCGTTTGGGCGCGGACAAGCGCCTCCACGAAGGACTGTAGCCGATCTATTCGGCTGGTGAGGGCGTGGACGGTGGTCGCCGGAAGGGGTTCATCCGCGCCTCCGGTGAGAGGGAGGCGGCGGCTGGTACCCGAATCTTCAGGATGGTCGCTTGCCATGTGGACGGAGATCGGAAGGCCAACTTTGTTTTTGTGAAGCTTGCGTTCCCACAGACGGCGCCAACTGATGGAGGTCCTTTTCAGATCTCCTTCAGATGTTGTCTTCCGTCGATCTCCCGGTGGATTTTGGAGGGGATCCCCTGTTGTGGGTCTTTAAGAAGATATGGTGATTGGGGGAGTTTGACACCAAGTACCTGCAAAGAAGTCCCGGAGTGGTTTGATGCCACCGAGGACCCTCCGACGATCAAGTTAGTGTTAGATCTGAGCAGCGTAACGGCTAAGTGGAGTAAAAAATGGCTTACTTGACCCTTCAGTGGTAGAGGTTTATATAGCGGTGGAGGCTCGCAGTAGCAGGTGCGAGAGTCTTGCCGGCGGTTACGCTCCCGACGTCACGCCCGCGTAGAGGGAAGATCGCTCATTAATGGGGATCGTGGAGGCGTGGAACGTGAGATGTTGCTGGCGGAGAATCCACGCATGGTTGCGCCCGTGAGTGGTGGAGCTGGTCGGATGACCGAGGAAGACGGCCTCGGCCGGGGGCTTGGGGACGAGTGAGAACGCCGAGGAGACTCGGTTTTGTGGTAGCTTAGGGCGAGCCGATGGGCCGAGGAGGCCCATCTATAGGGAGCCCTAATGAGGGCTAGCTTGTGATTGCAGGTCGGGCACGGGGGAGGCCTGGTCGGCCTCTGCGGACCCTTTCTTCTGAGTTATGAGGCCTGCCATCCGCCACGTGTCCTGATCTTAGGGGTCGCCAATATTGAGCATCATCAGGTTGCTTGTTAACATATAAAATTGTTATCTTAGTATTGAAGTTAATATGGTATAATACAGTCTTTAATATGGTTGTATTTCTTACCATGCATTAGTTCCCTCACGGTTTTGTACCTTCAAATTGTATCTTTCTTCAATTCAACGTTATCAGACACTCAATCTCGTGTTAAATCTTACCAGGGACAATTTCTGCTATTCTTGGCAATGTAGCATTAGGTTGCAATATTTTTGCATG